>OZ024831.1:38688628-39031628 GCA_964016985.1 Anodontia alba
TGTAGGCTCACTTACTAGCTAGGTAAGCCCTAAAGATGTTATAAAATTGCCCCAGTCTCTATCAATTTCCTCATTAAATAATTTTTTATTTAGGTCGCCTAACAAAACAAATTCCTTATCCTCGTTAATTACAATATCCATAAAATCCTCAAATCTATCGTTATATTTTACTATTGAATCCGGTGGTCTGTATATACATGTTTACCACTAAAAATGATTTACTGTTTTGGGGAGATATTTCTAGGCAAAGACACGATATGTTGTTGGTTTCTAAATCTTCCCTTCGTCTGGCGTTAATACCGATTTATTAAATATTGACAATATTTACTTTGACCAAATGGTGGACCGGATATACCCTACAGAACTCCAATTAAATAGAGCAAATTCTTCCGATACCGAGGCACCTTTTTTGGATTAAAATATATGTATATCTAATGGTACAGTTTCCACCAAAATTGATGATAAACGAGACGATTTTGATTTTTATATAGTCAATTTCCCTTTTCTGGATGGCGATGTCCACCGGCGTACCTCATATGGGGTATACATATATCAACTTATAAGATTCGCCAGAGCTTCTTCAAATCTTAATAACTTTAACTACCGTAATAAAGCCCTTACTGCCAAACTTTTTAGGCAGGGCTATCGTTATTTTAAACTTCGTAAGGCGTTTTAGAAATTTTATCGCAGACACAGTGCCTTGTTAGAAAAATATAGCGTCAGTCTGAAAACACTTCTGCAACAAGGTATATCGGAACCCGAATTTTACGGTGACTTGGTGTACTGATTTAGAAAAAATGTAGGTAAATCTGACTTTTCGGAGCAATTCAGAAAACGTATTAACCGTTATAAAAAATTGGCTATAGCCTGGTTATTATGCGGCAGACTGCATGCCTAGTTCTCAACCCAATCATTGTTGATGGCTATGCTTCACTCTTGAATTGCACGACGACGGTTCGGGCCTCAGACTCAATGACGGCCTCTTCGTAAAACTTTAACGATATGTCTTTGGCTTGGCCCGCCGTGGTTCAACTATTGGTTTCCAGATTTAACTGAATGGACATTTCATAGAGTAGATTCCCTCTACCTTGCATGTAATGTAAGAATGCTTTTTTCACTTCTGAAGTGCATAAAAATTACACATTATTGACATGTCAGAAAGTGTGTGAAGCTCTCACCTTTCTACTTGACAATATTTATATACGATTTGGTACTTAGTTATTTAGATGGGTACGAACTGCGCACCTCTTGTGGCTGATTTGTTCCTGTTTTGTTATGAAAGAGACTTCATGATGTCCCTTTCCGTTGAAAACCAATCTGAAATCATTGAAGCTTTTAGCTCGACTTCAAGATATTTGGATGATTTATTGAATATTGACAATACCTACTTCGATGGTTTTATCTGTCAAATTTACCCCCCAGAACTTCAGTCAAATACAGCTAACTCTTCTGATACCGAAGCCGCGTTTTTGGATGTACATTTATCTGTTGTAGATGGGTTTGTTTCCTGCAAAATTTATGATAAACGCTATGATTTTGATTTTGAGATTGTAAATTTTCCTTTCTTGGATGGCGATGTTCCTCGTGCGGCGTCCAACGGTGTTTATATTTCACAATTAATTCGATTTGCCAGAGTGTCTAGTCATGTAACTGACTTCAACACTCGTAATAAATTGTTAACTTCTAAACTTCTTAATCAGGGTTATCGGTATCATAAACTACGTAAAGCCTTTTCTAAGTTTTATAGACGTCATTCCGATTTAGTTTCAAAATTCAATGTTGGACTAAAATCTCTTCTGCGAGAAGGCCTATCGGAATCCGAATTTTATGGTGACTTATTAGTGTATAAATTCAGAAAAAAATATATGCTTGCAATGACTTTAGTACCCAACTTCGTAAAATCATTCTTCGATATAAAAAGATTGGGTACAACATAAATGTTATACGACATACTGCATGCATGGCTGTTGACCCAATCACGGTTAATAACTTTGCTGCCCTCTTTAATTGCACGCCGGCGGGTTAGGCCTCAGATTTTATGAGGGTTCCAGCGTTAAGGCTTACTTGAAATTTAATTTTGGGTAATGTTGGTTGGTACTTGATGCTCTATCTTTGGTCGGTCCCATCGGAGTCTAACTGTTGGTTTTCTTTTGCTCCAGCATTTCTGTTGTTTCGTGCTGTCGAGTCCTTGTCGTTGTTGCATCTCTGTAATTAGTTGATTTTTTTGTGTTCTCGGAGATGTAGCACTCATGAGTTAGGAAGCCTTCATGCGGATTGAACAAATTAGGTGTCTAATCCGCGGCAGAAGTAAGGGTGAGGATTGTGGCCACATAAAATCGATTTAAAGCCCCCCAGTGAAATACTTTTCACTGACCTTTCCAAGGCGGTTCTTCTGTCATGGTTCATTTTTGTTATAGTTCGTCTTTGAATGTGTGTGTCGCTTAAATATTTTTGTTTTGAATAGCCATTTGGCCACTTTGTGGGAAAGCAACTGTCCGTTTGGCTTTCCGCTAGTGGTGTTTCCATTAGGGTCTATTTATTTCGTATTTATGTTTCTTTCCCTTTGATGTCTCTGATGGGAGGTGTGGGATAATTGTATCGGTTCCTGATCATTGCCTTCCCTTCTATTTTACAAGGAAACTTTCACCATGGCAAGAATGCATGTTGAGCATGTGCATGAAGTCCGCATGCCTCTGAAAATGGTCAACTGATAAGTCTACAAAGCCAAACTGGCAGTAGCGGGGACATTTATCCCTTTGAGAGATCCTGTAGTTTTATTATGTTGTATCTATTCAATAGTTAGTGTCTGTGTGAAAACTATTGCCCAATAATATCAGTGTTAACAAACTACATGAACGGAATCTTTGTAATGCATACATTTCGAGTCAATTCTTATGCGTTTGCGAATATCTCTTTCTTTAATAATTTTGCAGTAATTCTAGCAGTAACAGATATATCCTATCATAGAAAAAGTCCCTCTCTCTCTCTCTCTCTCAATCTCTCTCTCTCTCTCTCTCTCTCTCATATTTCTTTTTGCTGATTGCTAGATAAAGGAAAACATGTGCGTTTGCTAATAATCTATTAATTTTGCAGAAATTTTAAAGGTACTTTTTAACGTAAATCATATAAAAGGAATCTCTTTCTCTCTGTCTGGTTCTCTGTCTGTCTCTGTCTCTCTGTCTGTCTGTCTGTCTGTCTCTCTCTCTCTCTCTCTCTCTGTCGGTCTGTCTGTCTGTCTGTCTGTCTCTCTCTCTCTCTCTCTCTCTAATATTTCGTACGGAACTTCGATCCAGAGAAATTCAAAATTTTCCTTTTGTCCATAACGCAATTCAGACTTAATCTTAAAATAAAAAGAAACAAATCTGTACTCAATACTTCTACTTTTCTACTGTAAATGGAAATCATATGAGCATGTTGATTTCAGTTCAACCTCTTAACATTGTTCTTATGTATAATGTTTGTTATATGATAAATGAAAATCAAAATAATATATGTTCAAATCAAAGCATAAAGTAGAAATTGATATTAATAAAGGCCAAAATTCTTATATATTTTGCTACCCTCATCGGAAAAATCCGCAAATATTTTGTTGTTGGTTGATCGAGCGAATTCCAATATTGTCCTATTATTCCTATATCTCGCAAGCGGATCATCCAGAGATAAATTACCTCGATGCAAACCTTGCGCGATTCTAGAATAGCACAGGAGGATTCCAGAATCGCGCAACAGTATTGGAATACAAAAACGTGCAGGGACGATTCTGGAATCGACCGTCTCATCAGGAGCAATATTATTTGCTTTTCTACTATTGCTTTGTGACTGAACCCCATATTTGCAACAATTCCTGTAGACTCACACGGATACCTTAGCAAACAGTGTAGATCTAACCAACCGATCTTCTTTCTCTTCCTTATCAGGATCTACACTGTTTGCCGTTCTATTTATAATTTTTGATAAAAATCTATTTTCAACAATGGATACGTCAAGGTTCAGAGATGAATTAGCCCATTTCAGAAACTTGGGAGTGAAAGGGTTAATCCCGTAGCTCTGGACTCACTCAGTTATCGAGAGTGTCTGTTCACCCGTCCTCAAGTTCTCGAGTATTCGTCAAAAGTGGATTAAACTTTTCAGGCAGGTTTACATTGAACTTATGTGAACTCACGTATCTTTATATCGACTATCTGATACTTTAGCGGTGTGTTGCTTCAGTTTTTATTACTACTTCTTTCTCTGCAGCTGTCTTGAAGCTAATCTACTCATTTTGATTTAAAATAAATACGGAGTTTAACGATTTCAAACCTATAGACCGGTAGTTATACATGTGCAAACAGTATAGATCCAGGTGAGACGGCTCATTACGAGCCATCTGATCAGGATCAAGACTGTTTGCTATTCGTTTTTTGTTTTTTTTTTATTTATTTTTACACAGAAATCTATATTTGCAGTGTACGTGGCCATATTCAAGAATTGAAGTGTCCACTACAAAATTCCGGGGTAAAATGTTAATTAAAAATAGATTTTCTGCCAGATAATTAATTAGAAATTTACGTTTTCATTCACGTACGCATACCATATGTTTTCATGATACCGTTATAGCATTTGATCAGTTATTGTACATGAAAGCAGCAATTTCTAAAATATGTGTTTTAGGCATATACTGATGTAAACAACAAAGACTATGATTCTTATCTTAATTTCTTGTACATTCATTATTGGTTCTTTTGTGCTCGATGTGGATGTGAGTTGCTGGATGACACCTGCTTTTTGCATTCTTTTGTTTTTCAAAGAGCCGTTAAGTGCTTATGAGGAGAGCGTAAAACGTCGCACAGTACCTGATCCTTTGAACTAATTTGTGATCGCAGAAAGTTGTCCATAATTGCTTAAGTGGAGGCTATGATCAAAACTTCGAACTATTGTCGATAACATTGAATTCTCCGGTAATTTGGAACTGCTGGGCTCATGCGTAATTTGTGAAAATAGACTTCCGCTCAAAGCTGCTACATGTAGGGGTCGTGAGAGATATTTTATTTTTTTTTATTCCGCCATGAACAGACGCAATAAAACTGAGTCTGCTAGTTTCTGGTTTTGCTTAGTTCTGTATTTCTAACGGAACTCTACTTCGGAATATTTTGTGTTCGCAGCAGCTTTCGTTAAGCGTTTGTGTCGGTTCGTAAAGCGTCACCTCGTACTCTCATAGATTGCTGATAAAATTGACTTTTAAGGTCCTTTGGGGTTATTAGGTGCATTATTTATAGGGATGAGCGGATGGTGCATTGTTCATTATTCCTCATAAAGAAACTCAGTAAAACCGAGTCTGCTAGGGTCGGGGTTTCGTTTTTTTTTTTTTTTTTTTTTTTTTTTTTTTTTTTTTCAATATTTCACAAGGATCCCTACTTCGTAATGCTTTGAGGTTTAGTCCTTAAGATGAAGTACAAAATAGATTTTCCAACAAGCTACTAAAATTAGTATGCTATAATGTTTGTAACTTTGCTAAGATATTCTTTCATTTGAAATGAACAGTCACGAAAACGGAATAAAACATGTTTCAAGTCCATATATTTTCCAGACCACCCTGGCTGTGAATAAATGCATTTTGAGCTAATAAGTTTGTTGTTATTGTTTAGTCAGGATCTATTTCAGTAATACCTACCTGCAAGCAGACATTTAGTCAATTTATTTAACATTTGCAGTTTCTTTGATTTATTTCTAGTGCCTATTTCATATAACTGTATTTTACACACATGTTAACCGCTCTTTTAACATAATTTAGCAACCGCACGACATAACCTTCAGTAAAACGTATGCGACTAGCGAAGACTCAGATCAGCCTGCACATTCGCGCAGTCTGATTTGTGTCTTTGCTGATCGCATGTGCAATAAACAGGGACTTTGCCGTACTGAGTGAATGTACAGGCTGATCTGAAGCTTTGCTGGTCACAAAGTCATATTGTAGGCCTTTTTGTGCGCTGGCTCAGATTATATTACAGGGGAAGGTGGGGCATTGGTACGAAGTATTCATCACATATCCTTTCTACCGTAATGGTGTTATGTTTCGCACTAACAAACCTATAAAGGGAATGTACAACTATCCATGGCAAATATAAATTTGCCTCAGCGTCCGAAAAAGTATCTATTGACATGTGACGATAGCGAAATACTCGTGCACGCAGGGATTTTTTTTGAATGGTTCATCAGAAATATACTGTAACGATTCTGGACAATGGAACACAACAGCGCCTTCATGCAATGGTAGTTATATGTATTTGTAATGAAGTTGCGGCTATGTTCATATGGGCCGCGCCAAGCATAAATGTATCTTCGAGCATGCGCAAAATGCACAGATATCCTGGACATTTGCTCTCCATTGATATATATTTTATAGTGTCCAACGATTCTGTTAGCGGAGAGCAAAGGCATCCGCACAGTATGATCTGGGCCTTCGCTGTCCGCATACGACCCAAGACACGTTTTCGTATGGCGCGGCTTATATGTATCTGTAATAAAGTTACGGCTATGTTCAAATATATTTTGAATACCTGGGCCCAGTTGTTCAAAACTAACGATGTCGTTAGTAAACGTATCGTTAAAACTTTGATCATTACTCGTATTTGCTCATATTTGCGCTGCAAAATGTGAGTAGGTTTTGCATTTGCTAAAGTTACTCATATTTTTTTCAGCAAAAATACCGGTGAATTAGATATTGTACTTATTTGAACAGTTAACAGTTTAACCACTAACGCGCTTGTTAAGCTAACGATGCTTTGAAGAACTGGGCCTTGAAAACTTATGTGTTGTGTTTCCAGAAAAGAGCGGTGGTTTGGGTCTTTTACTGTATGACGATACCGACCTAATCATTTCAGCAGTGGTTGATATTTGATATTATATCTTTGCTCGGGTCCTACGAGATTCCATTTATAATTTCTTCCGCTACGCCTATCACTGAGGTGTCATGAGCTCTTATACTTCTTTCATCATAGTGATTTAATTTAATGTACATGTTTTATTTTTATTTATTTATTTATTTATGTATTTATTTAATTATTTCTTTATATATTTCATTTCTTTATTATTTTATTTTTTTATTTTATTCTATTTCTTTTTTATTTATTTATGTTTTGTTTTGTTTTGTTTTTGTCCGTGATATTTCATGCCGACCAATTATTTTGTAGTTTAAAATATTTGACCCTCGACGGTGAAAAGCTGATGTCCGCAAGATTGATTTAAGCCCTGTAGTTTTTACTCTCGACTGATCTAAACGGTGGTTCTAATGATATGAGTTCTTTGTGGGACAGAATTTTGTAAAGATTTAATAAAAAAAAACATATGTCGTAATGACCGATGCACAAACATTTTTAATATATTCATTGGTTTATAACAAATCAAATATTTTCACTTTTGCCATAGTCACATAATAAAACTGGCTACATATTATGCAGAAATCGGTAGAACAGGTAAATTGAAAGCAGGTTTTCGACAAGTTTGATTTGTTCAAATTTTCTGAAATTTTCATAAAATTGCTATGAGTTATCAGTTATTACAAATCAGCAAGAACAATACAAAATATTTTCTAATATAAAATATTTTAATAAAAGTCACTTTAATATAGAAATTGCATTAGTCAGATCATTTTATCCGTCGTAAATTTAATCTTGGGGTATATATTTGAAAACAAAACACAGAAATAGAATATACATAAAAAGACGTTTAAAATGCGAACCTCAAGCACAAAAAATAAATGTCAGAGTTATGTTGAAAGGAAAATAGTTCATGCACTATGACTGAACTCTCAAAGTTATAAAATTTCTTGTCTTATTGTTATTGAAAAGCATGCAGTTAAGTACTGTAAGACAGAACATATAATTTAATCAAGGTTTATACATGTAAACACTGTCGCATAAGCTGGTTAAAGATACAATTCTTGATTTGATTGAAAGAACCTTCTTTAGGGAAAATTCTCTTTACCTTGCTTGTAATGAGAGACATGCTTTCTATACCCCGCTACACGACAGTGATGGGATATTATGGTATACAGTTCGGTGACTGTCCGTCCGTCTGTCTGTCCGTCCGTCCGCACTTCGTTTCTTGATAACATTTCTACAGTTTTCACCGGATGTTGAAACTTGGTGGGTAGTTAGACAACGTGATGGTACAGCGAATAAGGTTTCGAGGTTACAGTACGCTAAATTTTGAGAGAGTATTACGCTTTTTAACGACTTTACGTACTTGATTTTGTTTCTGGAGATCTCCTTTTACAGTTTTCATCTGATCGGATTGAAGCATAGTGGACAGTGAGACTATGATACGATGCAGCGCATATTGTTTCGAGGTTACAGTACACTAAACTTTGATAGAGTTATAGCTCTTTAAAGGTTGTTCAAGCATGATTTCACTTCCAGCTCATTCTCCTATAATTTTCACCTGATCAAGCCGTTGTTTGTATTGTCTTGAATAGTAAACAAAGATAAGGATAATTGAAGCCAGGTTAAAGTACACTAAAGTTTCATATTCTTTAAAAGTAATGTTCTTTTTTCTGTTTCTTTCCTTTCATTTCTGTTCCTCTTTCTTTCCTGCCGCTCTCTTTCATCTCATTTACTGTCTCTTCTATTTTTTTTTCTCTCTTTCTCTGGGAGATAACAAAAAACGACAATGGTTGACGTGTCGTTAAACCATAACAAATTCAATCAATTTATGATATCGATATTTGGATGGCCTACTTAATGTTGATAAAAAAGACATTTTGAACGAATGGTTGATGCAGTTTATCCGAAAGAACTGCACTTTTAATAAAACTAACACCTCTGACACTGAAGCCGGATTCAAATATTTCAGTATTTTAAGGCATAATTTCTACTAAATGTTCGACAAACGGGACGACTGATTTTGATATCGTCTTTTGTTTGTGTTGAGGTTTTAAGGCACAATCAACCCAATGGGGTCATGTCGAGCGCGGTCAGTTTACCTAACCACACGTTTACTGGGCAGGCTTAGTCCTCTATGCGGTTAACCAGTATTGTGCACATTCTTTCGCCAGAAACTGACAACTGCCCTTTTTGAATCAGCGGAAGGGAGAGAATGACCGTAGAAAATATTTTTATGATCAATCTCCACGAAAGAATGTTACCAACCTCGGTGGGGGTTGAACCTGCGACCTCCTGGTCTCCAGTCGGACGGCGCATCCAACTGAGCTACCGAAGCCGGCTTTTTTGATATAGTAAATTTGTCATTTTTGTATGTCGCTGTTCCTCGTGCTACATCCTCAGGTGTATAGATTTCTCAGCTAATTAGCTGTGCACGAGCATCTAGTCAGTTCAGCGACTGAAATAATCGAAATAAATATAAATAACTGCTTAACTGTTTAAGCAATGGTGTTGTTATTAGTAATACGTAAACCCTTTTACCTCCGTCATTCTGAACTAATATACAAACTGAACGTTCGTTTGAAAACACTTCTGCAAGAAGATTTATCGGAACCAGAATTTTATAGCTACCTAGTCTGTAAATTCAGAAAGACTGAGTTTATGGAACAATTTTTAAAGATTGTCACTCGCTACGAAAAATTAGGTTACAATATGGATATTCTGCGGCAGACTGCAATCAAGGTTGTTACTCCAACTATGGTTGATAAATGTTCTTCTCTTTTCAATTGCACGAAGCTGGGTCGGTCCCCAGACTAAGTGACAACTCCCTCCTGAATCTGTTTCAGATGCTTGACGCTTGACTATCAGTTTCAGTGATCGGGCCAATCGTAGTCCTGTAAGTGGTTTATCTTGTGTTCTGGCTTCAAATCGCCACTGAGCCCTTTGCTTTGTTTCATCATAGTGATTTTAGCGCTTTTTCACAGATGAGGTATAAGACCATATATAGATGACCCTATTATATTTGTAATTTGGAGCTGCATCAGAATTACGCACGAGGTTTGGTGCAAGTGAAGCCCCTTCCCCTCCCCTTCTCTCTCCCCTTCCTCCCCCCACCTCCACATCCATGTAGTTTCCTTGTTGGTGGTTCCAGGGCAAGTCCTCTGTTGCATTAGCTCTTTGCACGTCGGTGGTTTCATATATGGTGCTTGATTGTCATTATTTGTTCCACATCCCTTCTTTTGGTGCCGTATGAAGGCCTTGCCTCTTGATTGTGGCATTTCCTGTGTATCTTTATGAATACTTATATCGTCCTTATCAATGTGTTCATGAGTCATGTCTATCATAGTAATCAATTCATTCTGGAAGAAGGAGCTCGTTACTTTGCTTTTCGTTGATCCTGTGTCGTAATGTGTATATTCCCCATGTTGTCTTCCGTAAGCTGGATTTAGTGACTGTTACTATTTCCGGACACATTCTTTAGTTTTTTATACATACGGCGAGCCGTGATAATTGGGCCGCGACAAATATAAAATATTTTCGAGTATATACGAACAGCTAAGCCCTATATCAGTTTGGAATCAGCGTCATTCCTATCCGCTTACAGAATTACAGAATACTGTGAAATGTTTCCATTGAGGCGCTGATTAGACTAAAAGTCTGTGATAATATCCATTTACCCTTGGCGGTCGAAGCTTACCGACCATTAGGGATTGAATGGAGGCTTTAGCACTTTGCCCCCTGCTTTGATATAAATCTAATATTTCATTTTAGTATTCTAATCATTTGTGACATTTGAAATCATACATAATATGGGAAAATAGATGCCTGATCTAAGCTAACAGCTGGCTTAAGAGATGTTACATTTTTTGTATTATTCATCATGAACAGACTCGGTCAAACAAGCCTGCTATTTTCTGTTCTTTGATTTTTTATTTCCCAAAAGATTCCAATTCCAGAATAATTTAGATGCAGGCTGATCAGGGTCTGCGTTGTTCGTTAATACAATATATAAAGTTCAAGCATTAGGCTAGCATCATGCCGTGCAGTTGTACCTGCTAATCTGAGTCTATGTCGGTTGCATTTGTGATAAGGAATTTTCCGGAGTGGTTCGTTAATGTACAATCAGGCAAATATATAGAAACGCTGACGCGGTCATTTCGGCCGCACCATGCAAAAACGTGTGTTCAGGCGTTTTCGAACACCGAAAGCCAACATTAGCCTGTGCATCTGCTCATTAGACACTAAATAATGTATAGCGGGCAAATGCAAGGATGAGACTCCGCACATTTTGCGCGCATGCTACGTGGCCTATATTTCAGAGAAGCTGTGACACGATTTATTGTCGATAAAAGAAAAAAAAAACAACAACAAAAAACGCAAACTGTTGATCTTGCAAAGACATTAAAATGTTATAATGTTTGGCATGAGTTAGTCGCTTATCTACGCATTGACGTAGACGCATAAATCTAGAACAATTATCTTATCTACGATTATAAAGTAAAATAATTTAAAACAAGACTTCGTATTTGCACGCTGGTATGTATTTTGTATGATATTTTAAGAAGTATCAGTTTTATCGTTCATTTAAGCGAAAACGGAACCAACATATTTTTTAAACCAACAATGATGTTTCTTTCTTATTTTTTTTTTTTTTTTTTTTTTTTTTTTTTTTTTTGTAAATACAATCAGATAATTATTTGGCATCTATTCTATCATACATACAAAAACGGTTACGACATTCTTCTCCAGTTTCCAGTTTCAGGTATTGTGTGTCATGGATACATTTGGGAGTTTTGTCACCATTTCTGCCAAAGGAAACAACTTCTGTGACTCCCTGCTTGTTTGAAAAAGGGTCTACTACATAAGGCATAAATTTGCTCCCATGGAGTGCAAGGGCTTTGTTTCTTCTTACAAAATAAAACGTTTAACAGCAAGGGAAAAACAAATCAGCTAATCTACAAAACTTTGACAAAACCGGACACATGTCTTATTTTAATATATAAAACTTTCATTTTTTTTTTTTTTTTTTTTTTTTTTGATGGAGATATCCCTCGTGCTTTTGGTGTACATATTTCTCAGTTAATTCGTTTAGCTAGAGCATCTAGTCAAGTTAAGGACATTATGATCGAAATAAAAGTTTAACTGATTGACTTGATAGTGTGTTCTTTGTTCCCAAATGCAATTCTTTTGACGTTTATTCTTAAGCAAGAATATCATTATCACGAACTAACACATTTTCTAAGTTTTATCGCTGTCATTCTAAACCAATGCACAAATATAACTGGTTTTAAAACACTTCTGCAAGACGGTCTGTCTGAACCCGAATTTTATGGCGACTTAGTCTATTAATTCATAAAGATTGATGATTTCTTCGGTACAATTTAAAAAAAAAATGTCTCTCGCTGCAAAAAGATAGGTTACAACAAGGATAGTCTGCGGCAAACTGATTGCGGGTTAACCTTATCATGACTGATAATTTGCTTCCCAGTTGCACGACGGTGGGTCTGTCCTTAGACTCAATCTATTTCAGGAGGTCGGCGCCTTACTATCTTTTCTGCGGTCGGACTCATCGCGGTCCTCTTCGTAGAATTCTTGTATTCTGGTTTCTGGCCATTAAGCCCTCTGCTTTTTTCTTTTTTTTTTTTTTTTTTTTTTTTTTTTTTTTTTTTTTTTTTTTTTTTTACATATTTGTAATTGAGAGCTGCGTTGGAATTACATGTGAGGTTTTGCGCTAGTAAACTGCTTGAACACCCAACCCCACCCCACTCCCCGCCCCCTAGTTTATTACTGACCGTTCCAAGGCAGTTCCTCTGTAGCGGTTCTTCTAACTTTGTGTGTCTGTGGTTTAAAATGTGGCATTTGTTTCATCCTTATTAGTTCATCTCTACTTCATTTGGTGCCTCGGAAGGGCTGTGCTTCTGGCCTGTGGCATTTCCAAGATACTTGACATTGTTTTCTCCCTGACAGTGTATCATTTCCCCTTTACATGACTGTGTACCCGTCCGTTCTTTTTAAACGATAATATACAGGAATAACATCGATGCATGTTTAACTTTAATCACGACTAACTAGTCTTTCCGACGTCACTTGCAGAGATTTTTTTCTTTGCTTGGCGGCTTATACATTATACGACAACAAACAGTGTGTTCTGGTTGACCATTTCCTATTAGAAACCTTTTGGGTTTTTGTTTTCTCAATTATTTAATTTAAATGAAGTTTACGGTCAAATTGGTCTGACTGATGTAATTTCTATAGAAATTTTGAAGAAGTGGAACTTGTTGAAAACCTGCACTAACCTATCTCCCCTGTTGATTTTTGAATAATCTATAGTCATCTTTTATATTAGAAAATAAACACTGGCGTTTTCAGGCAAACGAATATAATAACTTTTTTGTGCTGCATAGATAACTGGGACGATAGTTTTTGCATTGATTTATGACATCATTTTACAAATTCACTCTTTTGGATAAAAAGACAAAAAGTATATTCCGTCTTTTGTAACTATTTTTATGTCGACTGCTGTTGCAAACATATTTAGAAACACCTGGAATGAAATGTACTTTTGTTTTAATGCCTTTACAGTTGACTACTCGTAATATAAAATATTAACAGAAAATGTAAGTTAAAGAATACAAGGATAAATATGTGTGCTGCATGTTAATTAAATGTATAAAGTATATTTTTAGGGTCAAAAAGACACATTATGCCGTATACAGTCAGCTCTCTCTGTCAGCTACTGTCTCAGAACCTCGGTGCGAAAATTTTGTAAAGCTTGTCATTGGACACAAGGCACAAATTAAATGACAAAACTTAAGGTTTAATTAAGATTATTCATATGACAACATCGTTGTTTGCAGGACTATATACGCCCCACTATCTCCAGTGTAAGTGGAGCTTGAATTTCCAAGACAACAGAATGAGCTCAATGACCCCAAGGGCACTAACAATAAAAACTGCAATTGGATATGGTATGGGGGAATCATTTTACAGCCGCCACACGAGGCTTCACAGGCGCTACAGTGAAGTCAAACCAAAGCTGTACGGCTTGCCCTTGGAAACAAAGAATACATGACAGGACGAAACTCTAAATTTCGATTTAATTGAGACTCTTCGCATAACTTCATTGTAATCTGCAGAACTGCGTGCGCCCCAAGGGGCTTGATTTTCTAAGATATAAGATACACAAAGAACAAACAACACCAGATCTACCGCCTTAGAACCGTCAGTTTTAAATCCTTCCGCGGGGTTTACATTGATTTTCTCGCACACCAGATAAGACAACTATGGACGTAACCCTGGGGTAGGAATTCTTATCTTATTCTTAACCAGTGCATATAAAACACGTGAGAAATCTGGTGTTTTAAGATAAAACTCCAGATTTCTCACGTGTTTGATATGCACTAGGCACTAGTTGGAATGGACGTCACTTGCGCCATCGTTAATTTTACGTCATTGCACGTAATGACGTCATTAAACGCCACGGTAAAATTATCACAATATGGCGTAGGTCAGTAATCGAAGTGACTGCACTAAAAAAATCTATGTTCAGAAATGAAAGGTGTGCAAGATAAAGAATCTATCCTGGATGTGAGGGGTACATAGAAAAATCCGTCCCTCGCGATTACAGTCTGGCATCACTCGGCAGGCCTCGTGATGCCAGACGGTAATCCTGGAGACGGATATTTATATCTACCTGCCCTACCAATGATAACTCCTTATATTACTGACGTAAAATCTCCACCCTAGACTCGAAAGCATCTCCACCCTAGATTCAAATGATGCATTTTCAAAAATAATACAAAGTAATTGTTCGGCTCGCAATGTGGCAGTGAGATACTCTCAAATAGGCCTACCCAACTGGAAATGTATATAGACGCGATACGACAGCAAATGGTTAATACCATCATTTTATCAGCTGTCTTATAGGAATAATTCAAAGATTTAAAACTTCGCATGCTGGGAAAAATTTCACCAGAAAGCATTTTGAATTCTTCTCTTTGGTTACCAAGAAAATAGATCTTGGTGTTTCATGTAAATTGTCTCCTAAGAAGAAAAGTCTATTTTCTAGGAAAAATAAGAGAAATACATCATCAACTTGTTGTCTGCTCAATCTGCCCTGCGAGTGGTAATGATTAAAAATAAGCTTTCTTGGTATTTGAAGCTTATAGTAGTGCTTACCATTCTGTCACGTCTTTAGAACATTTACCACAAATATGTGCGCCTTGCGACGACTCAAATCAGCATGCGATAGCTCAGCTTGCTTTGCACTCTTTTGGATAGCAAATGATCTAAAGTGTCTTCAAGAGGACAGCAAAGACTCTGATCAGACTGCGCGCGTGTGCAAGCTGCTCTTATTCTTTGCTGGCCGCATCTGTCTGACGGTGTATTTTCTCACGTGGCAGCCAATTTATATTGCCTGTATAGATCTGAAGAAATGCACATTGTACTCGTAATTTTAGAACGATTTAAATTCCACCGAGGTGCGTTTGGGAGAATTTTGGAGTCACGTGAACACATTATATATATTTATTGTTTGGTGTCACTGGTATGATTATTCTCTTACAGATATCGATGAATGTGCAGGACAAAACAACTGCCATTATATGGCCAATTGCGTCAACACCCAGGGCTCATACACTTGCCAATGTAAACCTGGTATGACAGGAGATGGCTACGAGTGTAGTGGTATGTACTGTTTATGCAAACGCATAAAATGTGTAAATGCATTTGATATATGCCTTTTTTTGTGTCTGCATGTAACGTAAGGTTTCTTTTCACACAGTTTGCAAGCACGAAAAATTAAAGATTCTTTCTCAAATATTGTTTATTAAAATATAATGAAACTTTACAGAATATATCAAATGAGTCAACGTTTAAACCCTTTACTTGAAACTGTATGTACCTTTTTGTTAAACGATAGTCTCTTCTAATTAGTTCCTGTTTGTATTCCTGCTGACATGGGGATTAAATTTCCTCCAAAATATTTATGTCATTTACAGAAGAACCATTTGTTTTTTCAAATGGGAGATAAAACAATTTTTACAGGGCTGCTGACATTTGTCACCACGCAATTTGTTATTACAAATTGCGCGGTGACACTGCTTTCCTTGAAATTTTATCAATTCCACTGAAGGGAACTAGATACATTCGGTAGATAGTTCGCCATTTTTAGCCAAGGGAGACAAATTTTATCACTTCCTGAATGTTTATAGAGGAAGCAAATGCTTTCTTAAACGAGCAGGGCCGCTTTTCTGAAAGGTCTTGAAAAGCGGGCCCGCTCGTTTAAGAAAGCATTTGTTTCCTCTAGAAGCAAAGTCTTCCCTTATAAAACAAACTGCTTTTCAGGAGGGGACAAAAACAATTTTGAATATGTTGTCCCAGTCAGTTCCACTTAATAAATGATCCGTAACGTGAGAAACAACTCTTTGACAGAGTCGCCCAGCGAATACTCATATCAGCCTGGGTGTACTTTTGAATGGCTAAGATTCCAAAGTTTTTTTTTCAGGCGGCCTGCAAAGACTGACCAGATTGCTTAGAGTTTCATGGTGTGTACTGAATCATGACAGAATGGCAAACAGTGCCAATCCTGATCAATCTGCTCCTTTGTAGTTTGATTTGGGTCTGTTTGGAGTAAATACGGTAACAATACCATACAGACATAATTTTAGGAAAAATATCCTGGCAGCATACAGTCAGGTTTTTTGAGCTGTCCGTAAATCTGTATTACAAAATACATTTCATTTGATAAAACGCTAAGTGGCTGGGAAAATTTTAAACTTTCATTTTTTTTATTATACATATTTTCCCGAACAAATAGTATGCGGCATTTCAAATTATCGGGGGACAAGTTGATTTAAATGTCGACCTTATTTTCTGGAAAAAAATAAGAACGTATCATAAAATGCCGTTTGTTGAATTTGTCAAGAGAGTGCTTAAGTTTACATTTAACATAGTGTATTCCCACTTTCCCATCCAGTACTTTTTGTGCTGCATTCCGAGGCCGTGTCCTTCTTGTGGTCCTAATAGTGATAAGTTTATGGCTTTGATTCGGATTACAATTCAATCCTGTAAAGTATTTCATCATATTTGTTGTGACTGCATGTCATATACTGTGATGTTTCATTTATAAGGTAGAAGATCTCTTACTTATAGTTGATAACCCAATTGTGACTGATATCTTTGCTCCCCTCCTAATTGGACGACGGTGAGCAAGTCCTCAAACTAAATGACTCAGTCTGTTGCAGAAGGTTAGCGCCTGACTACCAAATACCTGTGGTCTGACCTATTGTTGTTCTGTTTGTTCATTTCTTATTCTCTGATTTTAGATCGCCATTGAGCCATTTGCTTTCCTTCGTCATACTATATAATTCTCAATGTGATGTTTCATTGATTAGATAAAATACACCAATGTGGACCGAAAATAATTGTAATTTGGAGCTGCATTAGAAATAAGGACACAGTTTCGGCGACGCAAACTATTTTAGGCCTCTCCCTCCCCACCAGTGGTTATTCCAAAGCAGTTCCTCTGTTGCAGTTGTTTTGTTCGTGAGTTGGCGGTTTCATAAGTGGCGCTTGTTTTGTTAATGTTTGTTCCTCATTTCTTCTTTGGGTGCCTCGGGAAGACTATGGTTCGTGACTATGACAATTACTGGCTAAGGTATCTTCACTTATATTCCAAAATGTAATTGTATTCTGTAGCTGCATCAGAATTAAGGGTGGGGTCCCCGCAAGTAAAACCAGTTTAAACTCTCTGAATATCATCCATCCAATCGTTTTTTTCTGTTGAATTTTCCAGGCACTTCCTCTGCTAGAAGTCCTCCTTTTCCATATGTTGATGATTGCAAATGTGCTGTTTGGCTTTGTCATCACTTGTTTCACACCCCCTATTTTCTGTTTTTGTTGAGGAGGGCTGGGACTTGGGAAAGTTGTCTTAGTTATTATGGACTTCTGTGGGTCACTGCATGCATATTTTGAGGATTTTTCAGTTCCGATCTATTTCTTATTATTGTGTTATTACTATTAATTTCTGTGGGACACTTCACTGGTCGTCGTTTTGATGTTTATTTTATTCAAACACCCTAAATGTTTTCTACGAGATACGAAAAAAGATATCAAAGCAGTCGGTGCAACGTTTCGGTACATATGGACCGCATATGTCTTCAGGCCTATGCGGACAGAAAAGGCCCGAGTCAGACTGCACATCCGCGCAGTCTGACCTGGGCCTTTGCTGTACGCTTATAGATTCATTGGACGCTATAGAATGTATCAATGGAGAGCAAATGCCCGGATGGGACTTTGCGCCTGCGCGGTCTGAATAAGTGCATTGTGCATATGTTTGAAGACACCTTTTCGTTTGGCTCAGCTCATATTATCATGTAATATATTTCAGATGTTGACGAATGCAAAACTAATTCCTGTGGAAACAGTACGGCAGGTTTAAGATATTGCTTCAATTCATATGGAAGCTACAGGTGCATTTGTCTCAGAGGATGGGAAGGACCGAGATGTGAAAATGGTATGAAAACTCAGTAGTATGTCTCGTTTACTCCTCTTTTAATGTTGCTGTTAATTGTACATCATTATGGTGGTGCCTTGCTATATAATCTATACCGTGATACTATTACGTAAAATGGAAGAATAACCTGCTTTAAAAGCTATAAAAATGTAATTGATTCAAATCCCTGAAGATTCGGTGTATCTTGTAGAAACATAAAGATGTAACTGAATCAAATGTCTGAAGAGTCTGCGTCTTTTTCTTTCTTTTTTTTTTTTTTTTTTTTTTTTTTTTTTTTTGTTTTTGTGTGTGTAGTATGTGTGTTTTATCTTTTAGCTCCTTTGAATACCATTCACAACTGTAGATATATATATATATATATATATATATATATATATATATATATATATATATATATATATATATATATATATATATATATATATATTCTTTTTTTTTCTTTGTGTGTATTTATTTATTTATTAAGAGTTCTGACCCCACATGTGAATCGTCTGATAACTAACAAAAGAAAAGAGTGTCGTCTGATAAAAGTGTTGCTTGCCTCTTTGAGGGTTGTGATGTTGTTAAGTAAAATTACACAAACAGTATATCTCTTTCATTCCTGTATCTCATAAAGATTTGATTGATTGAGTTGGGGTTTAACGACACGTCAACCCTTGTGGGTCATTTTGTGTCGTCTCCCAGAGAAAGGGAGAAGAGATAGAAGAGATAGTAGAAGTAGAAGAGATGAAAGAGAGAGACAGGGAAGAAAGAGGATTGGGAATGAAAGTGAAGAAACAGAAGAAATAAAAACATTCTCCCTCTACCCTTACCTGCTACAAGGGTAGCAGGCCTTGCCCAACTGTAAGCCAATATCAGTTGGACGCCCTGGTGATGTAAGATACACAACACCTTTGCAATAGATTGTGATACACTGTAGGAAATTCATAGATTATGACATTACACCCGCATTTCAATTTTCATTTTTTTATTTAGTTGATTGAAAGCTTACTTACATGTTATGCTTTTGATAATGCACTGTGTACACATTCTTATATATCTGTAAACCATACGCAGGCAAAAGAGCGGAGGTACAGCATTTCTTGCAAGACGGCGTATGCGGCCAGCGAAGAATTAGACACATCTGCGCATTCGTGCAGTCTGCTCAGAATATTTCCAGAGCGCTTTGTGGGTAGTCAAGGATCCAAAACGTCTTCAAACGGACAGTGAACATTTTGATCAACCTGTGCGGTTGTGATCAGAATCTTAGCGATGCGCACATGTAATCTTGTAAGAAATGCTGTGTGCGACTCATCTGCTTTTTCTAAGTAAAATCGACTTTCAATTTTCTGTGATTATCAGGTTTGGTATCTACTTTACTGTCACTTCGGTTACTTTTTCCTTGATTTCAAAACCGCTTTCGGCCCTGTGTATACAATCAGTCACTTTACAAACCGCAATTCATTGATTCTGACCGTAGTGTATTTTCGAAATGACGGAATAATGCAGATTCGCAGGTGGATCTGTCTGGGCTTTTGGTGTCAGCATATGCCTTAAGACGCGTTTACGTTTCCACGTCCAACTGTTTTTCTTTTTTTTTTTTTTTTTTTTTTTTTTTTTTGCTAGATACAAATGAGTGTTTGTCAAATACCGCCTGCGGTGTCGATGCCAACTGTACTAATACTAAAGGGTCGTTCCAGTGTACGTGTCCTGATGGGTATAAAGGTGATGCCAGAATCCACTGCTTTAGTAAGTACATTATGCAAAATGAGCAGATCCTAAACACGCGCAAAATATTATCCGGTCCTTTGATCTCCATTCTATAGTATCCAATTATTCTGTTAGCGGACAACGAAGGCTTTGATTATGTTGCCAACATTGATTAAGAGATACAATAAAAAAGCGTTTCATTTTTGATCCAGTTCATAAACGAGAGACTAACTGAAATTTTACTGGCTGTAAGATGCAACAATTTATGATCGTAGTAATAGCATATATCAATTTACATTACGAAAACACGCCTATTCAAATATATGGAAAATTTCACCTCCAAAAAACTGAGAATTTTCAGATAAAAAACTCTGATATTTTTCATATTTCTGCTCAAAACATAGATTGTGGTACTCGTTAGAATCGCCTCGGCGAGGCGGTTCTAACGGGTACCCACAATCTATGTTTTATGCAGTAATAAGAAAAATAATGTATATAGGCTTGTTTTCGTGATGTTAATCCTTTCTTGGATAAAAAATGTCTATTTTTGAGGAATATGGAGCCTGTAAGGATACTCAAAAAAACGTTTGAGCGGCGCGTATCCAAACAGTACCTATAACATATCTTTTTATGAGGAGCCAGAGAAAATGATTACAGAATTATCATCCAATACTTAACATGCCTGCTAGTTTCAAGCTGTTTTGTAATGAAAGCATTGGGAATGCATAAGCATGATTTATGATTTACAATTACTATTATATTTTCTCTGAACATATTTATAGACAAATAAAGAAATAGATGTTAAGCCTTTGTAACCAAACTGATGGTTTTTCCAAGTTTGCTCTTCTCTTGTGGTTCGTCGGTGTTCGGTTCATCTGCTTCTGTGCTTGTATTGGTTGCATTTTCCGATTTCCTGTCTCACATTAGTTGCTTCTTTCTTTTGCTCCCTACCTTAGAGAGGCCTTTCCGTGTACTCTGATTTGTTTAGTATAGGTACCTGTAGTTTTGATTGCTCGGAAAATATGTTTCAGATCTATATTTATGTGTGTATTTTACCTTTCAGCCCTGTAGACCAAAACGGGTCACTTTGCAAATAGTATAGATTCATATGAGACGGCTCATGATGAGCCATCTCGGGTGTCATCTACACTGTTCGCCTTATTGTTGTTGATTTTTGACTGATATCCCTTGTTTGTAACAATGGATGTGTCTATATTCAAAGATGGAAACCTCAACTTTGGAAATCCATGGGTGAAAAGATTAACCTCCTAAATACTTTCTAGGGAAGAATATGGTGGAGTTTGTGACAGACAAGGACAACGTTCTAAATGGGCACAGCAATATCTCTCACGAGATCATGATTCGCTTCCCAGACTGGTTCCCGTACTTTGGAGAAAGATTCACATCATTTAGAGTATGTACTTTCTTACATTGTTTGTACTAAACATAATAATTATAAGTACGAGTGCACCCACAGGTTTTCTTTTATTTTTCTTTGTGCCACTGATTCTTTTGCGAGACTTGTTCCCGCACTTTGTCACATAATTTAGATCTTTGTACTTTTCTACTTTGTTTTTGTACTACACATATAAACTGAAAACAATGCGCCCACAAGTTTTCTTACTATCTCTCTTTGTGCTATTGAATTCTTTCCCGGACTGGTTCCTGTACTCTGGAGAGATATCATCTGGGCCGCGCTTTGCGAAAACGTGTCTCCGAGTATGTGAACAGCGAAGACCCAGATCAGCCTGGCATCGCATCTTCCCAGTCTGATCTGTGCCTTTGCTGTCCGTTAACAGAATTGATGGATACTACGCGTACATAATGTATCACTTGAGAACAAGCCCGGATGATGCTTTGCGCATGCGAAGGATGATCTGAATTTGCGCATATTGCGCATGTTCGAAGGCAAGTTTTTGCTTGACATTGCCCATTTAGACTATGTACATGTTTTACATGTTAGTCACCATCACGAAAACATGCCTATATAATTTTGACCCCCTTAACCCCCACTTTTATATAGTAAAACTGGGGTTTACAGGGGTATACATTATTTTTCTTATTTTTGCTCAAAAACATAGATTGTGGGTACTCGTTAGAACCGCCTCGCCGAGGCGGTTCTAACGAGTACCCACAATCTATGTTTTGAGCAGACATTTGAAAAATATCAGATTTTTTTATCTGAAAATTTTCATTTTCTGGTGGTAAAATTATTAGTAGATTTGAACAGACATGTTTTCGTAATGATAAACCTAGAGCGTTTTCGCCCTGTTTTTTGTTAAGTTCACTTTACTTGTTTCAAATATATAAAAGAAGTTATGTTACTATGCTTATTCCTTAATGTTGAAAAGGACCCCTACGTAGACCGAACACATATTTATAATTTGTAGCTGCACTGAAATTAAAGGCGCGGAGTCGAGCGAGTAAATGTAATATACTGTGTTTATCCTATGTATTGGACACCTCAACTCCTTACCATTCTTGTCTTTGAATTAAAAATAATGTATATTCTGGTACATATTGATGTATTCAAAATATTGCTGAACGAACGAAAAATAGTATAGGTCCTGATCAGACGCCGTGTTTTCCGGCGTCTGATCTGGGTCTCTACTGTTTGCTCTTGTCTGTCTGTGCCAATATTAGGGTTATTTTGGTAGCCCCGTTACTCTCACGCCTCCAGTTGTTTCTTTCCACTGACCGTTTCATGACAGTTAATATTAAGTTTGCTTTTCTTCTTTGCTCGTATGTCGGTTACTGTAGTTGTGGTTATTGCTGTTTCCACATTTCTTCCTCTTCTTTTGGTGCGGTTAGCGAACGTCATATACTGGAATATATATTCAGAATATTGGCTATAAGACCTAGAAATTGTTTTACACAGTTTTTTAATCAATCCATTTATGCCTAGTAGACACTTCTACCTTAACTCTTTTGGCAGGTCAATTTCCTATATAAGGGGTGTCATAAACGTCAAAAAGATTGCCTTTGGAAACACACTACGGATTAGAAAATGGGAGTCTCGGTTTAATTGAGACTCTTCATAAGCAGTAATAAGATTACAACACTGCTTACGCTCTCTTGCGTATACAAATATACCAAAAGGTTTTGTAGAAATTTCTGAAGTTAATGCAAACAGTGTAGACCCTGATCAGACACCGCGTTCTGTGGCGTCTGATCTGGATCTACACTGTTTGTCAATGTCCCTTTTATGTGACACTAGGCTTAAATGAGTTAAACCGATACCATGGTTTAAGAAACTTGGGAGTTTTTTTTTAGATTATTAAAGTCACAAACCTAACTAGATGTTTTAGCAAAACGAACAAGTTCAGAAATGTATGCACCATACGACGTTGTGCAAGCGACACCGCCAGTCTAAAACGGAAAATGTATAGTATTATAATTCTTAAACCCACTTGTCAACATTTTAGTAGAGACAATAGCAGCAGATATTTCATGACTACCTATACTAAGGTATACTTAGCGAGTCCAACCCAGTACAGTCGAACCTCGTTATCCCGAACTCGCTTATTTCGAATTACCGCTTATCTCGAAGTGAAAATCTGGTCCCTCTTTTAACATGAAACTATGACATCAGGTAACAAAATAATATGGAAAAGAGGAGAAATTGCTCCTAAGGAGCAATTTCTCCTCTTTTCCACATTATTTTACATATATATTTCTAACTTCAGGAGTCAAATTACATATGCATTTGTTAAATGTGGTTGTTCAGTTTATTGTTTTACTCACTCTCTAAACTCTGATATGTCGAGGTACGGTTATCTCGAAGTGTTTCAGTGAGTCCCTTGGAATTCGAGATAACGAGAGTCGACTGTATTTAATAAAAGTCATGGCAGACTATTATGATTAAGTACAGGACCTTCTCCGTTGACCTACTGGACAAAATTGTCCGATCATGAGAAAAAATGACAAGATAGATAAAATATATATCAACTGATCGATCGTACTTTTTCAATTTCTTCTAATTTTCAGGCTACGACGAGTGGTTTTCTTACATTTACTTGGCGCCGATTGTACAGCATCCATCCGCCACAGACTCCACAGGCCTGGAAAGACCACTGCAAAGACACGTCAGTCGTTGCTCCTTTTTGGGCTGACCTAAATACCAAAAATACGACTCAAAGTAGTATCGTATATGATGTTTTTCAACGTAATTACAGTAGTAGCAATAGTAGCAGCCGTGAACAGATACAGCTTGAAAAAGCAGCAAGTATTTTCAAGGAAGTAAACTTCACTGATGAAAAGTTCATACCTCGAGTTGCAATAGTATCATCCTGGATAAACACGACGTACGGACTAGTTTACAGTAACAGGCATAAAGAGGTATGTATAGAACCTTATTTCACTCATTTTTCTATGATGACAGTCACGCATTTTCATATGAGTATGTCAGTGTATTATTTGCAAGGGAACGGTTAAATAGAAAATCGAATGTCTTAGGGAATGCTGAAATGTAATCATTATCGCTAGTTTGAAGTAAACAGAGTATTAAGATACAATGGTACTGCAATTAATGGTTACCTCCGACAACAGTCGGTGTGTGTGTGTGTGTGTGTGTGTGTGTGTGTGTGTGTGTGTGTGTGTGTGTGTGTGTGTGTGTGTGTGTGCGTTCCAGCGTAAATGTGTGTGTGTCGCATTCAATGGTTATGTAATGCCATATCAAGACAGTACTAGAGTGGCTGCAGCAATACACTGCTAATCTCAAGGCCAATAATTCCACCCAATAACATTTTCCAGACCATCCTAGCCCCACTTTACTGATGTACGGTGTTGGGCACCTTGTGAGGGACGACCGTATGATGGCCGGTGAGGCGTTACATTTTTCCGTGTTGTCTGAATAAGTAGGTCAGTGAACTAATGTGCAGAGGTTACTGATTTTATTTCAGATCAGATCTTAAGATTCTACAGATACATTTTAAGGGTCATTTTATTACCGGAGTGCTTTATAAGGTGTTAAAATGTCTTGTTTTTTTACCAAACATCATCTATTAGGATATTTAATTACTTGCTTATTATTCAAAGAATTTTTTGACTGCGATTCCTAGACTGTTCGAATGTTTTATGTCATAGATTATGAAATTACCCGTTTGGCGCTGGGACGACGGCGGAGCAATAAACTACCAAGATACATCAGCATTGCTCTGGCGTCGACCCGGCGAACTTGTCGGCCGATTTTACAATGTAAATGTGCATAATATGTATACATTGTTATAAGTTTTTAATGAGGACCATATGTTAGATTAGTACACTGTTTGCTAAATATGTCATCCTCGAAAAATAAAGACATTATTATTACTATTATTATTATTATTATTATTATACTTTCTGAAAAATGACTCGGTCGAATTTCGAACGTGCAACCTCGCGAATCCAAAAGCGGACATTTTGCCAACGTTGCTTCTGTTGCTGTTACTATTTCTGTGATTGTTTTTAAACTAAATTTTGACACAAGAAAATTGATAGAATATCAAATTTGAACAGTGACTGCCTGATCAGACTGTGCTTATGCAGTCTGATCAGGGCAATCACAGTCCGCTTTCGGAGTCACTTGACGCTCTACAATATTTCCATATTCAGTAAAAACCTGATCAGACTGTTGGCAGATCTAGAGCTGTATTGTTCGCATATTTCCCAAAGACTTCTTTTCGTCTTTCAAGACGGCAAAAATAGCTGTGAAAGAAGGAAATAATGAGCAAATGTAACTATTTTTATGGATAAGATGGAAGGTTATAGCATGTCGACATACAAAAAATAAAACTAAAAACGTCTTATACAATGTAATCGGCAACTCAGTGTGTCATTCGCGAAATAAGAAGACACAGACCTGCTTGCGCTTCTGTGCCGTGCAGTCAGGACATTCTGTGTTTGAAGATAAATGTGTCCGGGCGCATCATTTCCTACAACAGTTCATGTACGCCCAGCGAAGACTTAGATCAGCCTGTGCATTCGCGCAGTCTGAAAATAGTCTTTTTAGGGCATTATTTGGGTAGCCAATTATCCAAAGCGTCTTCAGGCAGTCAGCGTAGACTCTGATCATCATGTGCGGCGGCGCACGTTCATCTGAGTCTTCGTTGTGCGCACATAGAATATTGTAGGAAATGCTTACTGAAAACGGGCGGACGGAAGCCATGACAGATCCGTGAGTCGGTTATAGATCACAATTCGGAAGTCGACTTTAGATTTGGTCGACTGACTTTTATGCGGGTCGTACAATATATACTGAGCCCTGGCCTACCTGATACGATGCTCTTGTCGGGTGTGTAAATGTTATACTCTATGCTTACCAGACCTTGAACGGATATATCTTTTGAGAAGCCGTGTTTTATAGCAAATGCTGACGACTTTGACCTAGATGTTGTTAGCTGATCTTCCTTATGCAAAACATTATGCAGTGTATATCGCCTGTATACGATGGTTTTGGCTTTCCAAGAGAGTGTGTTGCATACTCATTTGATCACTGACTTATATGACGACTTCTGACATTATTTCCATGAGGACTATAACACATTCCCTATGGCCAAATCTTACCACATTTGAGTGTGCCTACATCTTCTAAAAATAGTGTGTAAGACGTCCAGGAAGAACTACAATCACAGAGCATACCCTTGCATTGACATCGATCGGACAAGCCAACAAACCATGACATACAGTATACAAGTCACAAAACAAAGACAAACACAGCTACCAGCGTCCTCTTCACAAACAAGTTTAATAGAGATACAGGGCTGGACAAAATCTATTACATGTAAATACATCAATAAGAAAATTAATTGGACAAAACATTAAAAAAAAAACAAAAAAAACAGCCAGCTGCGAGAGGGCCACCAAAAGAACAAACAACTCTAGACCAACTGAATGGCCAGTGGTAAAACATGGGGTGTGTATGTGTGTGTGTGCGGTGGGGGTGGGGGAGGTGGTGGAGGGAGGGCGCTTAATCGATTTTGCCGGAACCAAATCATCACCCTGGGTTCCAATGATGTAAAATAAATGCAAAATGATTGTTCGGCTCGCAAACAGACTCTCTGAGTGAAGATTCTGATCACTGCGCAAATGCGCAGACTGATCTCAGCGCTCGGCGCACGTCCAAAGGTATTCATTCTGACGTTGCGGCTAAATTGAATAATTTTGGTTAATTATTGAAGTATTATTCATGGTAAATAGCTGGGTTGTCTAAATAATGGAGCACAGATGATGTCCATATCGAGGCAATTTATAGAAATGGAATTTGACTCTTTTTCCTATAGTCTCATTTATGTATGTCACAATATCACACTCCTACGGAATAATTTCTTAAGAAAAATGTAATGTGTGCATTCTGAATTGTAAACTGTTTATCTTTATTTTACACCAGAATGCATCATTCGAGGCTGTCCTACTGACAGACGGATTGTACTCTTACGGTGTGTTTATTTACGACCTGGGCTCCTGGACTATGCAGAATCCATTTGGACATCGAAAATACTCAGTTGGTTACAGTCTGGCTGACAAGACAGGAGAAATTTATGCAACAGCCCAGAACTATTCTAATTTGAACAAAATCAGCAATGTTCCAGGAGGTAAGATTATTCTTTTCCTACTCACATTCATACAAAACATATTTATTTATTTTTTTTTTTTTTAAATATTGCTGGATGCTTGGCAAATGATGTAGACCCTGATTAGATGCCGCGTTTGGTGGTGTCTAATCTAGGTGCACATTGTTTGCCCAGGTCTGCCTGTACCAATACACATGGTAAATACGCCGCTGTTAATGTCCCACTTGCGTTTAAAGTTAATATTATTGCTTTATATCTGCAGGTGTCATCAGAAGTTGACGTGTACAGTTCCTTGTTGGGCAATTTGCAATCCCCTGACATTTTTTTCACGTTTACGCCGGCATATTTCACCAAAAAAAAATGTTCTATAATACGAACTGCATGCTTATCGCTTATAATTGTAGCCAGCGAAGGCCCCAGCAAACCTGATTATACGTGACCATAATGTTCTTAGGAAACACCCTGCCTCACTTCTGGTTTTATGTGGTGATAATATTGTAACATTGCAGTTATGTAAAGTCCCATTACATCCGAGTTTCTTATTTCTTCCTTTTGTTCTTGTTTCAAAGGACAGCTTCTATAGATTTTGTCTAAAAGACCCAGACGTCGTTCAGTAATATATATCTCTGTATATCCCTGTTTTCCCTACATATTAAAGGAATACGGGGATATACAATACATAGTCTGACAACGTAATATTGTACATATACACGATTTACTTAGTGCATCTACGATTCCAGGTAAACCGGGCTACCACTTCTTCAATTTTACCGGCGCTATAACTGACCAGATGCGAAATGAGACATTCTGTATTGACTGGAGTCATAATGAAACTGCCAAACGAATTATACATGAGAAACTGATTCTGGGCGACCCCTGCCCATGCGTAGAGCAATTGATGCAATTTGAATATAGTTTTAGAGAATATCGCCACTGGTACGTGGACCAGGACAAGCAGCAGACAAGATTCAAGACAGTCTGCTATAAACAGTATTTTCCAAACTATAACGATGTTACACAAGAATGTTGCTATAAGTAAGTATTGTTTATTATCGCAAATACCTAAAGTGGCATGGACACACTTTCAAGATAGGAAACTCTGTCGAGACTGCTTTGTCATCCTATTTAGGAGTCTGATCTACAAGGAAACAATTTGCTTCTCTTGGCAGCCGCATTTTTGCAGCCTTTTAAATGGGTCGCCATTGTTTGCTTGACAGTCTGTCCAAATACCAGCAGTCTGATCAGAGTCTTCTTTGACCGCATGAAGACACTATGAATACTTGGATATCAAAAATGTGCCCAGTAAAGATTCTAATCAGCATGCGCATAGAATCTTTACTTGGCACATTTCTCTCGGTGCACATGTCCGACGGTACGTTTTCTGACGTTGCGACTCGGTTGCCGCCGGGTTGATGAAACATTAAAAATAATAGTTCGACAGCAAACAGAGAGTCAAAGTAAACGTAAACTACCTTTACATTCACAATGAGACTAATAGGGACAGACCCAAGCCTTCAAGAAAACATTTAGGAATTGAAAAACAGAACTGTGTTAACTGTCGCCACTATTTTACGTTGACTACCCACAAACAGACAGTGGGATTATAAAGCACCCGCTGACGTTAGTAAATATACAGCATCAAATACTAATAATCAACTTACAGGTTCATGACCCTCAAAAAATACATGACATGATTATACTTAACCAATGGATGCTCCATTGTCTCTATGTAAATAAAACTAAAGTTAATTTTCAATATCCAAATATCATACCATTGCTGAACCTTGGGATAATTTTCAGTTTGAAAATTATCCCTTGGTTTATTTATAGATCTCGCAGCTGTACTTTAGAATGCCTGTCAACCCCTCAGTGCACACTTAACCTTTATCACTATCTAGGCTAATTCCGCAGATGATGACAAATTGATGATTTATTTTTTCCTAAAAAAATAGGTTTTTCCTTTCTGGGAAAATGAGAATATATTTCAACATGTTTTATATTGAATTTTGTACCCAGAGTGCTAAGCATCAGTTTTCAGCAGACATTTTAAAATATTTCTTATTTTTTCCCAGAAAACTTGATTTGATATTTCATGCAAATTGTCTCCAAATGTCATATTGTTTTCTGGATAAAGTAAATGTATCATCAATATGTCGTCCGTTAAAATTGCCCAGACAGTGCTAACCACAAATTTTCAGCAGATGTTATTTTGAAATAGTTCTCTTATTTTTTTTCACAGGAAACTGGATTTGCAATTTCATGCAAATTGTCTCCAACAGAGACAATTTGCATGAAATGTTAAATTCTGTTTGCTGGAAAAATAAGAAAAGTATCCTTAAATATATTATCTGTTGAAATTGCCCAGAAGGGGTAAAGGACTTCCAAAATTACTTCCGGACTGAGCAACTTTCTATTTAGAAATCATGTATTCAAGTTGTTGTTGAATAAAACGCATAAAACCAGACCGTCTGTCTGGAGTATATTATAATGACTAAAGCTACAGCTGACCAACCAGATTTTACCAAAAAATTTGACCAAACTAAGATGCTGATGTAATATCTTATGATTGACATGACTGCAACCAATCAGATTTAAGTAGTACTTTCTCAGTCAGTTTGATTCAAAACGGGTGAGTGTTTCGTCATTATAAGTACACAAGGTAAATAGGGCCAGCTTACATCAGACCAGGTGTTACCATTCTACCACAGAAATATACAAAAAAAAATAGAAAATTAGAAAAAGATATACTTAATAAATAAAAGTATAATTTTTGTAAGAATAAGAAAAAAAAAAAAAACAACAGTCCCATACATTGGTTAAAACAGATAAACCATGTTATTGTCTCGGTTTTGAGAATACTGTATATCATAGTTTGATGACCTTTCACTGCTGACCCAAACTCGCCTCCGCCTCGTTTGGGGTCAGAGAGTGAAAGGTCACCAAACTATGGTATAATTTACAGTATACCCAAAACTTCGACAATAATCATGATTCATCTATAACTTACTTACCCATTCTAATCATCGTGATAGGTAATTAAAGGTGAAGGAGTGACAGAGAATTTTATATAAATGTAATAATAACAGCATAGTGTCTACCTGAATGGTAGTAGTAAAAGTGTTATCAGAAAAGAAAAACGGATGCTCCCAACGCTGGTGCACCTGTAACCTTGAAAATGAGTTCGAAAGGTAAACGAAACCTTCAGGCGTTGCCACAATCAAACGAAGCAACTCACCCAAGGCGCCAATATAAGTACAGAAATATGGACGAGCAAAAATATATGTAACAAGAAGCAGATGAACCAGCGCCCTCTCCCCCAAAAAGAGGCGATTGGACTGCTTAAGAATAAGATCTAACACAAAATTTTTGTATAGTGAAGTACAAATTAATAAAGGTAGATATTCATGAAAACACAAACAACATTTTGTCCTATTACATGTATTTCAGTATACCCATAAAAGCTTGATAGCATTCCACTATTTAGTACATGAGATACAAAACCGACAAACATGCTAAATGCTAATCGCATATTGTTGTATTGTATGATTATACAGGCGTCATTAGGTACGTTGGTTAGATCTTGTCAATATGTATTCGCATGCCAAACAGTATCAGTATATTCCAAGCGGTTAAAAAGTTAAAGAAATGTTTACAAACTGATTACGGACGGACGAATATGCCTTGGTGAGGCTTTTTTTAAGACGAAATCTGGCATTTGACAATTTCTTGGGTTAGGAATTATCAATATGTATCTGCAGGCCCGAAGCACACCCTTCCCAAGGCACCAAAAGAAAGATAAATGTGGAACAAATGATGACAAAACAAATAATGATTAGTCTAGCCTGCTGACCCATTTTTGTTCCATTTGTAACCTACTGAGGAAATGGTCAACCCAATCGCTTATATGAAATACGTAGAATAAGATAAGACACCAAATCCATATCCATTCTTTCGGAGCAGTCTGTTTGTTTCATCTTCGGTCATCTAGAACTTACCTCTCAAAACGCGTACGCACAGGTTATTTTAAGTTTTCGGTGTTCTCACATTCCACAATATTCTCTTACCGGCACAGTGGCTCAGTGGTAGAGCGTCCGCTTTGTGACCGGGAGGTTGCGGGTTCGATCCCCGGCCGGGTCATACCAAAGACTTTAAAAATGGTACTAGCTGCTCTTTCGCTTGGCGCTCAGCATTAAGAAAGTAGAGCTAGAACTGGTCAGCTCAGTGTCAGTATAATGTGACTGGGTGGAATATCATGTCAAAGTGTCTGGGGCGTGATATTTCAGTGAGGCAGCACTCTAAAAGTGAGCATTGAGCTCCCTGCCACATCCAGACACCGTCGCGATATGACTGAAAAAGGTTGAAAGCGACAAACAAACAAACAATATTCTCTTATCTGGACTCGTCCGGTTCCTAAAACATTCAGCAAATGACAAACTGATGTCTTCTTATTTTGCCTAACTGTATGGGTTGACATTCATACCAATTATCACCTATTGTGACAGTTGGCTTGAAATGTATAATATATTCCCTAAAGAGGAATTTTTTGAAAACAACGAACACCTGAATGACACGAAAATAACAGACTCCTGTCTAGCATTGCGATCACAGTGTTATCCTTTCTCTTGCTGAACACGTCATGCCCTGTCTTAGCAAACAGTGTAGATCCACATCAGTTGGCTTCTGAAGAAGCCAACTGATCTGGATCTGCACTGTTTATCATTAAATATGTGATTTTCTACCCAAAACCCGGATCAAGTAATCTGATTGGCTGGAAATTAGAAGTGAGCGTGGCATCTTAATTTATTCAGCATGAGAAGGGTTAAGTGGATCCTGTCTAGCATTGTGATAACCTTGTTGGGGAAGAGGGAGCTGGTTGCTTTCTATTCTTTAGTTTGTGGCTCGTGTACTCTCTGCCTTGGTTTGTTTGCTCTTCCTCTTGGTGTAATTGGTAGACTTTGTTCTTGTTATTGGTAAGCTATATTCTGTGACTGTGGCTCTTCAAGGAATTAGCTCGTCTCTTGAATATGATCTGTCCATTTGTAACCTACTTATTTTTTTCCCACTATATGGGCTGTCCTCTCATGCCAATAATCACCTATGGTGAAACTTTGCATGATATATAGAATAGTACGGACTCCAGTCCCTAAGCATTGGAAAGCTATAGGATTTAATTCGATATAAGAAGAAAGCCTGGACATGTTTGTATATAAAAAAAAAAACTGTATAGCAGATATGTATACATTGCAATTTGCGAAAACTTGTACGTTTCTATGGAGGCCAAGGTGATATATAACAATTTCTAATTAAACAAACCCTTGTGTATTCAGGTTACAATCATAAAAAAGAACGAAACTAAACCTCAAAACAGAAAACAGACTGTTTAAATTCTCGTGCGCATATGTAAACATGACTTCATTAGTGACACGCCGGTTGTTTTCCGCATTTAATGGAAAGCATCCTGTTTTCCTGTCTGACATTAATTTTAAAACATCGCATGCAAAGTGCATTTCAAATAAACCTTCTACCGTTTACTATATCCTTTATCAGGAGGTATACATAAACAGATTAACACCAAAATAGTTAAACAGTTGCTCTGCAAAACTCCAAACCAGTATCATGCAAAATGCATGCGTTTCTCCGAAAAGCAATTAGTTTCGCATTGCTATACAGCGGTTTCGTATGAATCGACAGCCAAGCTTTACATATAAAAAATCTCAGCCGTATATCTTTCCGATGGTAGAGTAACGGTTTTTGCAAGATACAGGAATTTAGAAACCCGACTTAAATATATACCATGAAGAGGGTTATTTAATTTGAAAACAACAAACACCTGAATGACTCGAAAATACAGATCCGTGTCAAGCATTGTGATCACCTTGTTGAAGAAGATAAGCAGGGCCCAGTTGTTCAAAGCTAACGACATCGTTAGTTAACGATTTGTTAAAATTTACTTCGAGTGATACGCAAATATGCTGAAATTTTTTGCTGAAAAAATGTGAGTAGCTTTTGCAGTGCAAAAGCTACTCACATTTTTTCAGCAAATAATATCAGAATATTGTGTATTAAATCTGCTAAAACGGTTAACGAAATGACCCTTAACGAGCTCGTTAAGCTAACGACGCTTTGAACAACTGGGCCTTGATTGTTTTCTCTGTCTTGACTTGTTTGCTCTTCCTCTTGGTGAAACTGGTAGGCTTTGTTCTTGTCATTAGTAAGCAAAATTCTGTGATTGTGGCTCTTCCTGGAGGTCTTCTTTACTGTTTTTCTTGACAGTTTCAGGACCGTATTATAAAAGCAATACATATACTGCCCAAAGACAATTATTTCAGCGGGGTGTCGTGTACATATTCACGGGTCCAACTAACATTACTTCAATCATTAAAGCGCCAGGCAAATTTGTAGCAGATGACATTCTATTCTTTTTATTTTTCAAGAAAATAAGATTTGATATTTCATGTGACTCGTCTTCCTAGCAGACGATCCACGCGAAATGTCAATAAAGAACTAAAAGGTTGCCTTTGGAAACAAAGAACACACAAAAGAACGAAAACCGGTTTTATTATGTCTTCATATGCAGCAATGTAATTTTTCAGTAGGATACAATAAAATCGGAATGTCATTTGCTGCATTTGTGACTGGCGCTTAAAGGGTGAACGTTTGTTATCAGATTTGGTGCATTAGACAAAAGGGCTCCTAATGGCGGAGTTACCGAGTTCGTAGATGACCCGGTAGTAAACCTGAAAGAGGCGTTTCACAAATGTTGTCCCGTCGATCCTACATATCAACGCTTATGTCGTTTCTATTATGACATGAGCCCGTCAGACGACTGCTCAAGATACAGCGCAAATGATCAAGGTAAGGAATTCGCTTGTCTTCATATACCTATGTGTCAAAAGACGTCGCTATTATTCAGTGTTAACTTCATGTCATAAAAATTATATAAGCTCACGTTACATAACTCTTGGTTACTGGTTCGTAACGTCATCACACCGTTCGTGACAACGTTGTTTTCTTGTGAAAAAAAAAGTTCAACTTCTACAACCATAAAATAACGTTTAAACGTCATCTGATAAACAAAATCTTGCATCCTTAGTCATCTGATATGAAATTTATGACACTCGCCGAAGCTACTTTCATAAATTCCATTTGAAATAACTACTAATGTAAGAGTCTCTGTATATTAATATGTGACCTAAACATAAGTTGTTTGATTTTTTATGTATGAATATATGAGCCGCAACGTCAGAAAATGAACCGTCTGGCATGTGTGTTAACGAAGCCTCTAATCAGCATGCGCATCCGAGCAGTCTTATCAGAAGCTTCAAAGTACGCAATAAGAAACGTTTCATCCCTGACTATCCAAATGCGTCTAGACTAAAATATTATCAGACAGGCTGATCAGAATCTTCGCTTGGCCTGCATGTCCGAAGATAATTTTTCCGACGTTGCGGTTCTAACCCATCTAACAAAAAATCTTTTTGGTCGCACTGGATCCAGGAAGGATGCTGAAATGATAGGCGTTAAACTATATGTTGAGAGTTAATCATTAACAGTGCAAATGATTTGTTTACCTGAGGCCTTTCAGCTTTCACCTTCTTCAGATGTTTCCTATTTTAAAAAATGACATAAAAAAGAAATTTACGAATAAAAGTTGCATAACTTGAAAAACAGATTATGCCCTTTTCGGGCCCATGTTATCTGGCTCGCTGCGACTTGATAACTGATCGTGTTTAGATATATGTGAAATGTAAACAATACGCGAAAAACAGATTATGCCCTTTTCGGGCCCATGATTTCTGGCCCGCTGCGACTTGATAACTGATCGTGTTTAGATATATGTGAAATGTAAACAATACGCGTATTGTTTACATTTCACATATATCTAAACACGATCAGTTATCAAGTCGCAGTGGGCCAGATAACATGGGCCCGAAAAGGGCATAATCTGTTTTTCAAGTTATGCAACTTTTATTTGTAAATTTTACATTTTTATGTCATCTTTTTTCACAAAAATAAAAAACCTCTGAAGAAGTGTGTGTGTGTTTGTTTTCCGTTTGTACTTTGTTCTTTATAGGAATCAAAACAAATTACTTAAAGGAGAATGGGTACAATTTCATGTTAGGTAACACTTTCAAGTTGTTTGGGCTCCTTCTGAAAAGGAATTTATGAAAACGCTGGTCTATTAAAAAGAGACAAACATGTTCCAAAATGAAGGAAAATCTACCAAGTGTATCTTTTGTCTTAATGTCTAGTTTTTTTCGCACATTTAGAGTAGCAATGTTAACCCTTTCATCCTTGCAGACCGATACAAACATCCTTGCAAACAGTGCAGATCCAGATGAGATGGCTCGTAATTAGCCGTTTCATCAGAATCTATACTGTTTGCCACTTTGTTCTTGATGAAATATTGTAACTTTTTTGACAGATTTGAATGTGTCCAAATGCATAGATGGAACAGCACCGTTTCAGAAACTCAGGGGCGAAAGGGTTAATGCTGACAAGTGATTTTCGTGTAATAAACCTTATTATAATTGTATTGTGTGATTATCGTGTAATTATCGTGTGACGACTAATCAACTGACAGTGAAAATTTATTTCAGCTTATTCTTACGGTGATCCACAGCTTACAACTCTAGATGGTCAAGTCTATTCGTTCAATGGTCGTGGAGAATATGTCTTGATGCGGGTCAAATCCAGGTAGGGTTTCGCGTCTTGTCTCGTTCTCCTAAGGCAGGGAGTAACTTGAAAGAAATGAGCTAGTAGATGAGAAAAGGACATATCACTTAGACGAGCAGCAACGACTCAGGTGAGTCTGCGCATACGCGCATTCTCGCCAGAGCCTTTGCTGTTCGCAGACATGCAATAGAGACCTTGAGGAAGCTTTAGGCAAAAAGTGCATATTTGTAGCCCAAATAGGGGGCTGCGCGCATTTGAAGATCCAAAATCCGGAAAACCATGTCATGTTTGTGTGCCGGCTAAAACGTAGTTGTTCTACTCTACAGTCTAATAACAGTGACTAATTGCTTTCTAAAACTTATTATAATAATAATTATTAGCATATCCTATGTAATCAAGAGAATTTGGGTTGTACTGAAGTTACGCGGTCAACCATCAAAATTCAAAGTTTTTTTTTGTTTTTTTTTTTTGGTACAAATTACCTCGTATTTTCTGATGAAATGCCAAATAAACATTAAACAGTTAATTACGTTTAGTGCACATAGCTAGAGTAGACGAGTATCAGACATTTCCTTATTTGTCTATGAAAACATGTTGTGGAATTCACTAGAAGCTCATTTGGTAATTAGTGGAAAAATAAGAAAAACTATCAATAGATTTTGATTGAGAGAAAAATAAACAACTTATCTGGAGTTTTGTCAGTGACCGCTTCCTGCTGATATGTATATTAATTACAACATAAATTAAAATCTACGACTAAAATGAAGTTCTATGCACTTTGGTTCGATTTTTGTAGTTAAATGATCCAGTCAGTTATTTAACGATCTTTCTCTGTTTTGTTTTTGTTCTAACAATATAATTGTTATATACAGAAACCTTGGCGGGCTAGAGGTACAAACTCGTACAGACCTGGCTGTTCCTGGAAATTTCGATGCATCTGTATTCGTAGCTTTCGCAGCAAAGGTAAATCTAAATAACTCGTATACCGGAGAACCAGATATTTTGGTTTTAGCAAATGAATGACACGCCAAACTAACGTCCTTTGATGTTTGAAATAAATTAAAATTATTCTTCTTTGCTATATTCTGTTCGTAGGAATCTGTTGCGTCTGTGTTCTTTGTCAGGACCTGAGATGTTCGTTACATTAACCAAACAGGGATGAAGATACAGTTGCATCTCGTTTTCTCGAACTCGTTTATCTCGAATAACCGCTCATCTCGAAGCGATAATCTGGTCCCTGCTTAAACATGAAAATCTAATAACGGGTAACAAATTATTGTGGAAAAGAGGAGAAATTGCTCCTAAGGGGCAATTTCTCCTCTTTTCCACAATATTTTCAATATATCTCTAACTTCAGGAGTCAAATTACATATACATTTGTTAAATATTGCTGTTCGATTCATTTTTCCTAAATTATGCAAATCTGATATGTCGATGTACGGATATCTCGAAGTATTTCAGAGAGTCCCTTGGAATTCGAGATAACGAGAGTCGACTGTAATTTATTTCTGTAGTGTGGTAAGTGGCATTGCACAGTAATACAGACTTCCTGCTTGTAGTCTCGACTGAGAAAAAGATACATGAGCCGCTTCGAAGGACAAAAAACTTTTCAGACATGCCATCAAATAAATAATCCTCTAGTGCGCATGCCCGGTCCATTAGCGAGGCTACATATATCTAGTTCTTTGGCTGCAGTTTTCACTTGGATTACTGCTTTTGTGAGCAAACAGCATAAGTTCTGGCGAGTCTGCGCGGATGCGCAGGCTCGCCTGAACCTTTGCTTTTCGCATATGTTAAAAGGATCGTTTCCGACGATATGGCTTATATGTAAAGAGTCTAAAAGCACAAACTTTGTAAGGCAAATCACAAAACACAACCTTCCCGAGGCGACGAAATAAGAATGAATGAGAACGAGTAACAAATAATGACAAATCAAAACCAGCACAACTGAAATTGCCGCCCTAAGCAACAGGGAAGGTCTGCAACAAAGGGACCGCCTTGGAATGATCAACAAAATGAAAGCTATTTGAGCAGGCGGGAACGCTTTAAGAAGACTTACTGGATGAAAACCTCGTCCGTGATTCTGATGCAGCTCTAAATTACAAATTTCAACCTCATCAGTGACACATGACAGTAAACAAATATAACTACAAGCATTTTAGTGAAACAAGCAATCACAAGGAAACCTAAGTTGGACCCGGTCGCAGACATCGATAATCAGGCGCAAACCTTCGGAAACAGATTGAGGAAGGAGTTGCCATCCAGTCTAAACCCGACTCAACAGCGCGCACATCACGAAAACACGCTTATTCAAATATATTGAAAATTTCACCATCAAAAACTGAACGTTTTCAGATAAAAATTCTGATATTTTTCATATTTCTGCTCAAAACATAGATTGTGGGTACCCATTAGAACCGCCTCGGCGAGGCGGTTCTAACGAGTACCCACAATCTCTGTTTTTAAGCAGAAATAAGAAAAATAATGTATACCCCAGCTTTACTATATAAAAGTGGGGTTTAAGGGGGTCAAAATTATATAGATATGTTTTCGTGATGATTAAAGAGGAAAACAAAGTTATCAATCATAATTCTGATACAACTAAACATGCCACATTATATTTGCTGAAACCTAAGTTTATCCGTGTGTTTTTTTTTTTATTTCTTCAGGAGCTGAAAGGTGACAAGTTTGAAATTGCTTTGGACAGAAAAAGGCTGGTAGCATCAATTTATGCCAATGGAGAGTTCAAGGGAACGTCAGCTGACCGAGGCCTTCATTTTAGGTCATCATCCTTGGTGGTAAAAGTACCAAATAACGAGACAGTTGCAGTTGTGTTCCGATCTGGATTTGTCCTGCAAGTAAATAACGGGATTCTGTTTAAAACTGATGTTTTGTTTAAACTTATTCAACTAAATAGATACATGAAACTGGAGAATGATACATGAACCCGAAGGTTCATTAGTTTACTACATCAAGAGCATGATACTAAAATATGCGTGAAGATACCCAGTCAATGCCACAATCATGAAGCAGCACCAAAAGAAGGAAATAAGAGGAACAAACAATGACAAAGCAAATGTCTTATATGAAACCATTGACACACGGACAACGAACTGCATCAGTTGAACCATTTTTACTCGAGCAAAACTTTACTCTTAATTTTGATAGAGCTCCGTATTAAAAATAAAAGTTCGGTCTGAATAGGGGTCCTCTACCTCATCAGTGAAACGTCACAGTGAAACATATAATCACAAACACTTCGATGAAATGTGACACACACTATTAAACCATTGAAACATGTTTCAGTAATACTTTTGAAGAAACTGTTAGTGTGCTTGGAGCGCTAAGTCATCACGAAAACATACCTATATAATGTTGACTCCCCTTAAACCCCACTTTTATATAGTAAAACTGGGGTTTACAGGAGTATACATTATCTTATTTCTGCTCAAAACATAGATTGTGGGTACTCGTTAGAACCGCCTCGCGTCGTCGAGGCGGTTCTAACGATTACCCACAATCTATGTTTTGCACTGAAGCATGAAAAATATCAGTTTTTTTTTTATCTGAAAATTTTCAGTTATTGGAGGTGGAATTTTCTATATATTTGAATAGGCGTGTTTTCGTAATAGTAAAACATAACTTTGCTATTTATTCGTTAACCGAACACTGAGATATGTGACACACATACACATGAGACGCAACATCAGAAAACGTACCTTCAGACATCTGCGCCCAGCGAAGATTCAGATCAGCCTGCGCTTACGCACAGTCTGATCAGAATCTTAACTGGGCGCATTTTTGGGTAGTCAGGGATGCAAAGTTTCTTCATGCGGACAATAAAGACTCTGATAAGACTGCCCGAATACGCAGGCTGATTTGCGTCTTCGTCTGACACACATGTGAGACGGTACGTTTTCTTCGGTTGCGGCTCATCTAATTAATATACAGTAAAAACCCAATAACTCGAACATTTTTGGGACCATGGAAATTCGAGATATGGGTAGTTCGAGCCACTGAGGGTTAATCATGGCGCCAGGTCTGGAAGCAAATAGCGGTATTTAAGGGAATGTTTTCGATTGTTCTATATGTACATAATAATCATAGCGCCAGGTCAGGAGGCAAGTAGGGATTATTTTTACAATATACCATTATCTTATAGAGTATCGAAAAGACTTTTCTAGTCTTTTCGATACTCTATAAGATAATGGTATATTGTGTGTACTCATTAGAATCCCCTTTGATGAGGAGATTCTAATGTATACACATAAATACATTTTCATGATAAAATAAGAGTTCCCCTACAACATACCTAGATATGTTTTCCCAATGAATTGGAAGAATTTCCTAGGCACTCAAAAACGAATTCGAATCGAGCCATCGGTGTTCTAGCTACTGAAGTTCGACTGTTCGGTGTTTTAAACCACTTCTTTTCATTTTACCCGATTTCAGTTCACTGTCGACTTTTCTCTTGGAATCACTGTGAAGCGACATTCTGCTGGACCATTTACAGGCCAGTTAGAAGGTCTTCTAGGAAACTACGATGGTGATCCGTCTAACGATTTTGTTTTACGTGACGGATCGACTCTTCCAGTAACATCGAGTGAAGAGGAGCTCTTCAAATTTGGTCAATCATGTATGTAGATTTGAATAAGTATCAACTTTAGTTATACGCAGTTGTATTCATGGTCTTGCATAATACCATATTTATCCTAAACAATGGGACTCCTTACCACACTTGTCCTAAAGCTTGAACAAAACCAGTTCCCAGTCAGCATTCTACGTAAATCTATATCGGGCCGTCATCGGCCCGTCAGGGTAGCTGACGGGCCGATGACGGCCCGATGTAGATTTACATAGAATGCTAGCTGGGTTACTGCCTGTTGATGTGTCTAAAAGACTGCTGGATTTGTGGCAAACAGTGTGACCCCGATCAGACGCCGAGTTCTGCTGCGTCAGATCTGGGTCTGCACTGTGTGCTCGGGCCTGTCTGTCCCAGTATTTACAGCTGTAGAATAATATGTCCATAATAGTTGTGTTTGGTATGTTGTTTGCATATTTAATGAATAGTCGCATGTGCATGTTGTTTTATTAATAATGAAGACTGTTCAACAAAATGTCATAAATAATTGTCGCATTCACTCACGTTTTTTCAGCAAAAAATTGCAGCATATTTGCGTATCACTCGATGTAAATTTTAACGAATTGTTAACTAACGACATCGTTATCTTTGAACAACTGGGCCCTGGTATGGCTCTGTGTTCCTGCAACCATAATGAGTCTATGAGATTGCCATTGGAAACAAAGAACACATTACAGATAGAAAATGGGAGTCTCGGTTTTATTGAGACTCTTTATACATGTAAGCTGTAATGAAGTTAGCAACACTGCTTACGCCCTCTAGCGTATACATGAGCAGAACTCCATTTTCAAAGATACCACAAAGGGCCCAATGATCCCCAAGGAAATGAAAATATAATCTAAAGTAAAGTATAGGGAGACGTAGTTTCATTAAGTTTATAAGAAAATTCGGTGGCTTATTTTCTGAATACAAGGTGCGTTATTTCAAGTATCCCAGAATAACTTTAGTTTGTTAATCCTTTCAACTTTTCGTCTCTGAGTTTATTACATGAATTTTTCCTTCTCTGAATTCGGACACACCCATTTTTGTAAATAGGGGTTTCAGTCTCAAATCAATAACGTGATTGTAAACTGTAGATCCTGATGACCCGGCTTGATCTCATCATGATCTACACTGTTTACATGTACAAAACTCCATGTATTGGTCTGCAGGGATGAAAGGGTTAAACACTGGATTTTCCCATCCATTAAAAACGGGCGCCTTATTAATACCTTTTTCATAAGAACTGATCATTTAACCTTGAGCTATGAGAGTTGTGATTCTCATTTCTGTATTCAACGATTGCAGGGGCGTTGCTGAACCAGTCGGAGTCATTGTTCAACTATACCCTTACCGGAAATACGTTCCAGTATTATAATAATAAATCAGTAGTACCTTTGAGGTTCCCTGGAGACCTAATCAACAACCTGCCGGAACTCTTCAAGGGATACAGGTTCATATATACTTTTCTGATTCTGAACTTATAAAAAAACGTATACACGAAAATTACAGGAAAAGACAAATGAGCTAGATATTATTACAAAACGAGAGAGAGAGAATGAGAGAGAGAGGGAGAGAGAGAGAGAGAGAGATTGTGATTTTTATGTACATGTACTATTACGGAGAGAGAGAGAGAGAGAGAGAGAGAGAAAGAGAGAGAGTGCTATTGTTTTTGTTGTCAACAAATATGCATTTTATTGATTTTTATGTTTACTTTGCGTAATAATGATGCTTTATCCTGTAGCACTTCTCAATAATAGTATCTATTATATACCTCAGCTATCCAGAGATCAAGAGGTTCTATACAATATGTGGTGGCAGCAAGGAATGCCTTATCGATATAGCTATATTCGGAGACACTCGTATCGCGATCAGAGAAAGGAATAAAGAACGCCAAAACGCACTGGGACATATCACAGATGGTTTGTTTATTTTTCTTAATTACCTTTGTCGATTAGATTAGAATGAAACACGTCCACCCCACATGCGTGCGTACACACTTACTGAGAGAAATGTGTGTGAGGGGAGGGGAGAGAGAGAGAGGAAGGACTTTGAAGAACCTTAACTGAAAAAGTATCTAATTATAGATTTTCTAATCGAAGTATATCATCTTGAGTGTTCATTTATATACGATGGGTGATCGGGAAGTTCGTAGACTGCTAGTATAACGTCGTTATTATTTGTCGCTTCACTGACAAACTTAAAATAAACTTGATTAACGTTTTCTAATAAGCATACTGTTGAAATACAAATGCATTTTATTATAATTATAATCGCTGAATGATCAGTGTCCATAGCAACGCGCATCCGCATACCCAGAGCACGTAAAAAATATGCACTTTTCAACGTTGCTTAAATTGATTACAACTGCATTTGAATGCGGTCTCTTTAGCGTTGGGGCTCCTATGTTGGTTGCGGGTTATTCATTAGAAACGCCTCACCGGGCACCTCGTCTATCATGTCCTCTTCAGTGTATGCTACCTTCTGCATTGCACAGATATCTTCATTCTTACAGGTGAACAAGTCTCTTTTTTTTCAAGTAAAAAGTCCCTACATTTTCTTTCAGGTAACAAGGTCCCAAAATTCATCGGTCTGAATGACACAATCAAGGTCTTTGTTAATCACACAACTATTATAGATTTCAAAACTCATATTATTGATGACCATGACGCAGTGGATGACTTACATTTAGTAGTAGAAACCAATATTCCACCAACAGAATACCTATATGGTAAGTATATCCTTCGGAATCAGATTTTACTAGTCATACTGAATAAATTGATTTGACACCCATTTCTAACTGTCAACCAATCAGATAACTTCATAATCCAGATTGTTGACATAAATTCACATACTGAAAGACAATCAGTGCAGATCCGGATCAGTTGCTTCCCCAGAAGCCAACTGATTTGGATCTACATTGTTTTCAAAAGCAATACATATCCTAATTTGGCAGAACAAGGGTTAACAGATACTCAAAGGAATGAACACGCTTACTTTTCTGGACCGGACTAGCTAGTGTCGGCATCTTTAGCGACCTTCATACAACTTTTCAAAAATCCCAAATGGGCTTACTGACCACAAATGACTAGAAAACAAAAACAACAACAACAAAAAAAAAAAAAAAAAAAAAAAAAAAAGCCAAATGCAAACAGTCCATGTGCAATGTGGTCAGAGCTACGGCTGTGTCTGCTGTAAATATAATAGGTTTGAAGTTAACTCTTAAAACATTAATCATGATTGCAGCAGACAAAATTCTAATTTGTTTTGTATTTTTCCCGAGCAAGTAAGGTTTGACATTTCATTTTAATCACAGACGATTCACATGAAACGCCAAATTTTATTTTCTAGGAGAAATTAATAATAGAATGTCTGCTTAGATTTTCTTAGCGCTTTACACCAGATTCTTAGAACAGTTCATGTGAATTGTCTAACAGACGATTCACATGAAATGGCAAATATTATTCACTCGGAAAAAAAGAACACAATGGAGTGTCATCAGCTACAGTTTTGTCTTATCGCTTAGCTCAGAATCCAACTCATGTCATAAGTGGGAATATATGCCTTGCTCTTAAAGTACTAAACATTGAATATTTATTTCAGCGAGTATCTATTTCAGTCGGATTGCCCTAGCTAGTACGTGAGAACAGCCATGACAGATAAGCATGCTTACCTGCACATCCATCTGAACAACGTTTTTTCTGTTCGCGAGAGCTTCTTACTGACGATAAAATGTCCACAGATGGGACAGCGAAGATCTTGGGTCATGTGCATGCTGATTTGAGTTGTTATGTCACATTGTTTGTTTCGTCTGGCTCAGAGTTCTTACCTATATGCATTTGACTATCATAAATTAAAATGTGTGTGCTTTTGGTGTGGATTTTCCCGTTTGTACTTCCTTTTAGCATGGAATTTAAAGTTACAGAATTTTGTATTCTGTTAAACGTTTGAAACAGAATCCACAGTCAGTAAACCCATCTTTTAACATATATGAGTATACCTCACAACTCGATTTCTGAATCCATTTTTGCGTAACCAAATTATATCCCAGTCAGCATTCTACGTAAATATATATCGGACCGTCATCGGCCCGTCAGGGTAGCTGACGGGCCGATGACGGTCCGATGTAGATTTACGTAGAATGCTAGCTGGGATGGTCATCTGCTGATGTGGATCTTCACTGTCCATATAGACCAGTCGAACTACGATGGTTCGAATCCCTTTGTGACCATGAAAATTTGTTCGAGACAGCGGTAGTTCGAGCCACGGAGGGTTACTAGTAGTGCCATACCGGGATGCATAACGGAGATAATTGTGGGATATCTTTTCGGTGTTCTATAATATAAATGTATATTGTGTGTACTCATTAGAATCGCCTCATCGAGGCGATTCTAATGAGTGCACACAACATACACTTGCAAGATAAAAGAAGAAAATCTCCCTAAATTATCCGTATATCGTATTTGGAGGAAATCCCTGCGGACTCAAGAACGGGTTCGACTCATCCATGGTAAACGAGCCATCGGGGTTCGAGCCATTGAAGTTCTACTATAAGTATGTTTAAGTTTAATCATATTTCATTTCCAAATAATCATCAAGCAAATGTGTTGTGCTACAACATTAGATAAGGTCCTCCCCAAAGCAAAATATAACATACAACGTTTATGGCAATGAGTAAATTTTATTACGTACACACTAGAATTCCAACTGTCCAGATCCTAGTACAAAAAGAGAAGAAAGGAGATTATTTTGGATCAAACAAAATACAGCATCTGGAGAATCTTGGTTCGCGTGTTTACATATAAACACAATTAATTTACAATCAACAAAACATGTAAAAGTATGTTTGTTTTCTCATGGCGAGGCGCAATCATATTTCAATTTAGCCATTTTTACCTTCAATTTAGCCATTTTTAGCCATTCGCCAGGTCCCGTGGGAGGTGTTGAAAACCGAGGCCGAAGGCCGCGGTTTTCAACACCTCCCAAGGGACCTGGCGAATGTTAATGCATTGAAAAAACATGTTTGATCGCTATTATTGCATAAAATCTGAAAACATTTGCTACATTTCGCGTTATTTCTTGCACTATTTTGTTTCGCCTTTTCCCCGATGTCGCGCGAATGTTACTTCCACTGACCTGACTATGCTCGTTCTAGGGCCGAGCAGTACACATTTCGTAACGGCAGCAAATCTGTGGCCCCGATACGATCATATTGAAAGTTGCGTAGCCGTGCATTAACAGCGCGTGAATTGCCTTGTTAATACATGGTTTTTCGCCGGTTAATGCACGGCTGTTAATAACGTGCGAAACTGCTTTTTATGCAATAATTAATGTTCATGTTACAGATCCTGCTTCAATGACACTATCATGGACACCATCTTTTGTTGCTAAGGACGTATCACTTTACTTGGCGATTTACGTGATTGATACTTTGAATGCAACGTCTTATTACTGGCCAGAAGTACAACTATGTGCATGCAGTGACCCAAAGAAATGTTTGTTTGATTCATCCCTAACTCGCTGGGAAGAACGTAAGTTGTGTTCCTTCGTTTGTTGTATTTACCATAAATGTTCTGGTAACATAGTAAGTATAGAGCACACATGCATACACGAGCGTTCGCATGACGTAGTATTGGGCGTTACATGGCTCTTGACTTTGGCGCACTTCGCTGCTGACGCTCTATAACGTTTTAACAAGAAACGTGTACAAAATGTCCGGCGATAGCCACTCTCACAGAACATAGCCTGCCAGTGACGCCAATGACACTAAGAGGAAGAGCATACAAACCAAGACGACAGTACACAAACTATAAACAACAGAAAACTAAGCGACGCATGCGTCAGGGGATATAGGGAAATTACGTTACGTAGTGGTTATGTGTACTACTACTTTCAGAATCGTTTACTATTGGTTTAAAATACAAAAATAACATCAAAAGTAACCAAACGTTCAGATTAAACACCTTTCATACTGTGTCTTTCAGTAGCAGTGTAATTAGGAGGAAATCCAAAAGTGTGCTAATATCTGAGGCATAACATAGTCAGAAGGTGAATTTTGTACTATTTATCTGTTCCTAGGGAGGGTTGGGAAGCGGGGTGGGGGGGTGTACTCTGAATTTTGCCTGCCTCATAGGCTAGGACTATTCTGGGGTTGGGGGGGGGTTAGAATTTTGAATTTTCCTATTTCTTGCGTTTGGGGGAAAAGTGGCTATTTTGAGGGCATTGACCATTTGCAGATATTTTTCGGAGGGGTCACTTTCAAAACTGACTTTTTTTTTTTTGGTCTATAAAAATTCTCGGTATGTTTTGTGGGTATTGTAAGAATATTTTTGGGTATGGCTGATATGCCGGATATTTTTGGATGTGGCTGATATATCGTACATTTTATGGGTAAACACTAGAAGCTGGGACCCAGCCGATGCAGCAGACAAAATTCAGAATATCCACCCTGGGATCTCGATACAGTTTACTAATAATACGGGCCGCGACGTCAGAATACCTAACTTCGGACATGTGCGCCCAGTGAAGATTCAGATCTTCCTGCGCGTTTGCGCAAGCTGATCAGAATCTTCGCTGGGAGCATTTTTGGAGAGCCAAGGATGCAAAGTTTCATCATGAAGACTGATCAGACTGCGCAGAAAGAAACAAAACGAACAAACCTGAAGTGCCATGATTTCTGGGAACGGACTAGCCAGTTTCGGTCAATTAGGCCTCAGCAATGATCCTAATAAAATTTCAGAATCCCGGACAGAGATCGATGACCACAAAGGACCAGAAATATAAACTACACTATAGTGAAGTCTGGTTATTGTTCGACAGTAAATTAATACGGTCTGTAAAGAACCATTCGTACGTACTGAAGAAGCTGAATGCGTCGCTATACTTCTACGAGTCTGAGGTCAACATGCAAAATCGTATTTTAGAAAATCATAAAATCGAGAGACATTAAGATAAAATAAGGAATGTTCAGAAAGACCTAGACCAAAAATAAAGGGGGCGTAATCACGTGTCCATGGACAGAAAGCATTGCTTGGTAAGCATGCTTTGCAACCATGTCTATTAGCCTGAACAGAGATGTAAAAAATACGGGAATTAATGTCCGGGATTTAGAAAGTCTGTTTATGGCTTGGCTGCGGCAGATACATCAGGTATATTGTGTATTATACATTTAAGGCTGTTCATGGAAAGTAAGCACTGCTTGGTAGGCACGCTTCGCACACCATGTCTATCAGCCTAAACAGAGATGTAGTAAAGTACGGGAATTAATGTCCGGGGCTTAGGAAGTATGTTTATGGCTTGGCTGCAGCAGATACATCAGGTATATTGTGTATTATACATTTAAGGCGGTTCATGGAAAGTAAGCACTGCTTGGTAGGCACGCTTCGCACACCATGTCTATCAGCCTAAACAGAGATGTAGTAAAGTACGGGAATTAATGTCCGGGGCTTAGGAAGTATGTTTATGGCTTGGCTGTGGCTGAAACACCAGATATATAGTGTAATACATTAAATGCACGAGCTAAAAAAATTGTATCAGGCGCTGAGTACATATTCTATTTTATTTGTCTTTTAAGGGTCCGCAAAAAATTACCGTTTACAAGACATATTGCTGTTCTTTAAGGCAGCTTGATTGTGCTGTGCTTGGTGATTGTGGCATTTCCTGGGTATTTTCACTTATATTCAAAATGGTCAAAAGCACGAAAGAGCTTCTGTTGATTGTTAAACATCTGCCATGCCGTCTTTAAATAACAAATCAGACTTATCTTATCTACTATATAATTTTATACGAATTTGATATAAGGATGCCCCGAAATGGTCACAGCTAAACAGCACGGTCTTGTTACATTTATAAAAGCAGTTTACTTAGTTGTATTATAAAGTGCAATATCTTCCAGATGAATGCTTAAATATGATTATTTTTAAACACATTATAAATGTAAGGTATGACAGTAATTTGATTTTAGCTACATCGTTATTTCTAAAACAATCATAATGCGTTTAAAAGAAGTCATTCTCTTTTGGTGTACGTTAGCTAAGGCGTGTGTTTACTTTTACAGATCGTTTCAGTTTGGCGTCATGCAATTGTGAGATGAGAGAGACTGGTGATTTCTGCAATGAAACTTTAGATCTGTGTGATGTCATAAAGTGTCATCCAGGTGTAAAATGTGGAAAAGATGATGGTTCATCCAATCCATGCGGTTTATGTCCTGATGGTATGATTGGAAACGGAATATCATGTGACGGTAATAGAATGTTTTTTTTAATAATAAATAGATAAATGACGTGCATCGACATTGATGCGACATTGTATTAACGTCATTCGCCTGCTGAGGTAAATGTTTAAACGTTTTTTGTTTGTTTGTTTTTTTTCTTTCTTTTTTACAGGAAGGAGACAGACAATATCCACAAACTACTTTCTCTCGTAAAGACCAATACTAATCTTTCGATTTATTACAGGTCTGGTATGCAGATACAGATGCTCACATAATCTTATTGTTTCTTTAACAGCACAGTTAGTATAGTTCTTATGCACATATGTTTATGCATCGAGCCGTGATAAATGTCCTGTTAAAAGTCCTGTTAAAATCATTAGCGCTTTATAATATCGCGTTCGTTTCCATCGCGCCTACTCAACAAGGTAAGTGGTCTAAATTTATTGTTATTATACATGTATTGTTGTTATTGTATATTTTAGGCAACGTCTATTCCAACTACTGAAACGTAAGTACCGTAAATCGACTGCTATACACCGAGGTCGATTATGAGAAACCAGTATTGCTTACTGGCAAACTGCGAAAACCCTGGCAAAAATGTGTGAGTCGCAACATAAGAAAACATACCTGCGGGCATGTGCGCCAAGCGAAGATTCAGATCCGCCCGTGCATTCGGGCCAAGGATGCAGAATTTCTTCATGCGAACAACGAAGACTCTGATTAGACCGCGCAGATGGGCAGGCTGATTTGTCTTCGTTTGACGCACCTGTCAGAAGGTGCGTTTTCTCACGCTACAGCTCACGTATTTTGTCCTATATATTCAAATGTACATGTCCGAGTAAAATTACCAGATCTAACTGCTGCTAAGGAACCGTTAGCTGGTGTGCACTGTTTGCTATTTTAGACACATCAGCAGGAAGTGAATTGAGTTTGATCAAATAATTTTATGGTAAGTGTATAAGGAATCGGGTGCCCGAATATAAAGTGGTTACAGTATTTCCAGAATTTTCACTATTCGACACATGCACTCAGTATGTTTCCTATACTGTATAAGCAAAACGGCAGTGTCTTGGTCCGTAATATGCACATGTGCAGGTAAGCCAGCATGTCGGAAACTGTTCCAAAGGCGTGCCCCAATGTAGCAATCCAATGAGAAAATAAAATCATTGTATGAGTTGAGCACATTTGTACAAATATTACAATTTTCATACATTCTTTTGAAAGAAATTATGCATCTTCCTTTTTGTACCAAATCAGGAATTAGAACATCTGTGTTTTTATCACGAACACGTAAAGCAGTTCCTTGTTGACAGGAATCAAGCTTAATCGAGCATAATGCCTAAGAGTTATCACGCTTCCTTTTTCATTATACTGTTAATGCATTTCAGTTGCAACTTTAAGTATCGTAATAGCTTATCCTACATACTTACTCTCAGTTATCAGTGTTATTGCTTACCAAAATCTTTTCTTGTTTTTCGCTTTATTTTTTCCTATCATGAGCAAAACCTGTGGATTGAAACTGGACAACGAACAGCTGACAAACTGATGGTGGTGTTCTCATATAAAGACTGTCGAAGAGAGGTAAAAATAATTGAACTCATATGGCACGAACAGCTGACAAACTGATGGTGGTGTTCTCATATAAAGACTGTCGAAGAGAGGTAAAAATAATTGAACTCATATGGCAATATTCCTGAATTATTATATGTATATCAAAACTACGTTCACGTAAATTGAAAGTAAATCCTTACATAGGTGCACATTTCAAGTCTCATGTGCCAAAACGTAATCAACGTTTCAAAACCTCCTATTGATTGTCATGTATATAAAGTTTTTGGTAGAAAATAAAATGCGCTGTGTTCATAAAACAAAATATTTACCACTAAAAAGAATTTGAATAATACAATATACACATTATTCAACACTGCAGTCTTTCGTTTGTGATACATAACACATCAAATACTTGATCAACTTTTTCTGATAATAATAATTTTTGGTTGACACTAATGGTGATCCGTCAAGCACATGATGTAAAATGACCAAAACTATTAAAGCAAATACACAGGAAATGTCAAAATCACAAAGCACAGCCCTCCCGAGGCACCAAAGGCTGGAGAGATGAGGAAAAATTAGGACACCACAAACGCTACTTATCAAATCACAAACGCAAAAACAAAAAAGTCACTTTTAAAATGCTTCTTTCCTAATGTCGCTCGGTAAAATTATACAATAAACGTTTGGTTATTGATGTGTTCGTTCAGCGCACTAACAGTCTTCTTTTTGTTAAAATCGGTTTACCATGTTCAATGCAAATATTGTTTTCCGTACCTGGAAATACAAATCAGATACTTAATCATCTTTTCAAAAATTAATTTGCTGTTGTCGCAAGTGGTGATGCCGTCAAACGCATGACCTAAGATGGCCAAGAGTGTAAATGCAGATACACAGGAAATGCCACAGTCATTAAGCTCAGCCATTGCGACGCACCAAATGATGGTGAGATGAGGAACAAATAAAAACACCTCAAACGCTACATATAAAATCACAAACCACAATCAAAGAAGTCAATTTTAAAATGCTTCTATTCTAATGCCTCTCGGTAAAATAATACAATCGTTCAGCTCTCTAACAGTGCTCGCTTTTACTGAAATCGGTTTATCATGTGCAAGGCTAATAATTTTTCCGTACCTAGAAATACATGCAAATAAATGGTAGTTTAGAAAAAGGTGACTAATTTTTGGCACCAGAACGCGCCAGAATACATTCTCAGTATAGTAGTAGTAATGTGTGTGTGTGTGTGTGTGTGTGTGTGTGTGTGTGTGTGTGTGTTTACCATATTAAGTCTCTACTTTTACCAAATATTTCAAATAACCCGTTCCGGCAAGTTTAAAGTCGTAAGTTCTTTGTTATCATGATATGTATATCAGTTTTACAACATATATTTTAAAACACAAATACTACCTATAAAATTCACAAGCAACTATACCGTACTTCTGATTTGAATAATATATTGTCACATAAGGTCTATTAAAGCAAAGACAACATTACAGACAGAAAATGGGAGTCTCGGTTATTTGGAACGGAACTCCATTTTCAAAGCTACAACAATGAGCTCAGTGTTCCCAAAGGAAATAAAAACAAGGACAGCTCTATATGATGACGTAAGGGAAGACGTTCTATCACCACATGGCACTCAAAAGCAGCTGCAGTGAAGTGAAAAAAAAAAGCTATAAAATGTTGCCTTTAATAACAAAAACACATTTACAGACAGTAAAATGGAAGTTTCTGTTTTATGAAAATCTTCATAAGCAGTGATGAAGTTTGCAAAACTGCTTTACCCTCTGCCATGTACATAAGCAGAGCTCCAATTTCAAAGAGACCTCAGTGGGCTCAATGATACTAGAGGAACTACAAATATAAACTGCACTATGATGGAGTACGGGAAGACGTGCCACAGCAATCACAAGATGCTTAACACCAGCTGCAGTGAAGTGAAAGTGTGTCTTAATTAAACTTTTCTGAATAAAAGAGCCTGTGTGTGACAACTGTATGTAAGATGGGACAAAACTGATAATACTTCTCAAGTTATAAACGAGTCCAAAACAGACGGTGCCTTTATGGCCAACGGCAATTCAAGAATTGGGTTTATGCAATACTCCAGAAATATGCTAGAATACCATCTCAAAATAGCAGCTTTAACGCCTAAATCACTTTCAATATTTTTTTGTTGTTGTTGCCGTTGTATTTGGAGATAGCAAAACAGTATTTTTCATATTTTCGATCGCGAAACTTAAGCGCAATCCCAGAAAAGATAATATCAGCTATAAAAATGATCGTGAGGTATATGGTTTAATTATTCTACTTTCTATTTATTGATTTCCTTTCTTTTCATTTCTTTACAGGATATATAAACATGAAGGAATGCGGATATACACAGTGGAAAAATAAAACACTTTGAAATAGCAGATTTTTTCTGTTTTGTTGATATTTATTGCCATAGCGTTTTTTCCTGAAAATAAATAAACATAAATACTGGAAAAAGATACGTAACAACAAATAAAAATATACATAAACTGTAAAAAGAGTTATAAAACAAGAGGGGAAGAAGGAGCCCACAAAATAAAACTATTGTTGTAATGCTGATGGCTTGGCGCTTTACGTCACTTTCAACATTATTTAAGTCATATCGAGACGCTGAAACGGCTCTGTGCAATGAAGCCCTATACAGTCATGAGCTGAACTCCGCCTGTAGCGGGATTCGAAGACCGGGAGCGCTAGGCTGCTTCAGTATTTTTTAAATAAAAGTATGTCCCACAACTTGAACCAGCTTTGCGCTCTCATATAATGTGTGCATAGACCACGGATGTCTACAATATAAAGGACTTCTACAATATAAAGGACTTGTTCGTTTAAGGGGTGGAACATACTTGTATTTTTAAAATACAGAAGCACCTTCATTTTCAAGTTTTTCACCGGAAATTAAAACGCATTTATGTATTTGTGTTTAAAATGGTGCGCAATAGCAGAAAGAAAACAAAGTAGACATTAACAAGAGGACCAAGATGGCCCTGTATCGCTCACCTGATAAACAAGTTTCAAGTCAATTGGCCTTTCAGTTCAGGTGAAGAAGCTAAAAATAGATTTTAAAGATGGCGGCCATCATCGATTTCCGATCGGAACGATTTTAGCTATTTTTGATGAACAAGTCATCCCCCGATGCTTCCTACCAAGTTTTAGGTCAATTGGCCTTTCGGTTCAGGATAAGAAGCGAAAAATAGATTTTCAAGATGCCCCCACACCCACGGCGGCCTTCTTGGATTTCCGATCGGAATGATTTTAGCGATTTTTGATGTACAAGTCACCCCGATGCTTCCTAACAAGTTTCAAGTCAGTTAGCCTTTCGGTTCAGAAGAAGGAAAAATAGATTTTCAAGATGGTCGCCACGGCTGCCATCTTGGATTTCCGATCTCTATGATTTTAGCTATTTTTATCTAAAAAGTCACCCCAATGCTTCCAACCAAGTTTCAAGTCAATTGGCCTTTTGGTTCAGGGGAAGATGCAAAAAACAGATTTTCAAGATGGCCGCCACTGTGGCCGTCTTGGATTTCGGATCGGAATGATTTTTGATATCTTGTATGTTTGATCTACAAGTCACCCCGATGCTTCCTACCGAGTTTCAAATCAACTGGCCTTTCACTTCATGAGAAGAAGCGAAAAAATACGACTGCAACAATTTTAGCTATTTTCGATCTACAAAAAAAGGTAAGAGAAAAGTCCAGGGAGTGCCACAATCACAAACCGCAGCCCTTCCCAGATACCAAGAGGAAGAGGAAACAGACAAACCAAAACAAGCGGAAATCGAAAAAACGTACGAAAAGCACTAAGATAAGTTCTCTCTTCCCCAAGCGAGCTAATCGCGATGCTAAAAGGACTGAAAAACACAAGAACAAAATAACACAATGTAAGACATAAAACAAATCGCCTCGTAGAATAAACCACAAAGCAACAAACAGTAAGACTAACACCGGGACCGCCGCCTTAGAACGGTCAGTAGAATAAACCACCGGGGTTTAAAGCATTTTACAGCTAGCCAACTTCACCCTGTGCTCCCTACCAAGTTTGGATTCATTTGGCATTTCGGTTCAGGAGCCAAAATACATTTTCAAGATTGCTGCCACGGTGGCCGTCTTGGATTTTTGATCGGAACGATTTTAGCTATTTTTGATCTACAAGTCATCTCGATGCTTCCTAACAAGTTTCAAATGAACTGGTTCTGAAGAAGCGAAAAATAGATTCTCAAGATGGCGATCATCTTGACTTTCCGATTGCAACGATTTTAGCTACTTTTGATCTACAAGTCACCCCGATGCTTCCTACCAAGTATGGAGTCATTTGGAGGAGAAGCGAAAACAGACTTTTCAAGATGGCGGCCATGGCGGCCATCTTGGATTTCCGATCGGAACCATTTCCAATGCTCCCTACCAAGTTTCGTGTCAAATGGCCCACAGGCGTGTTGGAGGAGTAGGCGCTTAAAGCAAATGTTTACGCCACACGACGCACGACGGACATTGACATATCACAATAGCTCACCTTGAGCCCTTCCCACCCAAGTGAGCTAAAATTAGATCTATTGTGCGTGTTTCCATGGCAAATTGAGATATCAAAGATAACGGATCACAATAATTTTAGTTCCTTGAACATTTCAGGTGTAAGAATACGTTGATTTTAAGGTAGGTAGATAAACCATTCGTTATCTACCCCATTTTGTGACATCTAAACTGCCACAAATAATGGTATTACACATGTAGTTGATCGAGTGGACCAAAAACTCGCTCATATCACGCCTTTTTCAATTCAACATAATCAACTTGCACTTTTAGGGAGAATCTCCGTATTAGTTGTAGATGTCCTTATGGTTGCAGTTTCAAGCTAACTGAACACAACAAAACGGAGAATATTAAGTTGTTGGATATGTCTTCATGTTATCATAAAGTGAATGATGTATCCGCATTAAATCCTTTTTCAGCGGTATATCATCAATGTAGAATATAAAAAATAGAAATATATAAATACACATAACTATTTTGAGAAAAAGGTGAGGATTCGTTGACAAGTTGAAGCCAGAGCAAATCACAACTCCCCAGCTAGCATTCTTTATAAATCTACAGCGGGCCGTTATCGGCCCGTCAGCTACCCAAGTGACCCAGGAAAAAGTTATACAATGTCAGCGTAAATGTCTTCAACAAGATATAAAATACCAATACAAATGACAGAGAAGCCTAAAGCTAAACAAGAGAGCCATAATGGCTCTGTAACGCTCACCTGAGTATCATAGCACTTAGAGAACCCGACCTAGAACTGATCAAGGCAAACATTCTGACCAAAATTCATAATGATTATATTAACAAGTAAGACTATATAGCATGTCTAATGGACTGTGAAATAGAGGTCAAGGTCAAATATGGATGACTGCACTCACGAGGCCTTGCTAAGATGTATGCATGTGCTAAGTATCACTGGCTGTAGGAGCAATGGTTACTGAGAAACTGACCTAAATACAAACACTTCACAAGTGCCAAATATCACTCTGTAGGACCAATAGTTACCTAGAAACTGACCTAAATGGAAAAAAAGAAAGTCACTGGACCGTGAAATATACGTCATAAGTGACCCAGTTCCAAATTTCACCTAAAAGTCATCCAGACAAACACTTTGAGCAAGATTCATGATGATCACTTCAAAAATGTGACCTCTAGAGTGTCAATAAGCTTTTCTTTTGATTTGGCCTGGTGACCTAATTTCTGACTCCAAGTGACCCAGATTGAACTATACCTAGAAATCATCAAGAACATTTTAGCAATATTCATTTAAAAAGGTGACCTCTACAGTGTTAACAAGGTTTTCCTTGATTTGGCTTGGTGACCTAGTTTTTTATCCCAAGTGACCCAGTTTTCAACCTGAACTTGAAATCATCAAGACAAAAATTTGAGCAAGATTCATGATGATTGCTTCAAAAATGTGACCTCTAGAGTGTTAACAAGGTCTTCCTTTGATTTGGCCCGGTGACCTAGTTTTTGACTCCAAATGACCCAGTTTCAAACTTAACCCAGAAATCAATTAAGACAAACAGTTTGAGTAATAATCATGATAATTGCTTCAAAAATGTAAGCGCTAGAGTTTTAACAAGGTTTTCCGTTGATCTGGTCCAGTTCTAGTTTTTGACCCCAAGTGACCTAGTTTCGAACTTGACCTAGAACTCATCAAGACAAACATTTTGAGTAAGATTCATGATGATTGATTAAAAAAATGTGATCTTTAGAGTATTAACAAGGTCTTCCTTTGATTTGGCCCGGTGACCTAGTTTTTTAACCCCAAGTGACCCAGTTTCAAAATTGACCTAGAACTCATCAAGACAAACATTTTGAGCAAGATTCATGATGACTGCTTCAACAATGTGACCGCTAGAGTGTTAACAATGCTATCCTTTGATTGTTTTTGAACCCAAGTGACCCAGTTTCAAACTTGACCAAGAAATCATCAAGACAAACATATTGAGCAATATTCATGATGATTGCTCGAAAAATGTGACCTCTAGAGTGTTATTAATATTTTCCTTTGATTTGATCTGGTTACCTAGTTTTTTACCCAAGTGACCCAGTTTAAAACTTGGTCAAGATTTCATATGGGCAAACATTCTGAGCAAGTTTCATCAAAACTGGGTAAAAACTGTGACCTCTAGAGTGTTAACAAACTAATTATTGACGACGGACGACGGACAGAGTGTAATCACAATAGCTCATCCTGAGCTTTGCTCAGGTGAGCTAAAACTTCTTGTACCTTCAGACCAATGCCTAAACATTTGTGTTAAACACGCTTTAGCCAAAACCATATTTATCTAATTTTGTTCCGTTGTCATTCATTCAGGTCTGTGAGCTAAGAATAAACGACGCCTTAAATCACCGGAAGTGAAATCAATAAACTATCATTGTAGAATTGAATTTTCGCGATATCTTTTTAAATATGATAATAGATCGCTGGTGTTTGCAGGAGAATGATCCCCGACTTCTAAAACGGTTTCAACACTTAGTTGTCTATGAGTTATGCAGTAATCAGACTGGATTTCAGCTAATTCCAGTTTGCCTGAACTAAACCCGCCATGAGCGACTGTCGCGACAAATTGTTGTCTGTTCAATGCAAAGGTAAAAGCAAACTAAGTAGGTCGGTTGTTTAAAATACATCACGTATGCATGTATTCTGCAAGGGGGAAGTAAACTATAAATAATGATCCTTTTCCCCGTTGTATTTATTAATGCAGAAATAGTAATTACAGAATATAGTCCACCAACGACACCAAGAGACTGGTCTGTGTCGAAACTGCTTATTTAGAAGCTTTGTTCACAAGCAGCAGACTGAAACATGCAGCAATAAGTTCCTGTTAAAAACCTTCCAGATGTACGCTTCGGGGGAAGCTACAGTGTCCTTCCATTTATAAACAAAATTTAAAGTAGGCTGTTCATATTTTATATTTCAACGGCGTGACTGACAGAGCTGAAGACTGTAAACACCCAGTGATAGTTTAGGATAATACTCATCTTATCAGGGCACATACTAAAGAATTATGAATATCCAGTCTAAATGAAACGTTGGCGTACGTTCGACTAAATAACTTTCATCAGGGGCATTTATTTCATCAATCCATTATTTAAAAGGAATAGCGAATATGCAATTTCAACAAATACAAACAACTAATATAGTAGCGTTTTTCTTCCAGTTTAGACAAAATGCAGATTACTAATAGGGCCGTGAGGACTGTCTTTAATACCGTCTGCTGATATAGCGAATAATCATTTTTCATCAGATTCAAACAGCTACTTTAGGAGCTTTTTCTTCCAGTTTAAGACAATATGCAGATTACTAACAGAGTCGTGACTACGACTTTTAATACGTCTGCTGTAATGAGAACCTAGTTGTGCCATGTGCTTAGTAAAACAATCACATTTCTGAATGTATCAAATAATCGGCCTCTGATTTGATGACCCTTTTGAACAAACAGGAATATCAATTGTCATGAGTTTCAACATAGTAATCTCATTTCATAAACGTGATATTGCACTTTGTCAACAACAGTCACTGAAGTATGATCATATCTTTCTTTGTCAACTGGAATCAACTTTTGTTAAATCAGTCATTTAATAATAACATTATGTTTCATGATTTGCGACATAACAATGCAAAGAGTCATCGTTTATCAAATGTGACGCTACAATACTGTCAACACTTTAGATTTATCTTTCCATGGAACCCAAACTCCGCCATGAAATGTTGGATTCGCAAGTTTATCAGGCGGTTTATTTACTGGTTTAACGGCTGAGCTAGCATATTCATCAATCCGTCTCAATAAATTCTGAACGATCTCAGGCCTTTCATCAGCAATGTTATTGAACTCACAGGGATCTGTTGGTATATGGAACACGCAAGGTGCGATTCTTGGTTCACAGTTTTTTGTGTAATTTACTGGCGGCTTGCCACAATCAATATTGACTGGAGTGTGAGGCGATTCTCTTTTACTTATTTTCTTTATATTAATATCGATTTTATCAATATTGTTACTCAATATGGTATCAAGATCATTGCTATTTGAGATGTTATCAAGTTTCGGTGGATTGCACGGGTACCATAAATCATTTCGACCGCCTGAAATATCACCTTGAACTAGTTTGTAATCACCAACTCTAATTGCAGAGAAATGGCTGTCTGGGTCTATGTTGTGTAAAAGCTCATTTCGGATCTGGGTTCCATTTGTTCTCAGCATATTCCACATATCAATCCCATCAATGATACCAAGGTCTGAAATATTACCACCCGCTGCACTGTAAAGCGTCGGTAACCAGTCGCTGACGTGCATTAAATTGTTTGAAATGTAGCGATGTTTTTCCAGTAAAGAACTGTGCACGAATCCCACTCCATGGACGCCTCCTTCCCACATGGTATTCTTAGTTCCTCTGAAAATGCATGTAGAACGTATTTATCCCAAATATAGGGACAACTTAACTCCTTAACATACCTGTCAATCTTGTTCCTCAATTCATTTTACTCCCAGTTGATGTGTCTAAAACTTTTGATGAGAGGTATGCAGTGTAGATAGACCCTGCGGTGTCTGATAAAAGACGGTGTCTGATTTTGATCTACACTGTTTGCTGGTGGAGGGGGGGGTGGGGGGGAGGGGGCAGTGAGGAAATCAGTTTTCAAGATTGATGAACTGGACTGAAATAAACGGTGATGATAGCACATTTCTCGAGTGTTTGATTAAACTTGAATAAAAAGTGAGGAAAGCATATTCATTTTATGAATAAGGACTTAGACTGAGGTAAATAGTAAGGAGTGCATATTCATAGGTGATGAATTGGAGCAGAATAAACAATACGGAAAGCAGATTGCACGAGTGGTGATATCAAACGTGAATAAATATTGCTAAAAGCCCATTGAATGAACGGTGAGATAGCCTGGGATAAACAGTAAGGGATGCATATTTCATAAGTGATGCAATGAGCGCAGAATAAACAGTAAAGAAAGCACGTTTGATGACAACATAACTAAACTGGAATGAACAGTCAAGACTGCATATTTCAAGAAGGATTAATTAGAATAGAATAAGCAGTACGGAAAGCACATTTAATGAGTAATGAATTGGACTAGCTGGGGACCGACTCCACAACCTTCCGCTCTTAAAACAGATGCTTTATTGATTAATTGATTGTGTTAGGGTTTAACAATACGTCAACCCTTGTGGATCATTTTGTGCCAGAGAAAGGGAGAAAATAGATGAGATAGTAGAGGAGATGACAGCAAGGGACAGGGAAGAAAGAGAAACAAGAATGAAAAGGAAGAAACAAAGAAATAAAAATATTCCCCTCTACCCTTACTTGCTACAAGAACAGCACGCCTTGCCCGACTGTAAGCCAATATCAGTTGGACGCCCCGGTGACGTAAGATGCACAACACCTTTGACACAGCCGACCACCCGCAACAGACGCACTAACAACTGAACTAATTGGCTCGGTTAGCTCAAAATATTATTCATGCAATATGAACGCTGACAAATTATTCAAATATATTCAGATGACATTTCTGAACGTTTAGTCTTGCAGCTGGTATTAGTGCCGTGTAACGGCCATAGAACGTCTCCGCGTACTTCACCGTAGTGCAGATTATATTTTCATTTCATACTGGGATCATTTGGCCCATTCTGGTATCTTTGAAAACAGAGCTGCTCATGTATACGATAGAAGGCGTAAGCAGTGTAGCAAACGTCATAACTGCTTATGAAGAACCTCAATAAAACCGAGACTCCCGTTTTTTACTTATACATATGCACATCCTTTCGCCAGACACTGACAACTGGCCTTCATGAATCAGTGGAAGGGAGAGAATGACAGTAGAAAATATTTCATGACCAGTGTCCACGAAAGAATGTTGCCATACCATTGGAAGAAGAAGACATGAGGCACAAAACAATGAAAAGACAAACTGCACGGTTGAAATGGCCAACATGCAAACAAAATGGAACTGATACAGAGGAACCGCCATGGAACGGTCAACAGAAATTACTGAAACCTCATTTCAGGCTTCTTACATTTCTCAAAAAAAAAAAGAAAAAAAAAAGAAAAAAAAGATTACCGTGACGTGAGTTAAAGTGACATAACTATATCAAATAAATTGTTTACCTTAGAGGATAGTTACATGCAGCATTGAGGTCGTAGTTATTAGCAGGCCCACCATTGTCCGTTGTAAATACAATTATAGAATTATCTAACATGCCTCTTTTCCTCAAAGTTCTTACAACAGATCCAACGGAATCATCCAGAGCAGCTGTAACCCCTGGTTATGGAAAAAAAGATTTAACATTTCATCGCTGAGTTTCAGAAGTGGACACAGTGTAAATCCTGATGACATGGCTCGTTACGAGCCGTCTCATCTGGATATACACTGTTTTCATAGGTATCTGCCGGGCTAAAAGGGTTAAAGGAATGTACTGGCAACCCTGTCACAAACGTTTTGACTCCCATTTAAAAATTGGTTTTCTCTAAAAGGAAAGAATCAGCTGTCGTTTTGAGCAAATTATTTGCGTTCAGAGTCGACGCCTTTTCAGAAGGGTCTTGGTGTGCAGGACAGCAAACAGGATGCAACATAAGCTGACTCGTTTATACAAGTGGCAGAAACTGTACGAGATGGATTCAGTGCCCTTAATTCCGCTGTAGAAATACCAAAATTTAACATTCTTCCAACAGCCACATAGCAATGACAGCAAGCCTAAAAGAACAAGCAGGTGAAAATAGGTACTCTCATTTTATATACGGTTATATGTTTTCCAAAGAGGGCCTTTCGGAGTAATATCATCTCGACTTAAGCAACAGCAACACATCTTCATTAATGATATTTTTTCTGAATGCTGCATACCTTACGAAAGAGCTGCTAGTACCAATCTTAGAAATTATTTGAAATGACCCGGCTAGAATTCAACCCAAAGCCTCCCGATACCAAAAGGAATAGTCTACCAACAGAGCCACTAAGACCGGTCCATTGCCATACAGACTGCAAAAATGCAAGGATATGCAGTCTTGGTAGTTATTCATCAAACGTTAATCAAATACGAATCTGCTTTCCCCATGATACGTAACAATTATTATTACAATTTTGATGGTTATTTGTCATTTAACACTAGACATCTTAAATCTTAAAGAGCTAATCACAACTACAGCAGACGACATTTTGGTTTTGTTATTTGAAAAAAAAATGGTTTTGGAAATCCATGTGAATGAAATGCCAGGTTCTATTTTCTCTGCAAAATAATAAAATCAATTTTAGAATGTCGTCTGTTGCAAACTTGCTTAGGGCTGTACGGGTTAACGATTCATATGAAATGCCAAGTCGTATTGTCTCCGAAAAATGATAATAATAAAATATATAATGTTGTCTGCTACAATTTTGTTTAGTGCTCTAAGATTTAATCGTAAAAAGATAAAACTCAAATACAGAAATATGAACTTCTACCCGGTGGACAACATACCTGCAAATTTCCTTCGGCGCTCATTTGTTATGTATGGAAATCGTTTGATGTATGCGTCTGGCGCTTGTATAGGATCGTTAGCGTTTCCAGCATGGACAGCCTGGTAGGCCATATAAAGAAATAATGACTGTGGAGAAGAAAACAAAAGCAACTTTCATCCAATGCACATGATGTACTTACACAACGCAAGTACAACGCACTACAGGTAAGAAATGAAAACAGTTAAGAAAATTTGCGGAATTCCTAATCTTTTATATCATCTGACATAACAACATAATACAGAAGATGCTCAGGTATAGCCACGATCATAGATCATAGCCCAACAAGGCAAGAATAAACAAACCCAAACAGTACACAGGCCACAAATCATATACAATAGGACCATGATGGTCCTATATCGCTCACCTGAGCAAACAGCTTTGCATACTTACTGCTGAAGTTTCAGCCACGTTCACTGCTCTAAGATTTTTGTATAAATTTTATAGCCCTGCTCCCCAGCAGCCATGTTTTTTTCAAGCATCATGATGGTTTGAACTGAATCTTGAAAGAGGGTCACCAAAGGAACAATTCTGCCAAGTTATATTGAAATCGGTCTAATGGTTTCTAACAAAAAGATTTTTAAAATGTTTTATATAGCTATATAGGGAAAATAAGCCCCACCCCCTAACGGCCATGTTTTTTGACGAATCATGACAGCTTGAACAAACTTGGTAGAGGGTCACCATAGGAACATTCCTGCCAAGTTATATCGAAATCGGTTCAGTGGTTTCTGACAAGAAGATTTTTGAAAGTTTTCTACTTAGATATATAGGGAAAATAAGACCCACCCCTAGCAGCCATGTTTTTTGACGAATGATGATTGCTTGAACAATCTTGGTAGAGGGTCACCAAGGAAACATTCCTGCCAAGTAATATTGAAATCAGTCAGGTGGTTTCTGACAAGAAGAATTTTAAAGTTTTCTATACAGATATACAGGGAAAATAAGCCCCGCCCCCTGGCGGCCATGTTTTTTGATGTATCATGGCGGCATGAACAATCTTGGTAGAGGGTCACCAAAGAAACATTCCTGCCAAGTGATATTGAAATCGGTCGAGCGGTTTCTGACAAGAAAATTTTTAAACTTTTCTATATAGATATATAGGGAAAATAAGCCCCACCCCCTGGCGGACATGTTTTTTGACGAATCATGACAACTTGAACAATTCTGGTAGAGGGTAAACAAGGAAACAGTTCTGCTAAGTTATAATGAAATCGGTCCAGTGGTTTCTGACAAGAAGATTTTTAAAGTTTACTATATATATAGGGAAATATAGCCCCACCCCCTGGCAACCACGTTATTTGATGAATCATGACGACTTGAACAATCTTGGTAGAGGGTTACAAAAGAAACATTCCTGCAATGTTATACTGAAATCGGTCCAGTGGTTTCTGACAAGAAGATCATTAAAATTTTCTATATCGATATAGGGAAAATAAGCCCCGCCTCCTAGCGGCCATGTTTTTTGACAAATCATGACGGCTTGAACAATCTTGGTAGAGGATCACCAAGGAAACATTTTTGCAAAGTTATATAGAAATCAGTCTGGTGGTTTTTGACAAGAAGATTTTTAAAGTTTTCTATATAGATATATAGGGAAAATAAGCCCCGCCCCCTGGCGGCCGTTGTTTTTGACGAATCCAAATGGCTTGAACAATCTTGGTAGAGGATCACCAATGGAACATTTCCGCAAAATTATATTGAAATCGGTCCAGTGGTTTCTGACAAGAAAATTTTTAAAGTTTTCTATAGAGATATATAGGGGAAAAAAAAGCCACGCCCCATGGCGGTCATGTTTTTTGACGAATCCAAATGGCTTGAATACTCTTGGTAGAGGATCACCAAAGGAACATTTCTTCAAAATTACATTAAAATTGGTCCAGTGGTTTCTGACAAGAAGATTTTTAAAGTTTTATATATAGATATATAGGGAAAACAAGCTCCGCCCCCTGGCGGCCATGTTTTTTGACGAATCCAAATGGCTTGAACAATCTTGGTAGAGGATCACCTAAGGAACATTTCTGCAAAATTATATTGAAATCGGTCCAGTGGTTTCTGATAAGAAGATTTTTAAAGTTTTCTAAATAGATATATAGGGAAAATAAGCCCCGCCCCCTGGCGGCCATGTTTTTTGACGAATCCAAATGGCTTGAACAATCTTGGTAAAGGATCACCAAAGGAACATTTCTGCAAAATAATATTGAAATCGGTTCAGTGGTTTCTGACAAGAAGATTTTTAAAGTTTTCTATATAGATATATAGGGAAAATAAGCCCCGCCCCCTGGCGGCCGTGTCTTTTGACGAATCCAAACGGCTTGAACAATCTTGGTAGAGGATCACCAAAGGAACATTTCTTCAAAATTATATTGAAATCGGTCCAGTGGTTTCTGACAAGAAGATTTTTTAAGTTTTTAGTTAAAAAATCTATTTTTAGCTCCTGTGACCCAGATATGCAATGGACCGGAACCATTTGAACAACTTTGAAAGAGGACCAACCAAGGATCATTCCTGTAAAGTTTGGTCAAAATCCAATCAGTGGTTTAGGAGGAGATGTTGTTTAAATATTGTGGACGGACGGACAGACGGACGACGACGACGACGCCGACGACGACGACGACGGCGAGTGATCACAATACCTCACCTTGAGCCTTCGGCTCAGGTTAGCTAAAAAGCAAAACCAGGTCTAGCGGTTATAAAACTTTGTTCATGCCCAACCCAGCTGAGCATAACATTCTCTCTGCTAATAAATATGAAAATGTTAACTATTGTTGGCATTTTCATATTATTAGCAGAGAAAATTTCATGCTCAGCTATGTTTAGCCAGAAAAAAAAATGCAATTGTTTGTAGTTTGAGATTTATTAGCAGGACAACATTCATGCTCAGCTGAGCTGAGCCTGAAAACAGTTTAATAACGTCGGGGCCAGCTCACTCTTCCACACAATTCCAGACAGTATTCCCGAAAGACAACAGTGACAGTATTCCCGAAAGACAATAGTAAGGCAACGAACTGGACAAAACACGAAAAAGCCTCGAGCGAGTAGCAACAATGCCACACAAAGAACAAACAACATCAGAGTCACCATTTTATAACGGTCGCTCGTGAAAACCACTTGGCGGTTAAATCGATTTAATTGGCACCAAATCTTCACCCTATACACCCTATATTCTAATGTAACGGGCCCCCGTAGCCTAGTGGAGTTGACTCTTGATCCATTAGGTTTCTCACCGCTGTGGTTCGAGCCTGGCTCGGGTCATATGTGGGAAAGCCAAGATCTGCTTACGGATGGTCAGGTGTTTTTTCTCCGGGTTCTCCGGTTTTCGCCCACCTTCGATGAACGATCGGCTCGATATAAGTGAAATATTCTTGAAAGGGCCGTAAAACCCAAATCAAAAAAAAATATATATATTCTAATGTACCTTATCAATTAAACTTGACATTTTATTAGCTCTGGTGTATTGTAGGCCTATATATTATGCTTATGGCTTAAGGCACAAACCCTTCGCATATTATTAATGTACCTCCGAAGTATTGTGTGCCTCTATAATTTTCTTTGCCTCTTCTGTATACATCTCAGTTGAATAAAATGTTTCATTGATCACTTCCATACCACGTCTAAAGTCTAGTCCTTTGTACACCTGTAACAAAGATGTCTTCAACCGTTATACATGTAGTACGGTGAAAACGTCAATTTTGACACCGAAACCATTTACACATTATACAATGAGAAGCAAAGTGACAAAACGTATCTTCTGCCTGTGCCCAATGAAGACAAACCAACCTGCGCATCCGCGCAATGTAATCAGTCTTCGTTGTCCGCATGAAGAAACTTTGCAACCTTGGCTATCCAAAATGTACCCAGTGAAGATTCTGAGCAGTCTGATCTGAATCTTCGCTGGGCCCGCGTGTCCGAAAGTAACTTTTTGTTTGACGTTGCGGTTCATATTCACTCTAGATTGCATGAAGTCATCAGAAAAGCAACACTGCATATTCAGGGTCAATAGCCTACGTCATCAAAAAGGCTATATGCAAACTGCAACTGTATCGTATGTTCGGATTTATAGCAAAATAACGAAGAGTGCAACATGCATCAGAAAATCAGTTTGTGCATAAAACATGTCAATTCTTAGTACTTCCAACAAAACGCAATATCTATGCACATTTGTATCATTGCCAATACTTCCACCGACTACACTTGGATTGTAATTGGCATAGATTGTCAAAGTTTCTGAATATCCAATGCGTTTTAAAAGCCCGGTTTTTTTTGTTGTTTTTTTTTTTCAAAAGACAGATATTCCATATAATAGTGGATTTGTGGCCTTAAATAAATGCTCCGAATTTCATAGTCATAGTTCTTTTTCACAAGATTTCCGAAAAACTAGTTACTGGCGAAAATAGGTATTTCCATTATTGTTATGACGTAGCTTTTAAAGGGTGCTACTGTAACAGGTAGCAACACACAGGAACAAGATGATATGTTCCAATCCCGCTGTCACATCTATTTCTATGGTTTTTAATTTGTGGTCAATCAGCAAATAGTTGAACTCACTAGGCCAAGGGGAAAATAGCGTGGCTATTTGAGCCTTGATGCGAGTAAGATGTCTGTATCCATACGGTAGTAAAACTGTAAATATACCCAACACATCAAGTGAATTATGTCAGAAATACAGGCCGAGAAAAAAAAAGATAATGCAACATTTGAACATATACATGTATATTAAAAGATTGTCTAACATGTTGGCGTACGGATTATATATATCCCTCATCGTACTTCTCATGACAAGGTTATGAATGCTCTGCAGGGCCATTCCTTTTAGAATCCGGTTGCAAAAAAAACTTAAATTTCAGTTAAAACTCCGCTGTAGGTGGTTTTCGAAATCGGGCCCAGACCCATTATTTTGGTGAAACTTTTCAAGAACAGAATCTAACTTACATTTTTATTCACATGATCATAATAGTCTTCTTTCCCCGTCCAATATCCGAAGTGTGTATCAAAACCTCTGTTGGTGGGCAAATACTCGTGTCGAAAGAACCCTAGGTGCCACTGACATTACAATAATAATATGTGTATATTATCATATTAATTTTAACCCTTTCACCCCTCAGTTTCTCTAGTGGACTCATGTTTTTTTTTTAATTTGACAAGACCGTTGTTGCAAATAGGGATAGCCGTCAAAATAGGGATAGCAGTAAAAAATTTATAACAATATGGCAAACAGTGTAGATCCCGATTACCAGCCGTCTCATATGGATCTGCACTGAATGCTTAGATATTTGGTTCGGTCCCCTGGGCCGAAAGGGTTTAATATTCAGACAACTTAACTCCTGGCCATACCGATCCTAAAACTTGAGCATATCCAGAAGTTTTTTCAGAAAATTAATGTTCATGGACATATTTTGGTTATGTGCAGACCATGCACATTTCCTATTATTAAATCACGTGATCAAACTGCAAAAAGCGCCCTGAATAGAATAAACTGGGGCGATGAGACAAACATGTTGTATCATCTGATGCGTTCAGATTTCTTCCCTCGATAGCCAGTATTGCCCACGGTAGCAAATGTTAGCCTTCGGTAACCAACCGTTGCCTTCGGTGGCATCTTTCGTGGGATTTCGGATGCCAAGCCTATCAGCACTCTACATGTAGGGTACCTTCGAAAGACATGATCATGTCATTCAAAATGGCATCTGACATTAGAACGTGAAACTTTTGATATATAGAGTCATATTGTCAGAATGTGAGTCCTATTTACAGTAATTAATCCGAATAAATTTGACAAAAGCAAATGATATATAATAAGTCTTTAAATACCCTGAACTGTGTATTTTCGGCATTGGTAAACCTATCATGAAGTTGAACTAAAAATCGCGTGCATATTAGTTACCGAAAGCTACTGAAATAGTCCACAGGCTCGTTATTGGTAGATTCGATAGCCTATGATAGCCGCTGGTGCGCATCTGTATCTACTCTGGCTGCCGATGGGAGAACTCTGAACGCACTAAGTATATGTCTAATTCCACTGCTAGGAATACCATTTTAGCCACACCGTGAGAAGCTGTACTGCATTGAGAAGACTCAGATCAGCTTGTGCATCCGTGCAGTCTGATCAGTTTTCGCTGTTCGCCTGAATCTTTGGCTAGCAAAAGAGCGCTTGGCGAAGAAATGCGCAGGCGGAGCTCAGACTCTGCTGTGTGCACAAGTCTTAATGTATATTTTCTCAGACTGTTTACCAAAAAACTAGAAGATCTACACTATACTAAATAAAACCTCCATAAGAAATTGGCCTTATGATTTATTCAATAAGCATAGATCCAGCCTATGCGGCCACACAGTCACAGGGTCTAAGCTGACCACCAGATTCTTCAAAGACCACGGATTATGTTAGCGACCAATGAAGATGCGCAATCGGATCTGAGTCTACACTGGCTGCGTATGTCATAGAGTCGCTTTTTATTTGGAGTGGCTCATATTAAGTAACCTTGACATGAAAGTAAGTGGCACCTTGGGTTCCAGCTTTCTGAAGTGTACAGCATTTACCAATTAGCATTTTACCCATTTACGTCGAGTGGACTCTTCTACAAAAACTCTTTAGACCAGTCTGTTTACAATAGCAGGATGTCTTTTAATTCTATTATTACTATGTTTTATAGAAATTCCGGTATATAATGCAAAAGTGTAGAATCTGATCAGACGCCGCGTTCTGCGGTACCTGATCCGGTTCTGCACGGTTTGCCAATTACCCTTTTAGGGTTTCCAGACTAAAATGGGTTAACCTGCAGCGGAGAATAATTTGCAAAATTAGTACTTCACTTTCCACAATATAGAATGATGATTAGGGAAAATTATTATGGAAACGTTTTACAAAGGACCAATACCAGGTACGTGCCGTCAAGCCATTTTGGATATTCGTCCTGTTGTTTTTGCCTGTGTTTGTTTTAAAATGCCGACTTACATCAAAATCAAGATGATCGTTATAATCTTCTTTGCCAGTCCAGTAACCAAAGTGTGAATCGAACCCTCGGTTCGTGGGGAGATATTCGGAGCGGAAGAACCCAAGGTGCCACTGTTAACAAGATATTTATATTTTCAAAACAAGATATGAGCCGGGGCACAGCATTTCCTTCCAGATTGCATGTGCTCCCAGCGAAGACAGATCAGCCTGCACATCCACAGAGGCTGCTGTACACCAGATGCGCGGATGCCCAGGCTGATCTTCGCTGGGTGTACATGCAATTTTGTAGAGAATGTTTGTGCCACGGGTCAAACTGTTAACATGAATGTTCTAAACAGCATTATGGTTTCCATTTAGTAAGAAAGTATTTAATAGTTTGACTATTCAACTTAACAGACAGAGTGAAAACAGAGAACATGATCTCTCCATTCATACATTCTGCAGTAACCAATGATTTCTTAAGTGGACAGTGAAGGCTCTGATCAGACTCCGTGCAGACTGATCTGGGCCTTCACTGACCGCATATGTCCGAAGACATGTTTTCGTATGGCGCTGCCCAAATAAAATCGAATCGAACTTAAGTTATACATTGGTAACGTAGATAAATATGTAAATGATACGTATGTATGTATGTATGTAGACTGGGAGGAAGGTTGATAGGGAATATGGATAAAGGCTGGTAAGCAGTTAAAAGCAATTGAACTGACAGGTACTGTAGGTAGGTAGGCAGAAATGTTAGAAGATGCATACATGTTGTTATTAGTAAATTACAGAAAAGCGCCCCGCACCACATGTGTTCCCGGGATAACAGGCACAGGTTACTAGATGGCCACGCAGGTCGAGCCATACGTGCTTGTCAATAATGAGTTGCACATTGTTTGCAAATCTTGACTGCAGTTACACATCATCTAAAGCCGGAGTGTTGCAGTACATGCACTGATAAAGTATCAAGAATCTGAGAGTATCAGGAAGCCGAGATACACATACCGAAAAAACGGCAGTAAATTTAAGAAAACGAAGGCCGCAGCGACCTAGCCTTGCCGGCAGGTGATCTGGGGTGTTGGGATGCGAGCATTGATGAAGCATGAGGAAGCGTACACCTACGGAAGCCGAGGCAGGAGTCCAACTTCACAACAGACCCCTTTTCGGACTGGTCTAGGTCTACAGGAAATGAGTCACAAATATAATCTCCTTTGTACAAATAGCAGAAAATCTACTTAAAGTAACCAGTCCCCTTAAGTGTATGTCTAGTGGTATAAGGTTGGAAATCTGGGAGCTCCACTTGACACTTTGCTTGCGCAAATGACTTTTCTTCGTGAATGTGGCATTTCCTGGATATCTTCACTTATATTTTACATACGCCCTTTCAGTCCTGCAGACCAAAACATATACCTTTGCAATCAGTGTAGATCCATATGAGACGGCTCGTAACGAGCCGTCTCATCAGGATCTGCAGTATTAGCCATCCTGCATTTTATTATTATTATTTAGAGTGAAAGCTCTATTTGCATCAATGCACATGTTCTAATTTAAGGACGGAATAGTCCACTTCAGAAACTCAGGTCAATTGGGTTAAAATACACATTTGGGACACTTTTTTTTCAACACATTTACTATGTATTTAGCGGTTTGTATGAAAGTACCGCTTCACTGTGCGAAAGCCTACATGATACTGAAAGCTACCGTTGTCCTGAAACGTGAGCGGAAGGGGTACTGAAGAAGACAGGGTACTACAAGGACTTTCTGGAGGCAGAATGAAATTTTGACATGTTGCCACTTCTTCTAGCAACATTTGAAACAACTATGAAGTTACACACAGCATTTTGTTTTCTTCATTTCTTCAAATCAGAAAAATAAGTTTGAGTTCATTATAATTATCAACCAATCACAGATTGTCTTACATAACATAACTACCCCGCGTTTTTGCACCGATCAGCAGTCCGGACACAACTGGACTTCTTTTGACTCTAGCAAACACAAAACAGAAACATCTGTTTCTTTGAAACAAGTATGAAGTTACCCACAGACATTTTTTCTTCAAAACAGAATAATAAGTTTCAATTGATCTTGACATCACGAAAATATGCCTTTATAATGTTGACCCCCTTAAACCCCATTTTTATATAGTAAAACTCGGGTTCACAGGAGTATACATTATTTTTCTTATTTCTGCTCAAAAACATAGATTGTGGGTACTTATCAGAACCGCCTCGCCGAGGCGGTTCTAACGAGTACCCACAATCTATGTTTTGAGCAGAAATATGAAAAATATCAGTTTTTTTTTTATTTGAAAATTTTCCTTTTTTGATGGTAAAATTTTCAGTATATTTGAATAGGCATGTTTTCGTAATGTTATAAACTAATCACAGGCTTTTTGCACCGATGAGCTGTGCTGCCACAGTAGGTTCCCTATGCTCTTAAACACAGCTACAAGTAAAACATCGCAGGTACGCAGCATTATGCCTCACCTTTCCAACAATATGAGAAGCGTAGCCGAGCCGTTTGAAATGTTGCCCCATAGTTGTATAATTTAGCGGAAGTCCCCATGGTTCGGGAGCGGATATGACGTAATGCTGTAGACCTGTTAGACAACATAGAAAACATCACTCAAGAGAGTTAAGCACAATTCTACTTTCAAATGTAAACCTGGCACTAACAGGAATGACAGAGGTCCAGATAAGACTGGGTAAAACGTAAATTACTTTTCTGATTTCTCCACGAAAAAAAAATGTTGTGGGTACTCATTAGAAGCACTTCACCGATGTGCGCTTCTTATGAGTCATTAGAAGCGCCTCTCCTTGATGACGCGCTTCTAATGCGTGCCCATAACACATATTTTCACGAAGCAATAAGAAAAATATTAGTACCTTTTCGATTGATAACTCTGTGTAAATATTGAAGTCCTAACCTGTTCTAAACAATGCCTTCATAATAAAGGGGAAGTTATAGGTATCAAAGGGAGACGATTCTGTCAAATTTGTTTCGCCTCTTTCTGAAATGCGATAAACTCTAAAAGGAGCAAATTCTTCCCTTTTTAGAGTGACCTGTTTTTAGAAGGGATTGTGTGTGCAGGAAAGCAAACAAGAAGTCATGGTTGTCTCCCTTGTAAACAATCGCCGGAAATGTACAATATGTATCCAGTCTTCTTAAGCATTGCTTACCTTCCCAATGTCACCACAGACTGCTTTAACGCTTAGCACTCTGGTAATATTTCTAACAAACGACATTTTAAAATATTTTTCTTTTTTTCCCAGAAAATAGGTTTTGAAATTTTATTCAAATTGTCTCCTATGGAGACAATATGCATGAAATGCCAAAGCTTATTTTCTGGGAAAATAAGAAAAACAGTGTCAATTTGTTGTCTGCTAAAGATGCCCAGAGAGTGATAAAGGTTAATACATTTCTCCATTAAAGCCTATTTTGTAGATACTTATTAGAACTGCCTGGTGGGAGATGTTTTAAATTATTACCCACAGCTATTCATTTTGATGGAGATACAAGAAATCCAAAAAATAAAATACTTTTAGAATCTGAAGTCCCACTTATATGCATAAAGCATACCTTACGAAGTACTCATTTTACTGGAAATAGGCTGAACAGTGTCTACTCTATTCCCATATGCGACCAGGTACATTTTCTTGTGTCTTAGAACTATTTTATTACCTTCATCAAAACTAAATACCGTATTTACGCTAATTACTCAGCCAAGTAGGCCTAAAAGAACAGTGTAGACCCATATTGTTTCGTCTGATTTGGGTCTGTATTATTTGCCATTTCTCCAGCAGATTTTACAACACCAACGTGAAGTAAAATGAACTTGGTCACTACAGTGCCTTAGATAAGATTTTACGCAATTAAGTATTTTGGGCTATTTTACCCACCCACTTCTCATTGTATTGTGTATCAGAGTTTTTCTTTTGGGTTCCCTATTTTGTTAATGGGTGCAAGAAATACTAGTATGTGGATATTTACCCCATCAGTTTAATTTGAATTGCTTTATCAGGAATTTTAATTGGGCAAGTACCCTCAAAAGCAGCTTATCTAAGGTACTGGGGTCAAACTTTAGGACAAATATGGTAAAGACTAATAGTGTCCGAATATTTAGGGTCAATACAATTTCAAAAAGGAGCTAGAGTAAGCGAACTGAATACACTCGGCAGATTTTCAGGGCCCGGTTGTTAAAAGCGTCGTTAGCTTAACGAACTCGTTAGTGGTCAAAATGTTAACTGCTCTAGTAAGTACACTATCTAATTCACAGGTATCTTTGCTGAAACAATATGAGTAGCTTTTGCAATTATTTTCAGCATACATATTGGCATATATGCCATATTTAATGATCAAAGTTTTAATGATTCGTTAACTAACGACATCGTTAGTTTTGAACAACTGGGCCCAGTCATTTAAAACTAGGATGATAAGTTTTGTGACTTCCTATTTGGTGTCCTACACATCAATTCCCTTCTGAATAGGGTCTATTCTAAAAAGAAAGAAGTCGCTCCCCATGGGAGTGATGTGGAGCAAATTCGTTCCTTTAAGAGCAGATCAGTTTCAGAACGGAGACAAATTTATTTTGACAGTTGCCGTCTCTAAAAGTACATTCAATCCCCTTAAACGGTAAAACGTACACGATGCTAAGAAAATGTCCTTGTGTCATATGCAAACGGCGATGGTAGCATCCACGCAGTATGTATAGACCTTCTCAGTTCATCTCTATATTCAGTTGTTTCCATAGATCCGTCATCATTGTTTCTGGGCCTTCTCTATACGCATTACGAAAACATGCCTATTCAAATACACTGAAAATTTACCACCAAAAATGAAAATTTTCAATTGAAAAAATTCTGATATTTTTCATATTTCTGCTCAAAACATAGATTGTGGTACTTGTTAGAACCGCCTCGACTCGACGAGGCGGTTCTAACGAGTACCCACAATCTATGTTTTTGAGCAGAAATAAGAAAAAATGTATACCCCTGTAAACCCCAGTTTTACTATATAAAAGTGGGGTTTAAAGGGGTCAAAATTATATAGGCGTGTTTTCGTGATTGCAAAAGGACCACTATGCTATTTGCAAATATCAAAAGACCAGATCAACCTCCTGCTCATTCACGCAGTCTGCTTAGGGCATCAGCCGCCTTTGGTATAGTCTACAGTATCCATGGAGTCTGTGTCAATTGTATCTGGGCCGTCGCTATTCGCATATGACAACTATGAAATATACATAGTATATATACAGGTAAAAGAAAGTCTAGAAATGTGATGTAGGAGAACACATATAAAGATAACTTTTATGCACTCTGAAGCATGCAATTATACCTTTCCAACAATATGCGTTGAATATTCTAATCCTTTCATATGCTGTGCTATCGTTGTATGCCCCAGTGGTAGTCCCCAGGGCTCCGGACCACGAATAACCCCATGCTGTAAACCTTAAGCAAACAACAAAAGCTTAAATTCTGAAAAATTACATCATGTCTCCTAATTTTAGATTAACCTTTAGCATTTTTAGGCAAATTCAGCAGACGACAAACTCAATATTTTTCTTGTTTTCCCAGAAAATAGGTTCTGCCATCTCATGTAAATTGTGTCTCCTAAGGAGACAATTTGCATGAAATATCAAAGCCAATTTTTTAGGAAAAAATAAGAAAAATATTTAACAAAAGTTGTCAGAAGATAACGCAGCACGCCGGAAAGGGCTGATCAGAGAAGAAAACAATCTTTAAATAGTAAAGATTAAATGTAGAATTCAAACACAGCTGTAAATGACAGAGTATGACCTGACTTTGATGTCGGAAGAATGTCAAACTGAGGGATAGAATATATGCCGTTGAAACATCTTCCCTTATGTTGGTGTGGACAAAATATGAACGTCCGACTGGAGACCGGGAGGTCGCGGGTTCAACCCCCTCCAAGGTCGGCAATATTTTCTACAGTCATTTTCTCCCTTCCGCTGATTCAAGAAGGGCAGTTGTCAGTTTGTGGCGAAAGAATGTGCACAATACTGGTTAACCGCTTAGAGGACTAAGCCTGCCCAATAAACGTGTGGTTAAGTAAACCGACGGCGCTCGACATGACACCATTGTGTTGACTGGGCCGTAAAACCTCAACACGAAACAAAAAAAAACAAATTATGAAAGCTATATCTTACATACTGAATCTCTTAGGTTGGTGTGGACGAAATTTGAAAGCTACATCTTACATACTTCAGCAGTCATGTACACTTATCAAAACTTTAACACAGCTGTAAATGACAAAGTATGACCTGACCTTGACCTAAGCAGAATCTCAAACTGAGGAAGGGGTGTGTACTATTGAAAGGTCTTACCCTAAGATAGGTGTGGGCCAAATATTAAAGCGGCACCTTGAATACTTCAGCAGTTACGAACACTTTTCAAACTTAAACGCAGAACTCAAACATGGGTTTAAATGATAAAGTATGACCTGACATTGACCTAGGCAGAAGATCAAACTGAGGAAAAGGTGTGTGCTATTGAAAGGTCTTACCCTAACTTTGGTGTGGGCCAAATATTAAAGCGGTATCTTGAATACTTCAGCAGTTACAAACACTTTACAACACTTAAACGCAGAACTCGAACATGGATTCAAATGACAAAGGATGACCTGACCTTGACCTAGGCAGAAGGTCAAACTGAGGAAGGGTGTGTGCTACTGAAAGATCGAACCCTAAGGCTGGTGTGTGCCAAATATTAAAGCTCTGTCTTGAATAATTCAGCTTTTATGTACACTTTTCAAAACTTAAACACAAAACTTAAACATGGGTGTAAATGACAAAGTCAGAACTGACCTTGACCTACATAAAGGGTCTAACTTGGGGATGGGGTTGTATGCTGTTGAAAGGCCTTACCCTAATGTAGGTGTAGGTCAAATATGAAATCAGTACCTTAAACAGGTAAAAAAAAATATGCACACCTGTGAAAACTGAAAAATTGCGCTAACGCGGACGCCGACGCGGACATGGGCGGTATTTGCTATTCGCATCAACACTGACTGTATTGGTAGCTGTAAGTATCAACCGTACAGTTAGTCAATACTGTTCTGTCAAACGTTTTGAGTGATTTTTTTTGGGGGGTTATTACGGCCCAGTCATCACTGTTATGCTCAAGTCGAGCCAGTCAGTTAACCAAATCACAGTTCTCCAGGGCAAGCTTAGTCCTCTAAGCGGCTATCCAGTACTTTGTGCACATATTTTACCAGTAACTGACAACTGCTCTTCTTGAATCAGCAGAAGGGGGAGGGATAGGGGTGTGTGTAGCGGGGGGGGGGGGGGTGACTGTAGAAATGGCCGCAGAAATAACTTGAAGATCAATATCCGCGAAAGTTATGTGGCCCAGCAGTGATTCGAACTTGCGAACCCTGGATCTGCAGTCAGACGCTATGAAGCCCCCTCCTGCCAAACGTTGTTGACTAGGACTGCAAACATGGATAAATGTAGAGCGTTTGCCTGAACGTAAGTATAAATACTAACTGCATGTACAGATCTACTGTCCGGATTTTTATTTTTCAGATTTACGCACTTTTCATTATCGAAGTTATATCAATTGATCATTTAATGGAAGTCCCCATGGTTCGGAAGCGGATATGACGTAATGCTGCAGACTTGTTAGACAACACAGAATACATCACTCGAGCGAGTTAAGCACAGTTCTACTTTCAAAATCTAAACTTGGCACTAACAGGAATGACAGAGCTCTAGGTCAACACATGAACAGACGTTTTCGACGATACAAGCAAACTACTTCCGCGAAGACCTAACTGCGCATCTGCAGACTGATAAGTGTCCTCACTGTTGACACGTAACAGTGTAGACGCGCAGGCGGATTTAAGCTTACGCCATTCACAGCTGTCAATTTACCTTAATAACTCTAAATATTGGAATACATCCAAACTTCGAAAAACAAATTTTGACTAAGTTTATATGCCATCGAATTATGAGCTGAGAGGCATACGGTGTAAATCCTGAACAACTGCTCTTAGAAGCAGTCTGATCGGTCTGCTCAGGGGAACCTGTTACTATTACATGGGAGTTTATACAGCACTCGATCCCGGCTTCTGTACAAATGAGCCGCCATATGGAAAAGTGTGTCTTAGGGGTATATGCGGACAGCGAAGGCCCAGATCAGCCTGCGCATCAGCGCAGGCTGATCAGGGCCTTTGCTATCCGCTTGAGGAATCATGAGATACTATAGAATATACTTGCGTACATCAGTCTCTGCTCACTCTATATGGCAAACTATATTGCTTTCAAATAATAAACCTCTATAAAACTCTGAGTAAACCTTAAGCAAACAACAAAAGCTTAAATTCTGAAAAATTACATCATGCCTCCTAATTTTAGATTAACCTTTAGCATTTTTAGGCAAATTCAGCAGACGACAAACTCAATATTTTTCTTGTTTTCCCAGAAAATAGGTTCTGGCATCTCATGTAAATTGTCTCTCCTAAGCAGACAATTTGCATGAAATGTCAAAGCCCATTTTTTTTAGGAAAAAATAAGAAAAATATTTAACAAAAAGTGTCAGAAGACAACCCAGCACGCCGGAAAGGGCTGATCAGAGAAGAAAACAATCTTTAAATAGTAAAAATTAAATGTAGAATTCAAACACAGCTGTAAATGACAGAGTATGACCTGACTTTGATGTCGGAAGAATGTCAAACTGAGGGATAGATATGCCATTGAAACATCTTCCCTTAGGTTGGTGAAGACAAAATATGAACGTCCGACTGGAGACGTAACAGTGTAGACTCTGTAACCTCTATAAAACTCTGAGTATCCGATTTTCTTTCCGTGTTCTTTGTGTCCAAGGGCAATATTTATACTGACTATTCCTGGATGATTTGTTTTAATATAACTCGAAGAAACTTTTTTCTGTTAGCTCGGTTCAAATGAAATGTGGGAGACACAGAAAAATACCGCCTAGCAAACTAGGTAACGACTTCAGCAGACAACATCTTGAAAATTGTTCTTGCTTTTCAAAAAATAGATTCAGGCATTGCACGAAAACTGTCTTCATCGGAGACAATTCGTCAAATCCTATTTGCTGGTTCAAACTGCCTCCACAGAAAATAATGTGCATAAAATGTCAAGTTCTGATTTCTAGGAAAAGTATCAATTTGTCGTCTGCTATATTGTCCCCATAGCGTGTTAAATGTCAAAGTGTGTATATATTACCATGGTTACTTACCGAGATGTATAGGATGTCTGCCGGTCATAAGACTTCCTCTTGTTGGAGTACAGATAGGAGAGACATAGTAATTGTTGAGAATTACGCCTTCGTAGGCAAGGTTGTCAATGTATGGCGTCTTGATCTCCGAACCGTGAAAGCCAACGTCGTTCCAGCCCTGTAAACCAAACCAAACCAAACCTTGTCAACCTTTATCACTCTCTGGGCAAATTCGGCAGATAAACTGATATTTTTGCTTACATTTCTTAGAAAATAGGAATTTATATTTCATGCAAATTGTCTCCCGTATATTTTAAAGGTAAACTTTTAGTTTAAACATATTTATTTCACAACTCCTCTATGACATGCAAAACATATATACATACTTTATAGGATTGGAAGCTTAGTGCTTATTTATAGGGTTCCTTTACCAATGGAAGATTTTATATAGATTGCACAATCTTGGCAGGTCGTAACCTAAATTCTGTGATTTTAACCCTTATCCTGCTGAATAAATTAAGATGCCATGCCCACTTCTAATTTACAGCCAATCAGATTACTTGATCTGGATTGTTGCTATAAATTCACATACTCAATGGCAAACAGTGCAGATCCAGATCAGTTGGCTTCTTCAGAAGCCAACTGATCTGGATCTACACTGTTTGCAAAGGCATGGTATATCCGGGTTCAGCAGGACAAGGGTAAATCTGTCTGTAAACACGTTAAAATATATATAACCTACATCATACAGTACCAGAGTTAGCCTACAAGTTCATATACTATTATTACGTTTACGCTTATCAATTGCAAATGAATTTAACAACATTGACAGTAATAAAAAATGATATGCATACAGGATAGACCTTAAATAACCCTCAGATTACTTGATCCGGATTTTTTGCTATAAATTCACATACTTAATTACAAACAGGGCAGATCCAGATCAGTTGGCTTTTTCAGAAGTCAACTGATCTGGATCTACACTGTTTGCAAAGGCAGGATATATCCGGGTTCAGCAGGAGAAGGGTTAATTGGAGCATAGGAAGAGGAGAAAAATAATAATAATAATAAATGTGTCGAGCGGAAACAGATCGTGGAAGTAAGGGGCATCAGAAAGGTCATAGTCGTGGTTGGTTCTTCCCATTAAGAGGTGTCTAAAGCCATAAATCCGTTGTTTGAAGTTGTTCAATCATCGAGGTTACCAATTTTGTGTTTTAAATGGTCTACCAAATTATTGTGGCAAAATCAATAAGAGGCCATTTTTCGGCATTTAGAAAGTTCACGAAGTATAATAATGAGTCGTTCGTTAAAACGTGACGTAGTTTTTAGAATCTTTTTGAGTCTTTAGTGAACTTCTGCACTGTTAAAAAGATAGTACTGTTCGTATCAAAAGAATTGAACTATCACCAAATAGCAGGGTATCCAATGATTCATAACATATTTGAGAAAGAAAGTTTAACGTTTCGATTTGTGACAAGAGATAAATCAATCAAATTTCTGAGAAATATATCGTATTAAAATGAGCTACATTTAGTCCGTAGATGGGTGTGTTATCATACTGCTCTTGATATTGAACTTCTGGGCCCAGTTGTTCAAAGCATCGTTAGCTTAACGAGCTTGTTAAGGGTCATTTCGTTAATTGTTTTAGCGGATTCAATACACAGTATTCTGATATTTTTTGCTGAAAAAATGTGAGTAGCTTTTGCAAAGCTACTCACATTTTTTCAGCAAAAAATTTCAGCATATTTGCATATCACTCAATGTAAATTTTAACGAATCGTTAACTTTGAACAATTGGGCCCTGGTTGGGTGAAAATTTCAGCAAACGACATTCTGAAATAGTTGTAGTTCTATTTTTCTTTTTTCAGAAAATAGGCTCTGACATTTCATGCAAACTCTCCCATAGGAGACGTCTGCCCTAGGAGCGCTGTGGTGCAGTGACAAAACGTCGGATTCAAGATCGAGAGTTAGCAGGTTCGACCCCAGCGAGCACCAAGTGTTGTATCCTTGAACAAGACACTTTATCCACATTGCTTAGTACTGGTTTCTACCAAGAAAGGCCTGCGCGTAATACTCATAAAATAAGGGTGTCGCAGTGTATATAGAAAAAAATGCACGACATTTCAAAGTCTTGTTGTTTTGGAAAAAAAATGCACGACATAAAGGTCTTGTTGTTTTGGAAAAAAACTGCACGACCATTACGAAAACCCGCCTATTCAAATATATAGATAATTTCACCTCCCAAAACTGAAAATTTTCAGATGAAAAATTCTGATATTCTTCATATTTCTGCTCAAAGCACAGATAGTGGGTACTCGTTAGAACCGCCTCGGCGAGGCGGTTCTAACCAGTACCCACAATCTATGTTTTTGAGCAGAAATAATAAAAATAATGTATACCCCTGTAAACCCCAGTTTTACTATATAAAAGTGGGGTTTAAGGGGGTCAAAATTATATAGGCATGTTTTCGTGATGATTTCAAAGTCTTGTTGTTTTGGATGTTTAAGAAAAATATAATCAATTTGTCGTCTGTTAAATTTGCTCAGAGATCAAAGTTTGACTGATTATATACCTAACTGGATTATTACTGAGCGCAGTATGAAAAAATTTTAGATGCCCAAAAGCTTATTGATATTAGCAGAATATTTACCAAATCATCAGCAACCATGAGTATTATGTGTGGCTTTGACCCGGAAATATAGCGACTGATTCCGCAGGTCAAGGCCAGGATCATAACATATTTTGTTGTCATGGTCTTTCTTCATTAAATCTCTCCTCTTCACCGTCTCTGAAAATAGAAAAAAAAGTTACAGAAAGACAGATACCTACCCAGCATTTTGCTATAAAAAGCTGTACTTTTATCATACACCTTTTTATGATCAACTAAAGAAAACACACTCTGTGGAGTGGTCCACACGGGGTAAAATGGTCTAACCTAATAGCTAAAAACTTTTAAGCAAATGTCGCAAGCTTAAATGAATTCTTTGCAAAGAAATGTTTTTGTTGTTATTGCATCAAATATTAAAATATGACATTCCTTCAAGACAACTGAGTTAAAGCTTAGACAGGAACGCGACACAAACTGATCCTATTCTCGAGGTTTGAGAATATAAGATTTCTGACGTACGTGCCCTTTTCTCATGTTGTTATTCCCTTGAAAACAAAATATATCGACAAACAAAGATGTAACAACTTTTACATGTAATTTTATACGTCAGTGTTTACCCTAAGTATTCAAACCCCTTAGCTTCTAATACTTGAACAGTCCATATGTGTCTAGGAATTGTTAGATGAATGACAAACTGTGTAGATTCTGATCTGTGGCGTCGGATCTGTGGGTTTACCCTGTCTGCTCAGGCAAGTCTGTTCGAATGCTAATGGTGCACAAGGTGTACCACGGTCATGTCATCAAACAAATTAAAATTTTGTAGCTCATTTTTTTCTAATCAGAATGTCGTCTGGTGACTCGTGCTTTAACTTTTTCAACCATGTAGACCGGTACAGATACCTATGCAAACAGTATATATCCAGCTGTAATGAGACGTCTCATCAGGATCTACCTGTTTGCCATTTTGTTTTTGATTTTTAACTGAAACCCCTATTTGCGTCAATGGACATGTCCAAATCCAAGGACGGAAGAGACCACTTCAGAAACTCAGGAGTGAAAGGGTTAAGGATTATATATGATCGTGACACCGGAACGAATGTAAATAATTATTTTTCGGTATCATTTTAATCCCTTTCAAAATGATTTATTTCCCCAAACATAACAATCACCAGACTATACCACAGATCGTCCACTGTGTATTAATTGTTGGTAAAATCTTAATATAAACGCAAACAGACGATCCCTAGGTAAAGTGTATGTTTGAAACAAACAATCCAGACGAAGGTTGTACGAACAAGAAGTAGTTTTTTATCGATTTTTGGAACAAGACAAACTTACTGAAAATACACTACTTAGACTGCGCGGATAACTGACGCTTTTCTCACTTTGCATACAAAACTAAAAACAAAAAGTAAATATACTGATTTCAGACATAATACGAACATACATATATGGCCCCGATATATTCATCTAACAGGTTAGCTAAGCTGTGCGTGCTAAGGTGTGCTTACTCCCAAACGACACCCCGACAGGATAATGGGTTGGCTTGCACATTTTCATAGCTCCAAATAAGGCACGTTTTTCAACTAAAAAGTGTTTAGACTTTTTATTTCTTCAGGAAAACGTGGGTACTTGCCGGGGCGCTTCATGACGATGAGTACCCACAATATGTTTTCGTGGAGAAATAAGAAATATATTTTCTTACATGTATCTGGAGCCATATGCATTTATTCTTTCCGAGTGGCCGAAGTTTAGCTTCATGTTGTCCCCTGAGGTTGACCCAGACACGCAAATGAGAAATTTAGCTATGACTGTTCGGAAGCCTTTTATAATCACCCTTCAAAGGTCTTGATGTAACTGATATACCATGTTTACTCTAAGTATTAAGACAGCAAACCAGTGATGACCCTAATCAGACGCCGCAGAACACGGTGTCTGATCAGTCTGCACTGCCACTCATCTAGCAGTTTCTTAAACGTCGACAGGAAGAAATGGATTTGCGCAAAGGTGCCCAAACACATAGGGTATATACTGTATATAAATATTTTATCTTCTCTTTCATTGGTGATAAGCAGCTAAAGTGTCCCTATTTTTAGAGCTGACATTATCAACTACCCATCGTTGTCATACAGGTTTGTTTTGTCCCTCTACTTATGGGCATTTACTGTAATGAGTTGCTTTTTGTTTACATGGCGTTTTCTGAATTCCACATCGGAAAATTCCCGATGTCTCATAAAGAACTGTGTGTTAATGTTAGAGATTTTCCTAATGCAATAATTAATGTTCCTACATGTAAAATAAATGAATACATAAATATTAATGTAAAGTAAAATGAAACATACCTCCAACTGCTGACCTCTTATTGTAATTATTTATATCGGTGTATCATGTGATCTTCGCTTAGGGAGCAACTGTTATTTGTTATGCTGGGCGTGCCTAGCGGGAACAACGAATGAACCCCTATTTATTCATATCCATTATTTAGTGCCGTCTAGGAACTAAATAATGGATATTTAAATACTTTTTAGTCTTTCAATATTTCTACCTATACATATATATATATTTTTTATGTGAGAACAATTTGTGCAAGTGAAATTGAAAGAATTAGACGTAATTTGTTTGTTTGTTTTGAGGTTTTACGGCCAAGTCAACCCAATGGGGCCATGTCGAGCGCGGTCAGTTTACCTAACCACACGTTTACTGGGTAGGTTTAGTCCTTTAAGCGGTTAACCAGTATTGTTCACATTCTTTTGCCAGAAACTGATGACAACTGCCCATCTCGAATCAGCGGAAGGGAGATGATGACCGTAAAATATATTTCATGATCAATCTGAACGAAAGAATGTTGCCGACCCAGCGGCGGTCGGGACGAAATGTAATTAGTGCATACTCCAATAAAGGCACAGTCAGTAATTTTAGAGTCCCTGTACATTTATCCAGTTCTGTTTGAATACGTGTTGTGGGTATATTAGAACCGCTTCGACTTATCGAGGAGTCGATTCTAATGACTAACCTAAACGCAGTTTTATATAGGAAATAATACGAATGCGACATAACTATCATTAAATTTGTTTGTTTGTGTTGAGGTTTTACGGCAGGCAATCCAATAGGGTCATGTCGGGCGCAGTCAGTTTACCTATAACAACCACGAAAAAATGTTACCGACCCGGCCGGGGGCGAACCCGCAACCTCCTGATCACCAGTCGGACGCGCATCGAACTGAGCCATCAAGGCCGGCACCATCATTGAATATTCCCCTCATAAAGTTATCTGCTAATCTGTCTTTTAAGCGGTCACGTGAGTTTTTACGGTACTTTTGAAAAAAAAAAAAAAAAAAAAAATAGCACACACGCAGTGCGATTATTTGGTTTCGTATTCATATGCTAAAACAAATAGGGCAAACAATCGTATATTATTTTCCCTGGTGAAAATGTATTTTCAAGCCGCAGTCTGTTCTATAATATGGGAATATACTCCACCCCCTCTTGAGCTACCCACGATGAACCCTGTCGGCATACATTCGCAAAATGTCCATACAGAGATTAGACAGCGCTATTTAGTCGTGTATTTCTCTTTGGCTTGTATATACCCAGTAAGTATTCTTTATAAGCTATTCATTACGAAAACACGCCTATTCAAATACATAGAAAAAAATCACCTAAAAAAGGAAAATTTTCAGATAAAAAAACTCCGATATTTTTCATATTTCTGCACAAAACATAGATTGTGGGTACACGTTAGAACCACCTCGGCGAGGCGGTTCTAGTGAGTACCACATTCTATGTTTTTGAGCAGAAATAAAAAAAATAATGTATACCCCTGTAAGTCCCAGTTTTACTATATAAAAGTGGGGTTTAAGGGGGTCAAAGTTATATAGGCATGTTTTCGTGATGATAATCTATTCTCTATGTACTCTCGAAGATCCTGATCAGACTTAGTGAATGACAGGCTGATCAATTCCTTCGTTACACGTATGTTATAAGAGCACTGTAGTCATACTGACGCTTGGTTTAACCCTGGTTCTGCCGAATCCGGACATGCCCCACCTTTGCAAACAGTGCAGATCCAGATCAACAGGCTTCTTCAGAAGTCAGCTGATCTGGATCTGCACTGTTTGTTAATACGTGTGTGAATTTGTATCAACAACCTGGATCAAGCAATCTGATTGGCTGGCAATTAGAAGTGGGAGTGGCATCTTAATTAATTCAGCATGACAATGCTTAATAAGTACGTTAGTAGGTAGGTATACTTCTCGGGGTATACTTGTACATACACTGAAATGTTACACGCACAGTCATTTATTTTGGAAAAAAAAAAAAAAAAAAACTATTGCTACTATACGTAGTAAATAATAAATACAGGGTTTCGATTAGAAAAGAATGCAAAAAAAAAAAAAGAAAAAAAAAAGCTGATTGTACTTTTTCATTAATGTGCGTTCATTTTCTCAAATGATGTAATACACTTGAATAAATACACTTGATAGGGTTTCCATCTTTTACAGGGGAGATAACTTTTGGGGCTTCCTTCAAAACCCATTCTGAAAAGAGGTATACTATAATGGAAAAGAGTTTGGTCCCTTTTTGCTCCCATAGGAAGCAAACTCTTTTCTTTTATAACAGACACCTTTTTAAAAGGGAAAAAAAAAAAACAATGTCGACAGTTTCCTCCCCTGAAAGTGTACTTATTTACCTTAACGCTGGTCCTGCTGAACCCGGATAAGCCTCGCCTTCGCATTACTGATCTGGATCTTCACTGTTTGCCATTCAGTATGTGTATTTATATCAATCTGGATCATAGAATCTGATCGGCTGACAATTAGAAGTGGGCGTGGCATCTTAATTTATTCAGCATGACAAGGTTAAGGGGACTTAATACATTTTTAGGGGAGGCAACTGTCAAAATTGTTTTGCCTCACCTTTGAAAATGGGTCTACTTGAAAAGGAAACAATTTGTCATCAAAGGGAGCTCAGTGTTTTCTTATTAAAGAGTACGTCCCATATCAGCAAGGGCTTATTGGGCAGAAATGCAAACAGGAAGTCATAAAAAGGTTGTCTCCCTTGAAGTCAATGCCGAGAAAGCTGCAAAGTGTATCTAATCGTCTTAAGCATTCCAACAGATCGTGTGCATTATATAATGCACATATATAAATATACATGGCATGCACACGATCTATTGGAATGCTTAAGACGATTAGATACACTTTGCAGCTTTCTCGGGGAGAGATGTAGGGTGGGGGAAGGGGCGGGATCCGCTAAAGTCCGTTGGTTTCTAATAAAGTTAAAAAAAAAAATGAAATCGACGTATGAGCCAGCACACAACAAAATCTACAATAAGACCTGTGTGACCAGCAAAGACTCCGATCAGCATATACATCCACCCAGTATGGATGCTGTAGAAGGCACATGCGATAAGCGAAGACACTGACCAGACTGCGCGGATGCGCAGGCTGATCGGAGTCTTCACTGTTCGCACAAGTCTTGTTGGAGGTTTTGTCTTACGCTGGCTCGTTATTTGTAATATTTCATATTTACATACGAATCTTTCTCGAGTTTGTGGCGAATGTATTTTTTTAGCAATACACTGTACGATATTTAAACGGTTGATACTGAGCCATGTTGAGAAGTTTCATTACATCATATGACATGTGCAAAACTATTTCGCCAAATATTATGTGACAACTACTTTGAAAAAAAAACTGGAGTTTTGTTACAGAGCTTATGATTTGTTCAGGTACGTGCAGCTGTGCAACTTTTATAATGTTTATTGTAATTGATTCTCTTGTTCCTAACAGGATCGAACCAGTGCCCTCATACTTTAACCATTATCCCTCTCTAAGAATTGACGATTTCTATTTTCCCCCAGAAAACAGGCTTTCATATTTCATGCAAATTAATCTGCATAAATGTCAAAGACCATTTTCTAGAAAAAAATAATTCGGTATGTTGTCTGCTGAAATGTTCACCCAGTTAAAGACTTTCGAGCAAATGAGTCTACACTGGGTATTTGATGGCATTATGTTATGAGAAACAAGATACTATAATTTTTGCAAAGAACAGCAAAGTCATTGTGTCGTGATATGTAGGTCATGGTCATAAAATGATATTACACTGTTAGAGTCCAAAAGGAAGGAAGGAAGGAAGGAAGGAAGGAATGGAGCGAGGAGTGTTACGTTGTAAGGACATGCGGTTAATCAGAAATCGAGCTAAATATCAGGATTGACGCCAAAAAAATGGTAAAATCATCAGACCTTGAAATAAAGGCTAGATTCATAAAATGATAGCTCAGTGCTAAAGTCTGAACATGGTCTTAGAATACAAATCCCAAACAGCGAACAGCCAAGTTCCTGCTCAAGTTGCAGATGCATTGACCTGAAACGCCAATCACAATTGCAGCATATGAAATGTTGACGTTTTAAATTATGTTTCAGAGAAAATAAAGCTTGAGATATTATGTGAATCGTCTGCCTAGATGATTCACATGAAATGTTGTCTTATTTTCTCCGAAGGAATTAAATAATAATAATAATAATAATAGTAACTAGACCATCGTCTGATAAATTTGGCACTTTAAAGGTTATAAGTTAAGATGGGATCATATTATCACTTGCTATTAATGACTGTGGAATAATATACACGTTAGATTCGAGTGCATTTAATTGTAGATTTCCTGTCTACATTCGAACAAGTCTTTGTCTACGAATGTTTGGTGTATGCAACTCCTTTATGAGGTTGACGTGGTATACATAGAAGGCAGTGTTTTAAAAACTCAAGATAGGTATGAATCTGATCAGTGTCATCACGAATACCTATATAGTGTTGACCCCCTTAAACCCCACTTATATACATGTATAGTAAAACTGGGGTTTATAGGGGTATACATTATTTTTCTCATTTCTGCTCAAAACATAGATTGTGGTACTCGTTAAAACCGCCTCGCCGAGGCGGTTCTAACGAGTACCCACAATCTATGTTATGAGCAGAAATATTAAAAAAATATCAGAAGTTTTTATCAGAAAATAATCCTTTTTTGGTTGTAAAATTTTCAATCTATATGTATTTGAATAGGCAAGTTTTCGTAATGGATGCCTAGTGTGAAAAAGAGACTTTTACCATACGAAGATAGCCAATGCCCGTATCTGAATGTAACTTCCCAGTCCGACATTACGTACATTAACATGTATAATGTATACTTCTTCGCAAGAGTTCGAGATAAGCCATTTTAACTAAACATTGATTCTAATTTCCCACCAAACATATGTTGTGGGTACTCATTAGAAGCATAGGTGCTTCAAATGGGTATCTACAACTTATGTTTTTGGAGAAAACAACAAAAAATATCTTGCTATTCATATAAAGAGGCTTATACTTTGACTGGTTAATTCTTGCATAAATATTCATGCATACTCGTAATATTGTTACCCGTTTGAATCTAAGGTCGTATGACCAGTTTCACATGCTGGCTGAACATGTTTTTTTGCTTTAAAATTCTCAAACGGGCCGTAGCTTGTTGCCTCCCTGGAATAAGTAATTTGCCTATACATGAAACCTTAAAAGCCGCAACGTTAGATAACGTACCTTTTGTGCCCCACCCCCCATCCCGTTCCCCCTCCCCCTCCAAAAAAAAAAGGCTCAAATCAGCCTGTGCATCCGCATAAGCTGACCATTGTCCGTATAAACAAATTTGTATCCGTGGCTATCCAAAATGTGCCCAGTGAAGAATCTGCGCAGTCTGATCTAGTTTCGCTGGGCGAACACGTCCGAAGGTACGTCTTTTCACATTATGGCTCTGATCACTTATGGGTTCTAATGCTAATAGGTGAGTGAAACATACTAATACAAAAACACGCCTATTCAAATACATTGAAAATTTCACCACCAAAAACTGAGTGTTCAGATAAAATTTCTGATATTTTTCATATTTCTGCTCAAAATATAGATTTGTGGGTACTCTTTAGAACCGCCTCGCCGAGCCGGTTCTAACGAGTACCCACAATCTATGTTTTTGAGCAGAAATGAGAAAAATAATGTATGCCCCTGTAAACCCCAGTTTTACTATATAAAAGTGGGGTTTAATGGGGGTCAAAATTATTTAGGTATGTTTTCGTGATGATTTGACTGCCTCTAAAACGTCTGCAGTAATTTAATTTTGGTACAAATTCTTGCACAAAAATCCGCGCACATAGCTCAACCATATGCATGCTCAAAAGAGGAAACGTTCGTGTATTAACAACAGAATCACTCGCTGTTTATTTACATACGCGTCCCATGGAGCCAAAACAAAAACTTATCACACTGCGTAAAACTTCACAAACATATTTTGGTATAATTTTGGCCATGGAAATATGTTAGACATATTCCTTTTTATGGAAGGTTTTTGCATGTGTTTTATTAGTTATTATTACTATTTGTATTTTGCTTAAGTTAAATATGAATAGTGATCAAACATGTTTTTTTGTTTTTATGCTTTGACAGTCATCAGATACCCCAAAAGGTGTCGAAACTCTTGCCGTTCAGACTTTGGTTCCAACACATTTCTTGGGATCCAGGGACTGTCAATGCATGAAAAAAACAAGTTTGACGCTTAAAAATAGCCACAACTGGGGCACTTTTTTTTTAGACAAAATAAGGCTTGCCATTTCACATGTGAATCGTCCGCCTATTCATAAGAAATTCCGAAATATATTTTAAAAAATTTAAAAAGTCGTCTGCTATAGTTTTGCTTACGATTCATGCGAAATGCCAGGACTTATTTCCTATAGTTTTATGAATTAGAAAGGCGTCTGCTATAATTTTCCTTAGCACTTTCATGGGCTATTATTTTTATTACTTTTCAGGCATTCCAAAACAAAACGATGTCCCCTGAAGTAGAACAGATGTTCCAATTTATATTTCTTATTCTGGGTCTACTCATGGGTATTTTGGCTGTTATCCTGACACTCTGGTGGCTACAGAGAAGGTTAAAGTTCACAGACTCTGAGGATGACATCCGTCATTTTTAAACAAAGTTTAACGCTTAATATGCTGGATATTTTTTTAGTAGACAACATCTGAAATAATTTTCTTATTTTTCCCCTAAAAAGGGCTTTGACATTTCATGCAAATTTGCATGAAATGTCACAGCCTTATTTTCCGGGAAAATAAACATATAACGTTTTTGTCATCTGCTGAATTTGCCATGAGAGTGGTAACGTTTACAGTTTAAATTGTTAGACTGCCTTTGAGATGTTGCTAACAATACTGGATTTGATACACATGCAAACCAACTGTGAAATCCGTGGCCAACAAACTTCTGTATCACAAATGACTCCGCCGCAGGTGGATTATAACCAATGAAAGCGAAAACAGTTAAAAAGTTAACTGTTAAAGTAAGGCAAACTCTTCACAAGGTAATTTAACCGTCAGCCAAGTAGGCATGGTGAAGTTCGCTCTGCGGAGGACTCATCTATCCCAAATGTGCGATACGTATATTAAATTTGGAAAGGTTCTTTCATTACGAAAACACTCCTATTAAAAAAAAATGAAAATTTTCATATAAAAGACCCTGATATTTTTCATATTTCTGCTCAAAATATAGATTGTGGGTACTTGTCAGAACCGCCTCGGCGAGGCGGTTCTAACGAGTTCCCACAATCTATGTTTTCAAGCAAAAATAAGAAAAATAATGCATACCCCTGTAAACCCCAGTTTTACTATACAAAAATGGGGTTCGAGTGGGTCAAAATTATATAGTCATGTTTTCGTGATGTTACTACCTTTTTTGATGCGTCTCTGAAAATTGCTGGAGAAGCGACAAACAGTGTAGAATAAAATCTATAAAGATTGCTTTTGGAAACAAACCAAATAATCCCTCTAAACAGAAACAGTGTTCTGTGGTGTCTGATCTGGGTCTACACTGTTTACTCGGAGTTGTTTGTGCAACACAACAGGTAATACAAATTTCACAAGATGGAATAAGTTCTCAATGCGCTGACGTGAAAGTATGTTGTTATTTTTTTCTTGAATGGAGAGAATGTACTAGAACGGAAAAGCAACTTAAGTTGCAATTGGCAACTTCAGTTAGTTTAAATAAAAGGAGACACACCATGAGAAAAAAGCCATTCAGGCACATGGCAGTTGCAGTGAGTGCCCACAAGATATGTTTGGTGCATATACAATATTATAAGGTTATTGCATTGATATTTGGGAATATTTCTCCTAGTTGGGATACCGAAGGACGCGAGCTTGCAATATTCACCAATATCAGTGCAATAACCCTTTTATTATATAGCTACAATGTACTTTTTTGGGGGTCAATTTAATTTGTTTATAGCCTCAAAATAGCCACTTTTATTGTCTAAAATTCAGACCCTGTACAAATGGCGGCAAATTTTGGAGCAACTTGATTGCCTTTAGAAGTCATCAAAAGCATAATCATGTAACAGCAACATTTGAAGGCATCCGAATAAGCATGCAACATCAAGCGCACCAATATCCAGCGACATTTGCATGTTTGATCGCATATTTTTTAACTTCAGTATTTATAGCTACAAAATAATCTTAATTACCACCATGTCTGAACCATGTGACGATAAAGATTAGTGTGTAATCAGTGTACCCTGTGCTATGTCTTCTTTACACTCGTGCTGCTCTGCTCTATTAGAATCTATATCATTAAAGTATACAACGTGTACAGACAGACCAGATGCGGAAAAGACTGTAGACTGGCCTCAACTATTAGGGTTTGAACATTTGTGTCATTTGTTTACGGTCTCCTTCTTCTGACCTAGAAGTCATCACGAAAACATGCCTATATAATTTTGACCCCCTTCAACCCCACTTTTATATAGTAAAACTGGGGTTTATAGGGGTATAAATTATTTTTCTTATTTCTGATCAAAAACATAGATTGTGGGTACTCGTTAGAACCGCCTCGCCGAGGCGGTTCTAACGTGTACCCACAATCTATGTTTTGAGCAGTAATATGAAAAATATCAGAGTTTTCTATCTGAAAATTTTTCAGTATTTGGAGGTGAAATTTTCTATATATTTGAATAGGCGTGTTTTCGTAATGTAACAATCTTGTGATCCAGGTGAGTGGACTATCCAGAAGAACATATGTGTTCATATTTCTACCTGAAAATGTATGTTGTGGGAACTCACTGGAATCATCAGTGAGTACCAATATGTTTTTGTTGTGAAAAAATAACACTTATCCCAAATTAGCACCACCGTATTAATGTGATGACAGGCAGACAGCAAAAGACAATTTATTTATGGGCTCTCATTGTTCACAAACATTGACTCACACATATGTAAAACATATTGTGTGTGTGTGTGTGTGTGTGTGTGTGTGTGTGTGTGTGTGTGTGTGTGGTCTTGATGGGTTATGTGTAGCTTTCTATGTTTCTTCCTGTTTTTTTTTTTTTTTTTTTTTGTTTGTTTTATTTTACAATTAATCTAGAGCTTTATGGCCCAGGCAATGCTGTTAAAATCATGTAGAACCGGTCAGTTAACCTACTCGCACTTAGTCCTCTAAGGGTTGACCAGGCAGTACTGTGTACAGATACTTTAGCCAGTAACTGACAACTGCCCTTCTTGAATAAGTGGAAGGGTGACTGTGGAAATTATTTCATGATCAATCTTCAGAAGAGCTACCGACTGCGCTATGGAGCCCGGCCTTTCTCTGAAGATGTATGCTTTGGGATAACTTTGCACTGGAAATTTAAACATTTTATAAGAGAGATATCCAGATAAATATTTTTATTTCTCCATGAAAACTTAGTTTGGGTACTCATTACAAGCACCTCGGCGAAGCATTTCTAATGAGTACCCACAATATGTTTAACCCTTGTCCTGCTGAATAAATTAAGATGCCACGCCCTTTTCAAATTTTCAGCCAATCAGATTACTTGATCCAGATTGTTGATATAAATTCACATTCTGAATGGCAAAGAGTGCAGATCCAGATCAGTTGGCTTCTTAGACATGGTTTAAGTGGAAAAATAAGGAAAATAATAATAATAATAATAAAAAAAAACAGTTCTTTATTGGACAATAAAAGCCCCGTATCTGGGGTTACAATGCCACTCGCTCCCTACAGAAATCAATCTTATGACGTTTGTGCTCAGACCTAGATCTGCCTGCACATTACTGCAGTCTGACTCAAGTCAGCACTGCCGCTGATGACTAATATAATGTTTGGACTTCAAAGATTCTTTCAGCAAACAGCAGAGATCCTGATCAGACTGTGCATGCACAGGCTGATCTGTGGGTCAGTCTATTCGGAATGGCTTATATGGCTCCTAACAAAAATAGTTAACAAGGGTATATATCACATGCATAAAGCGAATAGGTGTCTTGAAGCATATTCAAAATGAAGATTCAGATCTCTCTGGATATCCAAAATACAATGTATAAACCCTCGTTATGCTGAGTAAATTCAGATGCCACGCCCACTTCTAATTTTCAGCCAATCAGACTACTTGATTCAAATTATTGAGATAAATTCACATACTGAATGGCAAGCAACGCATACCCAGATCAGTTGGCTTCTTCCAACTGATCTGGATCTACACTGTTTGCAAAGGCAGGGTATATCAGGGTTCAGCAGGACTAGAGTTAACCTTTTCCTTTGCTCACCAGATTCCAGCGCTCCATCTAATAGGAGTCTCGTAATTTATTTATTTTTTTTTCTTATTTCTCATAAAATCATACTTTGTGAGTACTAATTAAAAGCATTTTAGTGAAATGTTTTGATGAGAATCCACGGCAAATTGTTTTCATGGAGGAATAAAAAAAATATCAGCATTTTTTGGTTTAAAAAAAAAGCTTTATCTGTAGCCATGTCCGATATGTTTTGCTAAGTCCGCCGATTCCAAAAGCAGACTGCTAAGGCCCCAATCAGTCTGTCTGAATTTACTGGCTGACCTTGGCTTTTGTTGTTCTCATGTAGAACAGTTATCATTTACTCTCTTCTGAGGTTTTTTTTTTTTTTTTTTTTTTTTTTTTTATCCCCAGTCATGTACCCCAAAAAATGATATATATACAGTACTATACATTGGGGTTATAAATATGGAAAATAGATATTTGTTGAAATTTGTCGCACATACATACTAAAATGCGAAATAAAACAATCTGTGAAGTGAATGAATACTAGGGTGGTTGCTAGGGTGGACGGAAGTACACGGACCAACGAACAGACGAACGGAAACATGCCTAAGTCGCCCATGCTTACGCAGGTGCAACAAAATACAGGCAGTTGACCCAGTTTCAAAAAGCAGCGGGAACCCTGTTAGAAATCAGTTGTCGCTTGGCACAAATCATATTGCAGAGATCATGAAAAAAAAAAACAAAAAAAACAGCAAAATAAATCATCGTTTGGGCCATAAACGAGGAGACTCAACAAGAGGGTCAAGATGGCTCTGTATCCTGCACCTGATTACAAGTTTCGAATCAATTGGCAATTCGGTTCAAGATAAGTTCAATATAGATTTTCAAGATGCGGTCATCTTGATTTCGAATCAGAATGATTTTACTTACTTTTGATCTATATTGTTTGTGTTGTGGTTTTACGGCCCAGTCAACCCTATGGGGTCATGTCGAGCGTGGTCAGTTTACCTTACCACATTTTTACCGGGCAGGCTTAGTCCTCTAAGCTGTTAACCAGTAATGTGTACATTCTTTCGCCAGAAACTGACAACTGCCCTTATTGAATCAGCGGAAGGGAGAGAATGACCGTAGAAAGTATTTCATGGTCAAATCTCCACGAAAGAATGTTGCCGACCCGGCGGGGGTCGAACCTGCGACCTCCTGATTACCAGTCGGACGCGTATCAACTGAGCCACCGAAGCCGGCTACTTTTGATCTACAAGTCACCTCGATACTTCCAATGAAATTTCGAGTCAATTGGCATTTTGGTCCAGGATAAAAAAAGTCCAAAATAGATTTTCAACAGGACTTCTAGGGCGAACATCTTGGATTTCTGATCAGAACCAGGTATTTTTGATCAACAAGTCATCCAGATACTTACTACCAAGTTTCGAGTAAATTGGCCTTTCGGTTCTGGAAGAGAAGTGCAAAATAGATTTCTAAGATAGCGGACATAGCGGCCATCTTGGATTTCCTACCGAAAGGATTTTAGCTACTTATCGGTTCAGAAGCGCAAAATAGATTTCCGAGATAGTGGCCACCTTGGATTTCTGACCAGAACGGTATCAGCTCTTTTTTTTTAATCTACAGGTCACGCTGATGCTTCCTACCAAGTTTGGAGTCAACTGGCTTTTCAGTTCAGGAGAAGAAGCGAAAAATAAGATTTTCAAAATGGCGACCACGGTGGCCATCTTGGATTTTTGCAAAAACGATTTTAGCTATTTTTGATCTACCAGTCATCCCGATGTTTCCGACCAAGTTTCAAGACAATTGGCCTTTCCTTTCTAGAGAAGAAGCGAAAAATAGATTTTCAAGATGGCGGCCATCGGAACGATTTTAGCTGTTTTTTTATCTACAATTCACTCCGATGCTTCCTACCAAGTTTCAAGTCAACTGGCCTTTCGTTTCTGAAGAAGCGAAAGATTTTCAAGATTTTGGCCATGACGGCCATCTTGACTTTCGGTTCAGAACGATTTTAGCTATTTTTGATCTACAAGTCACTCCGATGCTTCCTACCAAGTTTCAAGTCAATTGGCCTCTCAGTTCAGAAGAACACGCAAAAACTAGATTTTAAATATGGTGGCTATCTTGGATTTTAGCTACTTTTGATGTAAAATTTAGCCCGATGCTTCCTACCAAGTTTCAAGTCAACTGGCATTTTGGTTCAAGAAGAGGAGGGTAAAACAGATTTTCAAGACGGCCATCACGGCGGCCATCTTTGATTTCCGATAGGACCTATTTTGCTATTTTGATCTACAGGGCACCCGGAAGCTTCCTACCAAGTTTCAAGTCAAATGGCCTTTTGGTTCAGGAAGAGGAGGGGAAAATAGATTTTCAAGATGGCCTTCACGGCGGCTATCTTGGATTTCCGATCGGAACGCTTTTCGCTATTTTTGATCTACAAGCCACCCCGATATTCCTACCAAGTTTGGAGTCAATTTGCCCAGGGTGTAGAAGAAATAGGCTTTTAAAGCAAATTGTTGACGCCGCAACACAGACACTGACCGATCACAATAGCTCACCTTGAGCACTTCGTGCTCAGGTAAGCTAAAAAGAACAAACTACTATTTCATAAGCTGCAAAGATTTATTTTCTTTTTTTACTTTCATTTATTCAAAATGTGTATAGACAGCCAAGGTGACCTTTTAGTCCAACCTGTCTTTAAGGTGAATGGATAAACCTGAAGCGTTTTGCAGCCATATTTTGCAAAGGGAGATAACTTTTACAGACCTGAAATTGCCTTCCCAGAAACCTTTTCGAAAGTGAGGCTACTCTTAAAGGAAGGAGTCTGCTCTGAAATAATTTCCTTTAAATGTAGCCCCCAATGAGAAGGGAGGCAAGTATGTTCCATGTCAGCATTACATGTATTTTCCTTGGAGGTATATCCCTCCCATACGGTGAATGGATATATTTGGTAAATTTTCTGTCATTTTTGACAAGGTAGACAACTTTTGTGACTGCCTGTTTGCTTTCCTGCTCTCCAAATCCCTTCCAAACGGTTCTACTCTGATCCCAGAATCTTTCCTTTTAGGGAAGACCCCTTCTCAGAAGTGAATTAAATAATTTTGATGTTAACCTCCCTTGAAAGTTTATCCATTCCACTTAAATCGGTATCTTGTTGGATCAGTCCACAGTGCATTTTGGCATGGTTCTCGGAAAGTGACATGTTGCATACAGACTTGTTTTTATTCATTTCTGTTAACAATCTATATACTTGACATAGTAACTTATATAGTAAACATACCATATGCAGATCAAGATGTTAAACAAAATGCACCCTGATCTGAACCATCAGGGTCCGCACATGCATGTAAGGTCACCTTGCTTGACTCAGTATTTCACAACAAAACTTATTATCATTGATTCCGATAATAAGACATTAACATAATTCTAGATGAGAGTTCTTATTGTCCATGAAAATATATGTTGTGGATACTCATTGGAATTACCTCACCAAGGCAATTCCAATGAGTATCCTCAATATATGCTTATGGAGAAATAAGAAAAAAATAGTTGGAGAAAAGTTTATCTAGGGTTATGTACTATGAAGATAATGTGATAAATCTGCACAAAAACAAATATAGGCTACTCATCAGAAAAACCTCATTGAGACAATTCTTGAGTGTCCACAGCATGTCTTTGTGCAAATAAAAGAAAGAAAAAACAAAAAAACAAAAATAAAACAACAACAAACAAATAAACACATTTAATGCATGATGACAGTGATCAAATACAAAACAGATACAAACATGACACAAACAATTATAGGTAACAAATATGATTGAAAGTCTCTGATAATCATTAGAAAATGGTACATAAGGTGTAATTCTCTCAGTTTGCTGAGAGACAATGTAAAACTCTTCTATTCCTATAGCAATTACAGTTCATTCCTATTTTATCTATTGCCCTTTGGCCTATTCTCGTTTCACTTATGATTTGTCCAATTGGTAGAAATATCAAACTGATCCTTTTCCAACATGCAGCTGTAATTTCCAAGACAACAAATTCTTGGATCTCACTAGAACTGTGTCATATACTGATGTAAAAGGGATACAGGTTAATACAGGTGTTAAGACCCTTCTGAATCCCATTTGCAGAACTAAGCCAAAACTTACTGAAACCATGTATTTGTAATTATTGTGCACTTTTCTTTAATAGTATGGTAAATATTCTAAAACTTTGCATACCAAAATTGCTGACAAACGACATATGCGAAAAAAAACAACAACAAAAAAACAGTCTACACTGTTTGCCATTCCACTAAGTATTTTAAAGATCAATTATGGAGGAATTTATTAAATTAATGAATTTAAAATGTAAGGTAGTGGTTGTTGAGAGGAGCATTTTGTGGAAAACTGCATGAAAAAATTTCCATCCGTTCAAAAGTTATGCCGATTTGTTTAACACACAGACCATTTTCAAGCATGGGTTATCTTCCTTACTTTCTGACAGATAATTACCTACAATGTATCATTCTATTACATCACAGAGGATTTTAACTCTTTAATGAAAATTTTAAACCAAAATAAAGTGCAATCTTGAATGGAGAGCCACATTTGTAACAAACAATATTTGCAAAATCTGTCATACTTCATAGGTTGAGGTAGAATTTTAAGCTGTATGTTTTCATTTCAACACTTAAATTAAATTTTTAAATAAATTTAACACAAATTAAAAAGTATTTTGAAACATTTTCTTTTAGTTTGGCCTAAAAATTATTACAGTGTAAGACCTTTGGAATGAAATTCATACTTCATTACCCAATCTGATTTACTCTGGGCCATTTAAATTGAAATTTAAATAATTTAAATAGGAATTTCAATTTAATTTTTTTAACCATTTTTACCTTGTACATTAAGACAAATTTATTTTTCTTAGTTGAAAATATTCTATATAATGCTTCTATGCAAATTTCAACCATATAGTAATCCAAAATTCAAAGTTATTAAATAATTTAATTTTTTTTTTTAATTTCACTGTTCCTCTATGAAATCATAAATTTGCTCATGAATATTAATGAGGCACATGAAAACACAAATGACAAATGTGGTTGTTTATCAAACTACAAATCTTCATATCTCAGGAACTAATAAAGATAATTTGATGCTGTTTTCGATTTTCAGATGCTTACTTCAAATACTTTTATTTGAAGTATGAATCAAATACCTACATAATTCACCTTTAAGAAATAACTGCATAAAATGCAATATAGAATCAAGTACATGTATTTGAAACTATTTGGACATTTATTGTAGTACCTGCTCCTGCTCTAATGATAATGGTGGGAAATATTTCCTGTCCAGTTATTTCCATTGGATGTGTATTGCAGATTTATCCCATTACATGGCTCAATATATTACTTCCATAACTTCTTGTCTCATTAAAAACACAGTAAAATATTACAGAAACATCATTCTTTGTCTAGACTAATTTTTCTGGAAAAAATTTCAAGTGTTGGCTTTACCTAAGTTTGAAATTTGTCTTCATGAGGTGCATCCACAGCTTACTGGAATAGAAGCCTTAATTCTGGTGGTAATAATTATCTGACAACAACTGATTGACAGAATTCTCTAAAAACAAGGTTTAGAATTTTAATCAAATCAACTCTTTATCAAATCTTTTAAACATTGATTAAAAAAACAAAGAAAAAAAAAACAAACAAACATTATTTTCTATAGGAAATATATTTATATATTTTAACCTTAAATCTGCTGTTCAATTCAATATTTTTTTTCCAGACAATAGGGCTTCTAAAAAGCTACTTGAAGTACCTTGAGACAATTTGCATGGATTATCAAGCTATATATTCTGGGAAAAGTGAGAAAATTATCATACATTTTTGTCTGCAGATTTTATTCAGGAAGCACTTAAGATTAAAACTGTCTGAAAATTAAAGTCTGAAGCAACATAAAGGTTTAAGTCCACTACAGCCTTAAAATTCAAAGCTGGAATGATGAATGCTTACTCATCTCATTTCCTTAAATTAAAGCAAGTAAAATGAAATTCACCTAAAGCCAAAAACTGTCCCACTAATGAATTGTATTCCAAACTTCAATCACTTCAATTTATATTTTAAATGCCTCCAAAACTGTTCTACTTTCACTAAGTTTATAAAATAACTTTCTTCTTCATTTAATCTGACTATCCGTCAAGGACATCCCAACAGTTAGGTAACAGAGCTTATCATTCTACCTTGTTTTTAACTTTGTTTTTCCCAAGAATATCTTTCAAATAGCATTTCTCACCTACAAGTTTACCTTTCTCCTGCAATAAGCTTGTAAAAAACAATCTATGATGTACCTGTCAAAATAACTTCTGCATATTGCACTGAATGAATTTTGTATTCACATACATTACTGACAAATAATTATCTATTTCAAAATTATTGCAATTCTAAAACACTGCATAAGTTTCATACCTACTCTACAATCTTATCAAATAATTTTACAGTAATTAACTCTTTATTAAATAGCATGCTGGATAAACATTTCAGCAGACAACATTCTGAAAAATTTCTTATTTTCAACAGACATATTGAAGTATTTTTATTTTCCCATGTAACTATGTCTGACAGTTCATACGAAATATCCAACAAAATGTCAACACTTATTGCTGAAAAAAAGAAAGAAGATTATTTGCCAAAATCAAACCCTATTTAGTATTGTCTGAGAAAAAAATCAATTTGTCCTCTGATGAAATTGTCACAGCATGGTTGGATTGAGGCTTAACATCCCGGTCAATAACATTTCAGTCATGCTGAGACACTGCCAACTTTGAGGGAAGTTTTACCTGACCCCAGATGAATGAAAAACTAATCTTCTCAAGATATAAACAACACTGCGACATGGGTACCAGGTAGCCAATATACTTCTAGATTGGAGGGTGCGAGAGTGCTAAAGGTTAAAGTATTGAGAACTAAATCGGTGACCAAATGTTGTGTACCCCGTACCTGTATGTTGCCCTGCAGATATATGAAAGAAACTATCTCGAAACTTACAACTGTTGAATACTGAGACTATACAAAACCACTAGCAAATAGATGTCAAAAAAATGTAAATGAATATTATTACAACTACAAATGAGAAAGCTTAAAAAGCATTAGATCCAACTTATAACAGATCAATTATACATGTACATTATGTTTTGACACTAAAACTATAAGAAATCTTCTTTGAATAAAAAAAGATGCAAGTTAACATAAGAACAGCAAAGACCTGTCAGTTTATTAAGCACAGGACACAGGAAATATCTTTCTTATTTTTCCCAAACATTAGGCTTGGACATTTGGAATAAACTGTCTCCTCAGGAGACAATCTGCAAGAAATATCAAACCATATTAATGGGGGAAAAATAAGAAAAACAAAAATCTTTCATCTGCTAAATTTGGCCAGAAAGTGGTAATGGTTACAGCGAAATGAACAATTTAAAATGTCAACAATTTGGCCTGCAGCAGTCTGAAAGTTAGACAGCCACATGATCTAGTCAGGGGCTACACACTACCCAATAATATTCACAAGTCTCCTACAGACTAGGTTCTGGTAGGACAGTGTGGCTAGACAGAAATATCTGTCAATGTAGAATGAACATGTGATCACATACAGTTCTACTAGCTCAAGTCATATATCTTAGAACTTACAAATAAAATCTATAACTATTGTTCTACAAAGCCTGTTCAAGATCAGGAGTGTACATCTACTCAACAAATTATGCAAAACTTAAAATGGAATAATGTATGAGAAAGGCCAGCTTAAACAGCAAAGACCCTCTGAATTTGGACAACAGCTTCACTGTTCACCAATATACTGGGATCAGCAGTTCAAAGCATCACTAAATTATCAATGGGACAATAAGTATTTGAACACATACACTACATTATTGTGTCAAAAATAAAATGACATTTTTGTATGAAAATATATGTAAATACCAGTAGCTTTCTCACATAAAAAAAAGCAAAAAAAAAAAAAAAACAAAACATTTTCTTCTCACAAATGTGTAAATATGAAAATCTTTTTGTAAAAAATAGAATTATTATTATCGCAGGGATTTAATGATTGTGTTAAAATAGCCATGCTTTGAACAGTACAACCCAGAATTTAAAGAGACAGCAAAGAACGACTGCTCATTTCATTATTGTAGACTGTACTTGATATTTGGATTATGGGTTGGCTACCCACTACATTTTTACACTAAAAAGCTAATATACATGACGAAAAATATCACAAGAGAGATTTTAGTTACTTATTCCTTTCTTTCACTTTATAGTACTGCAAAACAACATAGCTCCAGGTAAGAGGGGTATCCAGATATGTATTTTCCTGGTTTCTCCATGAAATGATATACTATGGGTACTCATTAGAGGTGTCTTGGCAAGATGTTTCTAATAAGTACCTAAATACATCTTTTTTATGAAAAAAATAAGAAAAATCAGCCAGCGCATAACAAAACCTACATTAAGACTTGTGCGACCAGCGAAGATTCAGATCAGCCTGCGCATTTGCACAGTGATCAGAATCTTTGCTGATCGCATGTGCCTTCTACAGCTGCCAGGTTATCCAAATAGGGATAAACAAGAAGACTTACCATACTGGGTGGATGTACAGGCAGGGCCCAGTTGTTCAAAACTAACGATGTCGTTAGTTAACGATTCGTTAAAATTTACATCGAGTGATACGCAAATATGCTGAAATTTTTTGCTGAAAAAATGTGAGTAGCTTTTGCAGTGCAAAAGCTACTCACATTTTTTCAGCAAAAAATATCAGAATATTGTATACTGAATCCACTAAAACAGTTAACGAAATGACCCTTAACGAGTTCGTTAAGCTAACGATGCTTTGAACAACTGGGCCCTGATCTTTATAGGTCACACAGGTCTTATTGTAGGTTTTGTCAAGCTGGCTCAGATATTAATATTTTTGGCTGAAAAAAGTACCTTATCTGGAGCTACAGATTATACCACCATAATACATCACAAACCAATTTACATTATTCTACTTTTTCAACACTGACACATACAAAAAGGAGTACAGTAGCAATTTTAGGACTACTTTTTATGTATCTACACACTACTGTAATCTACAAGATTTGTTTTCCTTTCGTTTGTTCTCCACTTGTCTTCTACCACTGAATCAAACACCAAGCCTATAAATAGGCTACTTACATCTTCTTGTGTATATTAACAGTGTATCTACATATATATACCTGCCACTTGTCTCTACCTAGTGTAAACGTTGTGAACCTGTGTGTGAAAAATATACAATTAGTCACTACATATACAATATCAAATACTGTATATTAAATCATGTACCATTTCAACATAGTAGAATTTCCACCTAACAAAGAATTGAAATACCAGTAAACATACCTGACTACACCATAATCATTTGTTTTCTTTTTCATATTTTTTTGATTACAATGTACCTGCATCTGAGATTTGCTTATACTTACAAGCTACTTGCCAGTGATTTTTTCTGGAAATTTCAAAATACTTTTTAAGTGTGTGTGTGTGTGTGTGTTTGTGTGTGTGATCTGGACAGCCATCTTCTCTATATAGCACTGTTTCCTTCCCTACCTTCATACAGTTAGAAAATTAATATGTAATTCCTACTGTAGAATTGTTGCAGTTATAACTGTAAACAAAATTATCATACAAACAACTATAATACAACTATATTATTGTTTTCCTACTGACACTACTTGTTTATATATTACATCCTGAACATGAGTGAAAAATGAATACTTGAGTATGGCAAATCATGGAAAATCAAACTTATCCCAACCATTAACAACTAAGTCCCACACCAGCCTGTGTATCCATTACCTCTTGCAGAGTGACTAGAACATTTCAAGTTTACATTTTACAGTTTACAAACTATAGAACACTATGGCTAATAAACAGAGTATCTCAGATAAACAATTTTCTCGTTTCAAGACATTGTGGCTACTCATCAGAAGTGCCTCTATATTATTTCTTCATGAGAACATGCTGTGGGTACTCATCAGAAGTGTCTCATAGACTTACTTCTCATGAGTACCCACAACATAAGTTTATGTGAAGAAATAAGAAAAAATATTTACTTTTTTTTTTTTTTGCCAAAAAGAAAAAAATTCTGGAGGGCAGTCATATTTGAGTACCCATAACATATGATCTTGTAGATAGATCAAAAACATATTACACATCCAGGTCTTTGAGAAATACAGAATGTGATGTTGAATTTTCCATTATGTACATCAAATGATACATGTAGGTGACACATTATTGTTATCATGAAACCATATGGAAAATGTCCTAAAATTTTTAAATAATTTTTCATACTTTTTGCCTAAGTTTTGTTTTTTATGCATTTGTTTCACAAAACTGCTTAGAAATGGAAAAGAATACACATAACCTTCTTACATCACTATTGTTGGTGTCCAATGCATAAACCATGTTAGTTAAACAACCGTGTTATATCCAAACAAAAACGTTAAGATTATATAGAAAAATGACCATATATGGTCATTTTTCTATATAATTTATACATTTTTGGGAGCTATCTTTGTTTTGTTTGTGTTGAGGTTTTACGGCCCAGTCAACCCAATGGGGTCATGTCGAGCGTGGTCAGTTTACTAACCACACGTTTACTGGGCAGGCTTAGTCCTCTAAGCGGTTAACCAGTACTGTGCACATTCTTTCGCCAGAAACTGACAACTGCCCTTCTTGAATCAGCGGAAGGGAGAGAATGACCGTAGAAAATATTTCATGATCAATCTCCACGAAAGAATGTTGCCGACCTCGGCGGGGGTTGAACCCGCGACCTCCTGGTCTCCAGTCGGACGGCACATCCAACTGAGCCACCGAGGCCGGGGAGCTATCTTTGAACCATTTTATATCCAAAACTGTGTTGTAACGAACTGTGTTATAAAGAGATTAATGTGTATATTGTAGATTTTGCCCAGGAGCAGTCTGAATCTATACCGCTTGGATATGTCACTTCATCAGAAAAGTTACTGTATGAAATTTTAGGACATTCTGACAATTACCATACTCAGAAGGATATTATGGTGGTGATGGTACAGTGTATTAGAGTTTTATAGCATTCTCAAAAATATTTAACTTCAGTAAAGCCAGCTGTATTAAAGCTGGCATCAATTGTACAACTTTACTATCAATGACATTCATACACACTTAAAAAGACCACCCAGCGGACACATGACATTTATACAACATCGGCTCAACGTCGATGCAATGTCATGATGTTGCATCGACGTCGAGGCGACGTTGTATTAAAGTCATTTGCCTGCTGGGCACTTACCCATACCATTGCCCTGTTTATTTTATGCTCACCGTAGCCAGCAAAGTGGCTTGAGCTGTAAATAACTATACCGCCTGACTGCCAGAATGTGGTAACTATCATAAGGTAATTTCTCCTACCTCCCAAACTCTCACACCTCTTGGCTGCACCTTACACTAACCTTATCATTCTTATGCTCAACTTAGTTGCATCAAGTTGCCTACTAATCCACTAATAAATAATGACCTACAAAGAGGACTCTGGCTATACGACCAAGATCGGACACCACAGAGTGATGCATCTTATCTTATTATGGTCTACAAGTCTGCCAATAAACTACAAGGAAATGATGATGATGATTTGGTGTTTTACGTCTCTTTTAAAGTGATTTAAATCATATCAAGACAATGGAAGGGAGATGAAGGGCTCTCTGCAATTCAGTGCCCTACAGTCATGACCTGAATTCCATCTCTAGCAGAAAAAGGAATCTGGGACCTCATGATCTGCAGCTAGGAGCTCTAACTGCTTGGCAATTTGGATGCATCAAACTACATGGAAAACTACAATACTGTAATACATCCCTTTAAATACTAAATGGATTAGTTCGCCATCCAAGATGGAAGAATCCACTAGGCATCAATGGGTAATGTAATCTCCATGGGTGAAACTCAAATTGGGATCAAAACCCAAAAACCTTACTTACAGTGAGGGGACCCAAGTTCTTTACTTACAGTGAGGGGAACTGTTAAGCCACCCAAACACCCAAACAGGGGGATTACTTACAAGACATCTTGATCATATCACATGGTCTCCTGATAACCCTCAAGAATGGGCTATCTGATTTAAACTTACCTTAGAAGTTTAATTAAAATTCATCAAATCTTTCATCTGTAACTTCTATCCCCTCCTACAACAAAAAATGTAAGTGATGTAGAAAAACTTAATACACATATAATATAAACATATATATCACTACAAGTAAGGCAGTTTAAGCCTAAACACTATTTCTTAGCTCTAGATGAAAGGAGTATCCCAATAAATGTTGTTTTATTGTTTTTCTTATTTTTCAATGAAATGTATGTTGCGTGTGCATATTAGAAGTGCCTTATAATGCGACCAACAGCGCATACTGACATGGAGAAATTAAAAAAAAAAATATCTTCATATAATATAAATAAAAAAAAAGAAATAAAATAAAACAAGAATTCCGCGGAAGGCGTTGTCTCACCTGCTGGGGCAAAAGTCACAGGAGCCACAATCAGAACGTGGTTATTAAATAAATTTATTTCATTCTTAGCAGTGCTTAGTTGGAAAACTGGGTTGAAAAAAATGTAGACAAAGTGCCTAGTGGGGCACACATATTCCAGGCCAGTGCCATTCCCTCTAATGGCTATATCTTCAGCACTGACTTTTCGTATTATACAGCCCACTGATACTGGAACATCAATGTAAAATGTGTAAAAGTCACTGGAGTGTGAAATATAGGTCAAGGTCACTGGGTCAAGGTACCTGCTAAGTCAGTACATCAAGGAGAAGCACTCTGCAAGATATGGTGGTTGTAGGCCTTATAGTTGAGGAGTTATCGAACATCAACGTAAAATGTGTCAAATATAGGTCAAGATCACCTGGTCAAGGTACCTGCCAAGCCAGTGCAATGAGGTGAAGCACTTTGCAAGGTTTAGTGGTTGTAGATCTAATATTTTAGGAGATACCGAACATCAACGTAAAATGTGTCAAAGTCACTGGAGTGCAAAATATAGGTCAAGGTCACTAGGTCAAGGTACCTGCCGAGTCAGTACATCTAGAAGAAGCACTATACAAGGTTTGGTGGTTGAAGACCTTACAGTTGAGGACATATGGAAGGGCGACGTAAAAGGTGTTAAAGTCAATGGAGCGCGAAATATAGGTCAAGGTCACCGAAGAAAGGTACCTGCGGAGTCCGTACACTGAGGAGAAGCACTTTGCAAGGTTTGGTGGTTGTAGGCCTTCTAGTTGAGGAGATATTGAACGTCGAGGTAAAACGTGTAAATTGCACTGGAGCGCAAAATATAGGTCAAGGTCACCGGGTCAAGATACCTGCCGAGTCAGTACATCTAGGAGAAGCATTATGCAAGGTTTGGTGGCTAGAGGTCTTACACTTGAGGAGATCTGGAACGTTGACGTAAATTATGTCAAAGTCACTGCAGCCAAAATATAGGTCAAGGTCACCAGGTCAAGGTATCCGCCGAGTCAGTACATTGAGAAGAAGCACTTTGCAAGGTTTGACGGTTGTAGGCCTTATAGTTGAGGAGATATCAAACGTCGATGCAAAATGTGTCACTGGAGCGCAAAATGTAGGTCAAGGTCACCGGCTCAAGGTACCTGCCGAGTCAGTACATCTAGGAGAAGCACTATGCAAGGTTTGGTAGTTGTATGCCTTATAGTTGAGAAGATCTGGAATGTCAACGTAAACTGTGTCAAAGTCACTGGTGCGCAAAATATAGGTCAAGGTCACTGGGTCAATGTACCTGCCAAGTCAGGAGGTCAGGGAGATGGTCATGCAAGGTATGACAGTTGTTGTAGAAATGTAGTTGATTAGAATACTAACTTTGACGTAAATGTCGAAACTTCGAGATAAATGTTGAGAGGGACTGACGGACGGATGGACAAACGGACGGACGAACGGAAATGCAGATGCCTTTGTTACAAAATCAGAAGGTCAGAGAGATGTTTTATGCAAGATTTGATGGTTGTTTAGTCTTGTAGTTGATTAGAATACTAACTTTGACATAAATGTCGAACTTCAACATAACAGAACTGTTGACAGATGGACAGACAGACAGATGGACGGACAGACGAACAGAAAAGTGGACGCCTATGTCGTAAAGCCAGAAGGTCAGGGAGATGTTTCATGCAAGGTTTGATGGTTGTTTAGTCTTATAGTTGATTAGAATACTAACTTTGACATAAATGTCGAACTTCGACATAAATGTTGACAGACAGACGGACGGAAAATCGGACGCCTATATCGCACCCTGCTACAAGCAGGTGCGACAATAAAAAACAAAACAGAACAAAAAAAAAAAGCAGAGCTGTCAGATGATCTGATGATAGCCCCGCTGCAGCGTTATCAGAGGAGAAATACATATAGTGTTGAAATATTTTGAATTCATCCTTAGCAGATAACACCACTGTAGGATATGGTAACATGGCATCACAGACCCTATCAAGAGATTTTAATCCATGAGTTGTGGGTCCTTGGCCCAGATTTCTGAATACATGATACAAAAACCCATTGTCCATGAATGTACCACTTTTTCAAAGCCCCCAAGCATGGTATTTCATCGAAGTAGGACCACAAACATAAAAGTTATTGAGCATGCATTTAAATTTTTTGAAAACCTACCAAGGGACATAACTCCAAGAGTTATGGACCCTTGACCCCTATTCCAATATACACTATACATCCAGTCTTTGTCCATGTTTATACGAACTTTCAGCTTTCTAGCTTTCATAATTCCTGAGAAATCTGTTATGAAAATTTTCAAGAATGGCAAAATTTGAAAACCTATCAAAGGACATAAGTCCAAGAGTTAAGGGCCCTTGGCCATCATTCTGCCATTTTACCTTCCTTACCTTAGAGACCAAGTGTGATATAAGTTTCAGCGAAGTAGGGCCACAAACATAAAAGTTATTGAGCAGAATGTATTTTAATTTTTTGACAACCTACCAAGGGACATAACCCCAAGAGTTATGGACCCCTGGCCCCTATTCCGGTATACACTATACATCCAGTCATTGTCCATGTGTATACAAATTTTCAGCTTTCTAGCTTTCTTAGTTCCTGAGAAATCTGTTACGAAAATTTTCAAGAATAGCAAAATTTGAAAACCTATCAAAGGACATAAGTCCAAGAGTTATGGGCCCATGGCCACCATTCTGCCATTACACCTTCCTTATATTAGAGACCAAGTGACATAAGTTTCATCGAAGTAGGACCGCAAACATAAAAGTTATTGAGCAAAATGCATTTAAATTTTTTGAAAACCTACCAAGGGACATAAATCCAAGAGTTATGGACCCTCAGTCCCTGTTCTGGTATACACTATACATCCAGTCATTGTCCATGTTTATATGAACTTTCAGCTTTCTAGCTTTCATAATTCCTGAGAAATCTGTTATGAAAATTTTCAAGAATGGCAAAATTTGAAAAACCTATCAAAGGACATAAGTCTGAGAGTTATGGGCCCTTGGCCACCATTCTGCCACTACACCTTCCTTACCTTTGAGACGAAGTGTGTTATAAGTTTCATCGATGTAAGACCACCATAAATTTGGAAAACCTACCAAAGGACATAACTCCAAGAGTTATGGGCCCTTGGCCACTAATCTGCAATTACACCTTACTTACCTTAGAGACCAAGTGCAGTATATGTTTCATTGAAGTAGGACCACAAATATATAAGTCATAAAGCAAAATGCATTTTAATTTTGCAGTCACAGAATCACGGAGTCACAGTCATGGAATCACGGAAGGACATGGCAAATCCAGTATAGCCCCACTTTTTCAAAGCGGGGCTATAAAAAAAAAAAAAACAAAAAAACTAGAGCTGGTATTTGTAAAATACTATGCCCATAACTGCCTGATTCTAACAATGCTAGACTCCAACACTGCTTGCCCATGATGGTTACAACAGTACAAATATATGAGATTTCAATGTTATTTTATTAAAAGGGAAATAACTCTAAAATAGATAATTGGGATAAGAAAAAAATACGGGTCACCTATTTTTTCATGAGGAATCAAAATTTGAAATTTCAAAATATTAGTATACATGGTTCTAAACTTATGCTATACACAATAAAGCAATTGAGAAATTGCGAAGGGCCATAACTCCAACATTTCATTTAATTGGTTCAAAATTTAATCAAGTGATCTCCTCCTCAATCCCAATCAGTATACCAAATATCATGGCTCTGGCTTAAATACTTTTTGAGATATCTTGCTGATAAGGTCAAAATGCCTAGAACTACCAAGGGCCATAACTACGTCAATTTTTCATGGAACTCCCTAAAAAACAAATCAGGTAATCTCCACATCATCCCAAGTCAATAAAGCAATGACATTAAATGGCCAGAAATTGCGAAGGGCCATAACTCCAACATTTCATTTAACTGGTTCAAAATTTAATCAAGTGATCTCCTCCTCAATCCCAATCAGTATACCAAATATCATGGCTCTGGCTTAAATACTTTTTGAGATATCTTGCTGATAAGGTCAAAATGCCTAGAACTACTAAGGGCCATAACTACGTCAATTTTTCATGGAATTCCCTAAAAAACAAATCAGGTAATCTCCACATCATCCCAAGTCAGCATATAATATTTCAAGACCCTAGCTTAAGTACTTTTCGAGACATCTTGCTGACAAGGTCAAAATGAAGTTTTTTAAAAGTAAAACATATTTTAACGAGTAATACTTAACCTATAGATAATGTGCGATTCTATTCTGTTATTCACCCCCTCCACAGAAAAAACGACCTTTCAGTCGTTATAAAGTCTTAATTCAGAAGGTCCCTTTAACAGTTACCTGTATGACGTAGTTCCTCCCGCTCAAATGATCACGTGTCAGTTTCTTTTATGTGTAAAACAATACACAATTAGGAGAAAGGAGCGAGGGAAGGGAGGTGGGACGATAAATACTTATCTATAGGTTAAGTATTACTCGTTAAAATATGTTTTACTTTTAAAAAACTTCATTTTAACTTCGTAATACATTAACCTATAGATAATGTGCTAGAATTTGTAGAATAGGAGGGAGGATTTCTCCTAATAAGTTAGTCCCAACTTCTGAATTAAGGCTTAATAAAAGGATTTATTTTTTATATATATATAATGAGGACATAATTAGTGCTTAAGGCAATAATAAGATCCTTTAACCAAGGATAAAGTAATCCAGGGTTAACATATATATATAATAAAGATATAATTAGTACCTCTCTAGTATAGCATCAGGTCTAGGGGGGCTGTTGACGTTGTCTACACATCCATAGCTGATTGCTGTTGGCCCCCCACCACTTTTTGGGCCACTACAATGGGGCCCAAACTTTGGAGATTCTGTGCTTGTTGAGACATGTCTCTGAGATAGAATTTGGCAAAAGTTGATGAACTATTCCAAACCGCTGCTTGAAGTATATCATTGAGAGGAACTTTGTCGAAGAAAGCCCAAGAAGAGGAAAGAGCTCTAACTTCATGAGCTTTGATTTTAAGGAAAGAGATATCTCGTTTAGCGAGTTTCCTATAGGCAAGTTTAACAGTGTAAGATATCCATCTCGAGATAGTATCTTTAGAGATATCCTTATTGCCTTTAATAGGAAGAAAAAGTCTAGTTCTATTTTGGCGATAAGAGCTAGTCATTTTGAGATAGAATTTCAGAGCCCTAACGGGGCAAAGAAGTCTGTCAGTATGTTCCCATTTACATATTCGAGCAAGACTAGGAACAACAATAGGATCTGGTTTAACAGAAGGAAGCTGGTTTTTTGCTAAAAAACCAGATTTAAGAATCAAGGAAACTGAACCATCAGATTGATTAAATCTTAAATGTTGTGAATCCATAGCTAGAGCATGTATTTCACTACACCTTTTAGCAGTGGCAAGAGCTAAGAGAAAGGCTGTCTTAATAGTAACGTGAAATTTAGAAGCCTTATCAAGAGGTTCAAAAGGTGGTTTTTGTAGACATACTAAAACCCATGATAAGTCCCATTTAGGTGTAAGAGATCTTTGTACTGGTCGTTGAAGTTCAAAGGATCTGATAAGTTCAGATAAAACTGGATTAGATCCGATTCTATTACCAGTTTTGAATTTTAAAGTGTTAGAGATCATAGATCTATAACCTTTAATAGTACTAATCTGACATTTCTTTTCCGAAAAAAGAAAGATTAAGAAATCGGCTATAACTGTAATAGGGGCCGAGATCGGATTAACCTTTTTTGTATGACACCAATTAGAGAAGATGGTCCATTTTGCATCGTAGACTTTTTGTGTAGATGCTCTTCTTGATCTGGAGACAAAATCTGCAACGTTTTGTGAAAATTTCTTATCTCTGATTGATTGTTTGATAACTCCCAAGCGTGAAGGTCGAGAATTGGGAGGTTTTGATGTACAAATCTTCCTTTGGATTGAGTCAGTAGTCTTAGAATTAGTGGCAGATGAATCGGAGCTGACACTAATAGAAGAAGTTCTGAGAACCACTGTTGCTGTGGCCAGAACGGAGCTATGAGAACTATTCTGCACTGATGTTGTCGGATTTTCTCTAGAACAGCAGGTATCAGAATAAAAGGAGGAAAAGCATATGCATGAAGATGATTCCAGTCCATGGACAGGGCATCTATCGCTAGTGCTTTGTAGTCTTGTACTGGAGAGACATATAATGGGAGTCTGTGGTTGAATCTTGTCGCAAACAGATCCACATTTGGGAAGTTGAGCATCTGGAATACTGAATTCGCAACTGTTTGATCCAGAGCCCATTCTGTCTTGATAGGTTTGTCTAGTCTTGAGAGGCGGTCTGCAAGAATGTTGAATTTGCCTGGGATGTGACGTACTCTGATAACTATGTCTTGTTCCAGGCACCAATTGAGTATTTTCCAAACTTCTACGCAAAGATTGGGGGAATGAGTGCCACCCTGTTTGTTGATATATGAGACCACCGTTGTGTTGTCTGTATATCATGATGCAAGAATGGTGAATAAATGTTTTGGCTTGTTTCAGTGCTAATCGTATGGCCATCATTTCTAACATATTGATATGGAGCTGGGATTGGTTTACTGTCCAGCGACCATGAAAGGACAGTGTTGTCGGCTCTAAATGAGCTCCCCATCCGTAATGACTGGCATCCGTATAAAGGAAGAATTTGGGGTCTGGAGGATGGATTGAAGTCCCTGTCTCGAATCGAATGGGGTTTATCCACCATTGTAGGTGAGATCGAATCATGCCGTTTATCGAGATCGGGTGATCGAGAGGAAGAATATGAGGTTTCCAGACTGACAGCAGGCACATCTGAAGAGGACGTAAGTGCAGTCTGCCCAGGAGAACAAGGTCTGCTGCAGCACTGAGTTTGCCCAAAAGAGAAAGGAAAGTTCGTGCCGATACATGTTTTGCTGACATTATTTTCTTGATTGTTAGAATTAGGTTCTGTACACGATCCGCTGGAACCCTGACTAAATTTTGTTGCGTCAGAAATTCCATACCTATGAAGGTGAATTTCTGAGCAGGAAAGAGGTCTGACTTCTTGAGATTTGGCAGAAAACCTAGGCTTTGAATAGTTTGAATGCAAATCTTTGTCTGAGTAATCAGACGGTTGTGAATCAGATTTTTTATCAGCCAATCGTCTAGGTATGGAAAAACTGATATGGCACGTTGGCGTAGAAAAGCTGCAATAACGTCCATCAGTTTCGAGAAAATTAACGGACTTAGGGACATTCCGAACGGTAGGGCCGAAAAGTGATATACTTGATCTTCGTGTACGAAACGAAGATACTTCCTGGATTGACGATGTATCGGCACATGTAGATATGCATCTGTTAAATCTATGGAGACAGCCCAATCGTTGAGTCTCATCGCTTGTCTTACCGATTTGACTGTCTCCATTTTGAATGCTTGTTTCTCTATGTAACGGTTTAATAAAGACAGGTCTAATATTAAATGAAATTTTCCGTTCTTTTTTGGCACAAGGAATATCCAGGAATAAAAGCCGGGAGTTTCCGGATTCTGTACCCTTTCCACTGCCTGTTTGTTGAGAAGATTTTCGATCTCTTCTCTGAGAAACGGGGAGGAGGATTGACTCATTCTGATCAGAACAGATGACAAAGGAGGAATTTTGATGAATGGTATCCTGAATCCGTTTCGTACGATAGAGAGGACCCATTTGTTGTCTGTTATTTCCTCCCATTTTTCCGCAAAATGGGCCAATCGTCCTCCCACTGGAATGTCCGCGAGCGGAAGAGCAGGCAGTGGAAAGGGCGGGCCTTCATAATCTTGCGGAGGAAGAGGCAGGTTTAGAGGAGGGGAACTGACGGATGTTACCAGTCCTCTTGATATTATCTTTCTTAATGTGAGAAGATGAGCTTTGAGGAATATTTTTGGACCTATACAACTGCGTAGGTTTAGGTCTGGATGTTGTTTGTTTAGCAGGATATTTAGGTATCTTGAAAGCTCTGCTCTGCGAAGGAGGCTTATAAGAATGAGATTGTGACTGAATGGATGTAGAAGCTAGAAACCTTTGCTGTTGAGCTTCGAAGTTTGATTTAGCTATTTCTTTTATCCTGCCGTCAAATAAGGATTTTGAGTTAATAGGAGCGTTCCTTAACTCGTATGTGGAATTGTCGAGTAGTAGTTTAGACGAAGCTAGGGCTGCGTCCCTCCTAGCTTGGAATAATTCAGTAGTTAAAAGTGTAGACATGGCAGTAGCATGTTTAATCGATTTGGCTACGGCCTCCAGAAGTCTGGAAAGGGCCGCAACCGACATCGATTCCTGTTGTAATGAAAGGAAGGCAGCTGAAGAAAATAGATCAGCATGAGAATTAATAGCGACTAGTTTTCTAGCCTTCCTTTCCCATGCTTCTAGATTCTTGAGCGGAATAGAAGCTCTTCCTTTATTAGAAATGTCTAGGAGCGACGCATCCGCTTCTAATTGAGGGATATTATCAGTTGGCAAATATTGGTTTTGGCTCTTGTAGAATTTAGTCAGAGCAAGAGCCGAAACCAAGCTTTGCGGGCAAATCCAATCTCTTGAACATTTGTCCGATTCTAGTCTATTTTGAATATATTTTGTTGTATTTTGTACTAATTTGGATTGTGGGAGGACAAGTAATGGAGTGGAACGAGACTCCATTAATTGATCGATCCCAGAGAGAGGTTTTAATGGAGCTTGATCCTGCTGAGTTTTGGGCATAACTCAGGAGGAAGAAGCCGGAAGACCTCGTTAATCGCACGATCAAATGACCAGACTTCGGATTCAGTTTCCGAATCTGACTCCTTATTCTGTTGAGTGAGATTCGGCTGAATCTGATCGTAATTAATAGGTTGATTTGTGATTTGACTAAAATTAGTCTCCTCAGGTTGTATTGGAGTTGGCGTTTGAACAACCTGGGGAGATTTATGAGCCCTTGTATATCTACCAATGTCAAGCTGAGATTGGGAGGAATTTGATGAAGAAGAAGGCGTCATCGATCGTCTTCTTCTCTTTTTATGAGAGTGCTTAGATCTCTTTGAATTTTTCTTTCGCCGAGAAGAACTCAAAGAGTCTGATCTGGAAGTAGAGATAGAAGAAGAGGACGATCGATGTCTTCTTCTCTTTTTAGATTTATGCTCTCTTTTAGACTGATCCTTCCTTGAAGGTCTGGAGATAGATAAATCATTTGAATTTGGAGGCTCAATCATTACACTCGGATCTGAGACCTGCGAAAAATCAGGTTCAAGTGGAATAATCTGTCTAGAGGAAGAAGCTGGATTAGGAAGTTCTAGTCTATTAGAACGTTCGTAACCAGGAATAAAGACATTGGATAGTCTGTGGACACTACCCTGTGAAATATGGCTACTTATGGACGGAGAAGCTTTGGACAGGCACATTTATAGGAATATAACCAGGCGGAATTTGTGTTTGTAGGTCATACGCGAATGACTGTAAACCCATGCCTGGTTGACTGGAGCCTAGTTGACTGGTGCCTGGTTGACTGGTGACTGGTTGACTGGTGACTGGTTGACTGGTGACTGGTTGACTGGCGACTGGATGAACGGAGATAAGTTGCCCAGTGACTGGATGACTGGTGACTGGTTGACTGGTGACTGGTTGACTGGTGACTGGTTGACTGGTGACTGGTGGGCTTAGTGCCCGGTCAGACTCTGTCCGCCAGGCTGCCACCTTGATGGGTCCTGCCCCGAGCAGTAAAGCTATGAGGGGCGGTGCTCCCATCAACTGTCCCGTTGTCAGACATGTCTGACTGGGACTTCTTGGATTTCTTTGATTTCTTCTGTTTTCTCTTCTGCGTCATAACTGATTTTCTAGTAGCATGAAGGCGTCTTCTTTCTGCTAGGTTCCAAACTTTTTCTGTCCAGGAACTACAAATATAACACGGAGAGATACGTGTGCAAGAATTACAAGTTAGACAAGATAAATGTGTATCCCATTTAGCTTTTAAATGGCCACAGTTGCCGCGGGCGAAATGCATCGACTGACGCGGAAACAAAGGAAGAAATTTAACATTGAGAAAACAAGAAATCTAAGATCGATATTTCGAAAATAAGTACATAGATAGTAGAAGGAGTGAATATAGAACCAGAGAAAGTCAAGGATATAAAAATTTTAAGCGTGTAGAATAATTTTAATCCATTTTTCTAACACAGAATAATAATCCTTGAACATTCAAAGTCCACAGAAAAGAAACTGACATGTGATCATTTGAGCGGGAGGAACTACGTCATACAGGTAACTGTTAAAGGGACCTTCTGAATTAAGACTTTATAACGACTGAAAGGTCGTTTTTTCTGTGGAGGGGGTGAATAACAGAATAGAATAGCACATTATCTATAGGTTAATGTATTACGAAGTTAAAATGCTCAGACTGCAAAGGGCCGTAACTTTATCAATATTTTCACGGAATTCTCTCAAAATATAATCAGGTAATTTACACATCATTCCCACTCACTATATCGAATTTCAAGAACCCAGCTTAAATACTTTTCAAGATATCTTGCTCACAATATTTAATTTTGATTTTTTTCAAAGGGGCATAACTCTAAACAAACATGCTAGACAAGAAAAAAAAAAAAATACGGGTCAGCTATTTTTTCATTGGGAACCCAAATATAAAATTTCAAAACCCTAGCATGCAGGGTTCTTAAGATATGGCATGCACAAAAAAGCTTGACAAACGGACAAACAGATGGACGGACAAATGAAGGCATAATAATATGCCCCATCAATTTCATTCGAAGCTGGGGGCATAATCAGGTCATCTACTCATCACTACAAATCTATTCATCAAGTTTCAAGGCTCCAGCTTCAATAGTTTTTTAGATATTTTGCTGACAAGGCAAACATGCCCAAATTTACAATGGGCCATTACTTACGAAATATTTTTCAGAATTTACAAAAAAGTTAATCAGGTCATCTACTCATCATTACCAATCAATTCACCAAGTTTTAAATCTCTAGCTCTAGCAGTTTTTTAGATATTTTGCTGACAAGATAAAAATGCCCAAAATAACAAAGGGCCATAACTCATTAAGTACTTTTCAAAATTTATTCAAAATGTAATCAGGTTGTCTACTCATCATGACAAATCCATTCACCATATTTCATGGCTCTAGCTCTAACAGTTTTTGAGATATTTGCTGACAAGGTATAAATTCCCAAAATCACAAAGGGCCATAACTCAAGAAGTTTTTTTTCAAAATTTCTTCAAAAGTTAATCAGGTTGTCTACTCATCACTACCAGTCTATTCATCAAGTTTCAAGGCTCTAGCTCCAACGGTTTTTGAGATATTATGCTGACAAGGTAAAAATGCCCCAAATTACAAAGGGCCATAATTCATGAAGTATTTTTCAGAATACCTTCAAAAGTTAATCAGGTCATCTACTCATCACTACAAATCCATTTACTAAGTTTCAAGGCTCTAGCTCTAACAGTTTTTAAGATATTTTGCTGACAAGGTAAAAAATATCCAAAATTACAAAGGGCCATAACTCAAGAAGTATTTTCAAAATTTCTTCAAAAGTTAATCGGGTTGTCTACTCATCACTACCAGTCTATTCATCAAGTTTCAAGGCTCTAGTTACAACGGTTTTTGAGATATTTTGCTGACAAGGTAAAATTGCCCAAAATTACAAAGGGCCATAACTCATGAAGTATTTTTCAGAATTTCTTCAAAAACTAATCAGGTCATCTACTCATCACTACAAATCCATTTACTAAGTTTCAAGGCTCTAGCTCTAACAGTTTTTGAGATATTTTGCTGACAAGGTAAAATGCCTAAAATTACAAAGGGGCATAACTCAAGAAGTATATTTCAAAATTTCTTCAAAAGTTAATCAGGTTGTCTACTCATCACTACCAGTCTATTCATCAAGTTTCAAGGCTCTAGCTCCAACGGTTTTTGAGATATTTTGCTGACAAAGTAAAAATGCCCAAAATTACAAAGGGCCATAACTTCTAAAGTTAATCAGGTCATCTACTCATCACTACAAATCCATTTACTAAGTTTCAAGGCTCTAGCTCTAACAGTTTTTGAGATATTTTGCTGACAAGGTAAAAATGCCCAAAATTACAAAGGGCCATAACTCAAGAAGTATTTTTCAAAATTTCTTCAAAAGTTAATCAGGTCGTCTACTCATCACTACCAGTCTATTCACCAAGTTTCAAGGCTCTAGCTTCAATAGTTTTTGAGATATTTTGCTGACAAGATTGCATCCATAACTCTGAAAAGGGGCATAATCCTGTCAAGAAAAAAAATACACATGTCAGCTATTTTTTCATGAGGAATTCATATAAGAAATTTCAAAGTTATTCTATGCATCAAAAAACATGACGAATGGATGGACGGACGGAAGGACGGACGGACGTGCCCAGAAGTAATATCCCCTCCAACTTCTTTGAAGTTGGGGGCATAAAAACACTTTTATCTAAAGCTGTGCTTTTCCATTAAAACCCTGACTATAATTAACTTGAAGAAAAAAGTTTAACATCACGAAGGGCTGGTTACCTTGTATCATGCTATTCATTTTTGCTAGGTTTTATAGAAATCAAAAGAAACTGTACAAAGAATTCACTCTACAATCATGGACAGATGGATGGACAAAAGAACTGACTGAACAAATTTCTGCTACTCATTTTGTTGATCAGTTCTGAGCAACTGTATACATGTATATAGTTTGTATCAAAAGCTCAGATCAAAAGACTGACCAACTGCCATAAAGGCCTACCTCTGTACACGCCCTCTCAACTTCAGAGCTCCACATAAGAGTTGTTTGTGTTGAGGTTTTACGGCCCAGTCAACCAAAAAGGGTCATGACGAGCGCAGTCAGTTTACCTAACACGATTTTACGGGGCAGGATTAGTCCTGTAAGCAGTTAACCAGTATTGTGCACATTCTTTCCAAAGAAACTGACCACTGCACTTCTTGAATCAGCAGAAGGGCGATAATGACTGTAGAAAATATTTCATGATTAAATGACCGTAGAAAATATTTCGATTAATCTCGACGGCTGAGATCGAACCCGCAACATCTTGACCATAAGTCTGACACCCACAGAAAACAAGAGCTCCGCAAGCGGAGGCATCATATGCCTGTAAAAAGTAATAAGATGTAGAACATATACTGACTCCTGGACAATTCAGTGCTCCAGATGTAAACTATGTAAGTGGAGTTAGTTGGAAACCAAAAAATTACCAAAATTTTCAAAGGGGCATAACGCTGCTAATATTTGGTGGACTGTTACCTTGAAATAATATGCACTGCTCCACATCATGGTCTAACTATTTACAAAGTTTCAGCTTGATTGGATGTAAACTAAAGAGGAGTTAGCCAGAAACAAAAAGTTAACAGAACTTTTCAAAGAGGCATAATTGTTAATATTTGGTGTACTGTAACCTCGAAATAATATGCACTGTTCCACATCATGGTCTAACAATAAATCAATTTTCAGCTTGATTGGATGTAAAATGTAAAAGGAGTTAGCCTGAAACGAAAAGTTTATGGAAATTTTTATGGGGCACAACTCTGGTTATATTTGGTGTACTGTAACCTCGAAATAATATGCGCTGCTTCACATCAAAGTGTAAGTATTTACAACGTTTCAGCTTGATCAGATGTAAACTATAGGAGAAGTTAGCCGGAAACCAAAAGTTTACAGATTTTTCAAATGGGCATAGCTCTGCTAATATATGGTGGACTATAACCTTGAAACAATATGCGCTGCTCCACATCAATCAAGTTTCAGCTTGATCAGATGTAAACTGTAGGAGAAGTAAGCCAGAAATGAAAAATTTACAGAAATTTTCAAAGGGGCATAGCTCTGCTGATGTTTTGTGGACTGTAACCTCCAGCAAAAATGCACTGCTCCACATCATGGTCTAACTACAAATCAAGTTTCAGCTTGATGAGAAGTAAACTGTAGGAGGAGTCAGCCAGAGATGAAAAGTTAACCAAACTTTTCAAAGGGACATAACCCTGTTAATATTTGGTGGACTGTAACCTGGAAACAATATGCCCTGCTCCACATCATGATCTAAGTACAAATCAAGTTTCAGCTTGATCGGCTGTAAACTGTAGGAGTTAGCCATAAACGAAAAGTTTACCTAAATTTTCAAAGGGACAAAACTCTGCTAATATTTGGTGGACTGTAACCTGGAAACAATATGCCCTGCTCCACATCATGGTCTAAATATGTCAAGTTTCAGCTTGATCGGATGTAAACTGTAGGAGTTAGCCGGAAATGAAAAGTTTACAGAAATTTTCAAAGGGCATAAAACTCTGCTAATATTAAGTGGACTGTAACCCCGAAATAATATGCACTGCTCCACAAAATGGTCCAACTTTAAACCAAGTTTCAGCTTGATCGGATGTAAACTGTAGGAGTTAGCTGGAAACGAAAAGTTTACAGAAATTTTCAAAAGGGCATAACTCTGCTAATATTTGGTGGACTGTAATCCCCAAACAATATGCGCTGCTACATATCATGGTCTAACCATAAACTAAGTTGCAGCTTGATTGGATGTAAACTGTAGGAGGAGTTAGCTGGAAACGAAAAAGTTTAAGGACAGACCGACAGATGCCAGACCCGGAACATAATACGTCCTGTTTTTCAAACGGTCTTATCAAAAAAGAGTATCAAGATAAATATTTTTCTTTCTTCTGCATGTAAATGTATGTTGCAGGTACTCATCAGACACACCTCTACAGAAGCCTTATAAAAAGCTATGGGTCCTTACTAACACAAAAGCATCAACATTCACAAATAAATTATCTACCATAATAGCCCTAAAAATTGGAAAAGACAGGTCTGAGCAAACAGTGTAGACCCAGAATAGGTCTATACTGTTTGCCACTCATCTGGCACTGTTTTAAAGACACATCAACAGGGAGCCAAATAGAATTTTTTCCAAATTTTAGGACAAGTATGGTAAGGAGTTAAGGTTTCCCAATAATTAGGGTAAATATGGTACATTGTATTTCTGAAAACTTTTACCTGTATATCCCACATGTTAAGGGAAAATAGATCTGAAGCCACACGTGATCAGCAATGGTTAAGATTAGCTTGAGAATCAATTCAATCTGATCAGACTTTTGTTCACTATACATGGATCCCAGTAGCCAAAAGGGCAAGTTCTGATCAGACTGAGCTTAACATTCATGGTTCACATTCTTACAAATACTCCTTTTCACATACAGTGGCAATGTACCTTCCTGCACCAAATTAATGAAAACTAGAACTGGGTGTTAAGCAAGAAGCGCATAATAGGACATGAAGTCTAATAGCTCCTGACACATAACAGGGAGTATCCTCATTACAGCTGTGCTTCTAATGACAGGCCACAACTTATGTTTTCATGCAGAAATAAAAATATCAGGGCCCAGTTGTTCAAAGCACCATTAGCTTAACAAGCTCGTTACAAGATCAAAATGTTAACTGTTCTAATAAATACAATATCCAGTTCACAGGTATTTTTGCTGAAAAAATGTGAGTAGCTTTTGCAAATGCAAAAGCTGCTCACATTTTTTTCAGCAAAAATATATGTGTATATGCCATATATAATGATCAAAACAATATCGTTAATTTTGAACAACTGGGCCCAGTACTTTTGGGTTGAAAAAATGTCTTATCAGGAGCTATGATAAATTAAAGGCATGTACGATCAATATCAAGCAAAAATTAACAGCAAATATCCAACCTAGGTGGCAAAGGCAACTATGAAAGTTCACCAAATGAGAGGATAATCATTTATTTGTTTCTTTAAGAATGCATGAGTCATAATGTTGGCCAGTCTGACTGTGCAAAATGTCTCCATGAAAAAATGAATTGTGGGCACTCATTAGAAGTCCTGCAATGCAGACAGACTGATGTTTGTTTGTGTTGAGGTTTTACGGCCCAGTCAACCCAATGGGGTCATGTTGAGCTCGTCAGTTTACCTAACCACACGTTTACTGGGCAGGCTTAATCCTCTAAGCAGTTAACCAGTATTGTGCACATTTTTTCACCAGAAACTGACAACTGCCCTTATTGAATCAGCGGAAGGGAGAGAATGATCATAGAAAGTATTTCATGATCAATCTCCATGAAAGAATGTTGCCGACCTCGGTGGGGGTCGAACCCGCGACCTCCTGGTCTCCAGTCGGACGCGCATCCAACTGAGCCAGACTGATTGACGTGATGACTCCTATATGCCACCTCTTAAACTTGAAGAAGGTATAAATAGGAATTAATCATCAATTTGTAATTTGCTGTCTACTTATTTTATTACCATTTAAGGGTGAGAAAAAAGGAAGCTTTATGAAGCATGCAGCACCATGCACCCGCCACCACTGTGTTTAGTTTAGCAATAAGAACACATTTCTCTTAAAGTTAAATGCAAACATGCATTTTAAGTCTCTACTGTATCACACAAACAATTCTAACATAACTAACGTAAATCTTGGTGAATATGTTTTTTGTTTAGCACAGCCAAGTCAAAATGTTTATCCCTTAAAGTATCATTAAAAACTGAGCAGACACGTTCTAATCATGTTTTTATTTTTGAAAAAAAAAAACAAAAAAAAAACAACAACAACAAGAAAACAAGGCTTGACATTTCATGTTGACTGTCTATTAGGCAGACAATGCACAAAAATATGTCAAGCATTATTTTCTCATAAAAGTTTACAAAAATGGAAAAAAGAAAAGGCCATCAGCTGCTGTTGTGACTGAGGCTTTAAGTTGAGGTTAACAGACTGAATGTCTTAATTATTCGGGGGTCAGAGTAAGTTATGCACTTCACAACAGAACAGGTGGGTAGACAGGATACACACTATTACCTCTGCTATAAGGTTTAACATCTCTCTGACTTATAGGGCTTTTAACTGGGCCCACAGAAGATCCCTCACCATAACTGTCACCAAAGCCACCGGTGTTACTTCCCCAGTTTCCACCTTAAAGGTAGAATATATTTCATTACTTTGACATATCATATTAACCATAAGTATTTTGACAGAATAACATGAACAACCAGTGTAGTCCTAGATCAAATGCTGCAGACAATAATGTCTGATCAGGCACTACACTGTTTGCCAATCAGCAAGAAGTCTTAGACTCATTAACAGGTAGTAAAATGGACAATCAACTTTTTGGACCAATATGGTAAGGAGTTAAAGGTAATCAAATATTTAGGGTACATATGGAAGTGCTGGACCCAGTATATCCTGGACGTGTCATTAAGGCCAATATATGTGGTCTTGGCTTCAGTTTAGCGCCATTTTAAAGCACTTTGGTCACTGAAAAAAGACTATGGATGATAAATGTGGTTGAAATCATTTGATTTCTATATATTTGGAAATTGGTTGAAAAATTTTACCGGGGTGTCACAAATTGACAATTAATAAAATTTAAGTTATACCATCATTTTTTTTTCAGAATATCTGACAAATTTCTGATAAAATGACAAAAAATAGCTATAATGGGTACCAAGGTTTCTTGCTTACATTTATAAAAGCTGTCACAGTTTCTTAGAAAATGTTGCTACAGTTTATAAAACAATGTATTCAACTGTTGCTTTTTTAAATATTTGGACCAACAATCAAAATATGAGCATTTAATCTTCATCATACAAATTATAGCAAGTGAAGACAACATATTTCCCATAAATGCAATAACTGCACCTTAGTTACAAGACCAGTGTATATTGGGCCATAGGGTATGCAGAAGATTTGAAGACTTCAATTTAAACCAATGAGCCATCCTACAAGAAAAAGGGGTCTTATGGCAATATGCCGACAGAAAAGTCCCTGATTAGGTTATGAGACATAATCATCATCATTTTTGCTGTCTGCTGATATACTGTATCATCTCTACTGACTCTTTTTTGCTGTCCGTTGATAACTGTATAATCTCTTAAGCCAAAAAATACCTTCTTTGTGTGCATGCCTACTGTCAACATATGCCATAAGATCCTATTTCGCATGACATGGCTAATGGGGTTTTGATACACTTAGTAGATTTCCAACCATTTTTTAACCTTTACCACTTTCTGGGCTAACTCAGGAGACGACAAACTGACACAATTTTCTTATTTTTCCCAGAAAATAGGATTTGACATTTCATGCAAATTGTCTCCAATGGAGACAATCTGCATGAAATGATAAATCCCGTTTTCTGGGGAAAATAAGAAAAAAATATTTCAAATATGGTATGCTTAATATTTTACCCAGAGTGCTTAGCGTTAAGGGGGACAATTTCTGTGATTTCCTGTTTGCTTTCCTGCACAAGCCCATTCTGAAAAGAGGTCTATCCTAAAACAGAAAGAATATGCTCCCCTTTCCTTTTAGAGTAAATCACTTTTAACAGGAAGAAAAAAGTTTTGACTTACTGTCTCCCCTAAAAGTGTATTGATTCCCTGTTTCTTAAACTGATTATAACATCCTATTCTAGCACTATATATTTCAAAGATCTATATTTCTTGCAGCAAAATACAGTTAAACTTCAATTGCTGGAACATCTTTGGGACCATGGAAACTTGTTCCAGACATGGGTAGTTCAATAAAAGTCAAAAAAGATTGGCTTTGGAAACAAAGAACACACAAAATCACAAAAATCGCAGACAGTTTGATTGAGTCTCTTCATATGCAACACTGTAGTTTGCAAGGCTGCATACATCCCCTAGCGCCAGCTTAAGCAGTATTCAATTTTCAAAATAACCAGGACAGGCTCAATGACACCAAAGGAAATAAAATATAACCTGCACTAAGACGATGTACAGAGAGACTTTTTATGATCGCCACACGGCACAACACCAGTTACCAGCTGCAGTAGAGTAAAATAAAAGTAAAAAAGGAACACACAAAACACACAAAATCACGAAAATCAGAGACTCGGTTTGATTGAGTCTCTTCATATGCAACACTGTAGTTTGCAAGGCTGCATACGCCCACTGAGGGTTAATCATGAGGGTTAATCAAGCCACTGAGAGTTAATCATGGTGACAGGTCAGGAAGCAAACGGCAATAATTTAGAGGTCTTTTTTGATCTTCTATAAAATAGTGGTCTGTTGAGTGTATTCATTAGAATTATCTTGATGAGGCAATTCTAATGAGTATACACAACATACAATTGCATGATAAAATAGAAAAAAATCCTTAAATATTTGTCTTTTGAAGTGATCAGAATAATTTCATAGGGATTCAAAAGCGAGTTTGAATCAGCCATGGTAAACGAGCCATCGGAGTTCGAGCTATTGAGGTTAGACTGTAGATTGAAACATGTTTGAGAAATGACGTTATCTGCAGTATATATATACTACATTCATTTACAAGGGACTTTCACATTTCTATTTAGGACACTTTTTCTCAACCAAAATGTAACAATATTTTTTCTCTATTTCTCCAGAAAAAGTATATTATGGGAGCTTGTTAGAATCACCTAAAGAATTCCCACAACATTCATTTTCATAGAACAATAAGGACTTTCTATTGTTTTATCCAGAGCAATGGCCTATAATTTAAATGGGAGACAAAAAAGAAAAGAATGGAGAGCGGAGATCTTCTGTTTATAACAAATGCCAAAGAAATTATTAGAATCCCAGGTTCAATGAACCAAACTCATTTCCACCAAAATACAAAGATAATTGACTGTTCTGTTTAGCTATGTTATCCTGTTTATAGCTCAAGCAATAATTTTGTTCAAATTTGGATGAAAAGTATGAACTTTATATTAAATTATATAGATAACATTCGACATATGTCTGTTTTCGTGAAACATGCTGCCAATCTTATACATGGATATCACAGAAGCTGTCAGAAGCTTTCAAACATTGGGTGGGAAACCCAGGATAACTTTAATTGTGATCAAAATTTAAGAAATGGCACTTAAGTAATTATGATACCATTAGAAGCTTTTGGTATATTTAAGTCCACAGAAAACCTGCTAATGTCATTTTTCATTCTAGTGCACAAATACAAAGCAACCTTGACTAAGAAATGCTCTCCGTTTCTTAACATTGAACAAGTACACCTGAAAAATTTTGCCAGACACTGTAAATGTCCTAAATTCAAAACATTTTGTTCCACACTTGTTTGCTTTCTATGCAGTTGTTTTTTAACATACTTAGTGCAATGGCCAAAAGTTTAGACTCCAATCAGACTCCTTCAGGAGCTGTCTGATCTGGATCTGCACTGTTTGCATGTGACATTTTGTAAGAAATTTTGGTGTATGAAAATTTAGGACATTTACCATACATTTGTTTGCACCCATCAAGTTGCCTCCTTTGTATTTCAAACCTTTCAGAAATGGGGGCTACTCTTCAAGGAAAGACTTTGATCTCAGTTAATGATGATGATGATGATTTGGTGTTTTATGAACCTTTCAACATTATTCAAGTCATATTGAGACAAAGGAAGAGTTATAATGAAAGGCCCTAAGCAATGAAGTGCAAACATGAGATGAATTTGGTATCCAGAGGGATTCAAACCCAGGACCTCATGGTTCAAATTTGAAGTCAAGAGTGCTAACGGCTGTCCGAAAGCTTCAAATCTGATCTCGAAGGGGGTAAATTCTTTCCTACAAGAGTAGTCCTCAATGAAAAAAGGAGGGAAATATTTCTATGTCAGAGTTATTTCCCTTACAGTTGCAGCTATTACCATTAAAGAAGATGAAACTGGACTAAAATTAGCATGATGTGTTTGCAGAGAAATGAAGAAAGAAGCAAGGGAGGTGCTATAGGAGACCTACAGGTACACACACACACATTTATATGCAGACAGATCATGAACTGTGATGTTGTTTTCTTATGTACTGTACAGACATTGCAAAAGCTCAGAAGGGAAAAATCAGAGATTAACTTTTTATGTGCCAAAATTTAATATCAGAAGATCTTATAGTTTTCTTGTTTTTCTGAGAAACAGAAATTGACATTCCAAGCAAATTACCTTCTAAGCAGAAGATTTACATGTAATGTCACATCAGAAAAATATCTCAATTTGTCCTCTGCTAATGTTGTGATTAACTGTCTAATGGTTAACCTTTCTGTCCAAGTCTTTGCCCTTTGCACAAGGACCTCATATGGCCACTAAATATACAGAATAACTTTACTGTATTTACCCTAAGAATTTAGACAGACAAGCTTGAGCAAACAGTGTAGATTGAGATCAGGTGCAGCAGTATGTGACATCTGATCAGAGTCTAGTGTTTGCCACTAATCAAGCATATTTTTGGACACAAGCATTGGGTTGTAAAATGGTCCTGTTAAATTGTCAAGGGGTATGGAACAACTGAGTTGATAAGGTGTCTGAATAGTAAGGGTAAATATAGTACTTCTAGAAAACAATTGACCATTTAGATACACAGTGCATCCTGTCTGCATACAAATAGGCAACCTAAAATAGTTTTAGAGCTAAGTTACATGAAGCAGCTGCTTCAGAGAAGTATGTGACTATGTGACATCTAATATTCTACTAACTATAATGTGTTTAAAAAACAATGTTCACCTCCTTGGTTGCTGTAACTTCCTGTCTGAGAACTGTAAGATGCCTGGTTGCCATAGCCTGTGTTCTGGCTTGTCTGTCCTCCAGACTGATTGTCCTGTGTGCCCGATGTGCTACCTGATTGGTTACCCATCATCTGGTTCCCACCCATACCGCTTCCCATCTGGTTTCCACCCATACCACTTCCCATCTGGTTACCTCCCATTCCTCCCATCTGATTACCTCCCATTCCTCCCATTTGGCCTCCCATCATTCCCATTTGGTTGGGCATCATTCCCATATTGCCCATCATTCCCATTTGGTTGGGCATCATCCCCATGTTTCCCATCATTCCCATCTGATTGGGCATCATGCCCATATTTCCCATCATACCCATTTGATTAGGCATCATACCCATGTTTCCCATTCCCATCGCATTTCCCATTTGACCTGTATAGCTTCCCATCTGGTTCTGCTGTTGCTGTCCTGTTGAATTAGTGGTGTTTGTGGTACTATCTTGAGCAGATGAAGTTATGGCCTTTGTATCACTCTGACCTGTAACTGCTTGAGTATTCGATGTATTCCCCATATTTCCACCCATATTCCCCATATTGCCTCCCATGTTTCCCATATTGCCCATTCCCATCATTCCCATCTGCCCCATGCTACCCATGTTTCCCATTTGTCCCATCTGTCCCATTTGTCCCATGGTTCCCATTTGCCCCATCTGTCCCATGTTTCCCATTTGCCCCATCTGTCCCATATTTCCCATTTGCCCCATCTGTCCCATGTTTCCCATTTGCCCCATCATTCCCATATTTCCTCCCATGTTACCCATATTTCCTCCCATGTTCCCCATACTTCCTCCCATGTTCCCCATATTTCCACCCATATTTCCCATGCCCATGCCCATTCCCATATTTCCCATTCCCATACCACTTCCCATATTCCCCATACCCATACCCATTCCCATGTTGCTATTGTTCATGTCCTGTCCTGAAATATAAGAATTAGAGCATATTTTAGAATGACACGGGTGATTTTCTTATAAAGGTGAATGGATACATTTGGTACATTTATCAACATTCTTGTCAAGGGAGACAACTTTTATGACTTCCTGTTTGTTTTCTTATACTCCTATTCTAAAAGGGAAAAATTTGCTTCCAATGGGGAACAAATTCTTCCAGTTTAGAGTAGGCCCTTTCAGAAGGGACCAAAACAATTTTGAGTTACCTTGAAAACATATTTATTACCCTTAAGACGAAAGGCTACACCACAAGGAGATGACATGCTAAGCTGAGGGTTTTTGCCTCCCTTATCAAAGGGAGACCACTCCTACAGACACCAAACTGTTTCCCCAAGCTGTTAGTTCATTTCAAAGTGGGCAGTTAAGGTCACTACTGGTAACAGTAACAATAGCTCTTGCAAGAAAAATTCACATTCTGCCTTATAACTTCGAGTATCTGTTACCCTATTCATCTGAAACACACATATACATTGACTTGAAACTTGACATGCAATTATACTAAGATAAAAATGTTTTTCATTCTAACCTGGGCTATTGCCCCTTATTGCTATTTTACTTATGTGCTATATGGGAAAAACTGTACTTAACTTAGTAATAATGCAATATCTTAACAATCTATTTCTATGATAAGAGGAAACCTATTGTGAAACCTTGTAATGACAGATTGCACACCATAGATGCTTCTGAAGTTATTGCCCCTGAATTATAGCATTTATTAGGAAAAATGGGTAAAATTCATGTTTTAATTTAATAATGTTCATACTGGAGATTAGGTTACAATAAAATTTGTATGGTAGTATCCATTTGATAAATCCTCACAAATAGTATATCAGTTTACATAAAAAAGTATGTATGGCATGAGTTATTGCTCTTGATTAAGTAATTTTATGTGGTAAGATTACCAAAATATGCCCTTTAAACTCATCCAGTCTTTCAAATATGCAACGCATGCATATTATTCAGTATAAATTTTGATTTATTAGATGAATCCGGCAATATGATGTATTTATTACAAATAAATATTATACTTATTTGGCTATTTGAATCATTTTAATCACATATCATGTTTAGTGAATGTGCCTATCAACCAGGGGGTGATGTAACAATTCATAACTATTTGCTAAGACAATTATCATTTTGGTGTGCATTATAATTCAGATTGTCTATATATCTAGAATACGACAACATGTCTAAAGCAATACTGACCTTTTGAAATCGATTGGATTTATTAAAACTGTTCAATGATTTAGAAAAATAGAATTTTGCTATTTTTGGGGTAGGATTAATAATCAAGCATTATCTTATTTCACAGGTGGTGAAATTATGATTTATTAGATGAATCTGGCAATATGATGTATTTATTACAAATAAATATTATACTTATTTGGCTATTTGAACCATTTTAATCATATTATCATGCTGAGTGAATGTTCCTATCAACCAGGGTGTGTGTAAAAATTCATAACTATTTGCTAAGACAATTTATCATTTTGGTGTGCATTATTATTCTGATTGTCTATATATCTAGAATATGACAACATACTTTAAAGCAATACTGACCTTTTGAAATCAATTGAATTTATCAAAACTGTTCAATTATTTAGAAAAATAGAATTTTGCTATTTTTGAGGTAGGGTTGATTATCAAGCATTATCTTATTTCACAGGTGGTGAAATTGTAAGTCATTTCAGAATAATACTACACAATAAGTAGTGGTCATTACTTGAAAGTTTAATGAAAATATATTGTTGAGAAGTTTCTTTAATACTCAAATATTTATTAATTTCCATTAAAACTACAGTAAATTTTCACCATTTCAGTGGACAAAAATGTTGATTATTAGGTATATTAAAATTTTTGCTTTACATCCTAAAGGCTTTCCTGCATTTTGCTTATTCTAATGCCATTCTGTTGCAATAACTGAAGGTATCTCATAGGTGTTAGTTGCTGGGTTATAATGATTTTCTCAGGACTACTAGGGCTTAGAACAACTTTAAAGACAAAAAGGCAAAGTGGGTACATCTTTGAAGCACCAGAACTCTGATACCAGGCAGTGACTTCAGCTTTTTATTGTTTCATAACTTTTACAAAGAAATGGGAAAGCAATATGCAGAATTTAAAGAAAATCTATTGTTGGGATAAAAAGATGCACCAGGTGTCAGTAGTGACCTTAATTTACAAGATTTGTTTCCAGTGAGAATCAGAGTTGGCTCCTTTTACATGTGTGAACCTGTAGCAAGACACACATGTATGATACTGAATACTTTGGTATCACATACATATTCTTACAAGCTTACAGAAAATTAATACTGATAAAAACGGACAATGATGGTTTGGTGTTTGATGTCCCTTTCAACATTATTTAAGTCATATCAAGACCATGAAAGGGTGGTAATGAAAGGCTCTGTGCAGTGAAACAGCTAAATTCCACCTCTAGCAGGATTCAAACCAGGATCTTATGATATGGGCCCAGTTGTTCAAAGCATTGTTAGCTTAACGAGCTTGTTAGTGGTCAAAATGTTAACTGTTCTAGTAAATACAATACCCAATTCACAAGTTTGTTTGTGTTGAGGTTTTACGGCCCAGACAACCCAATGGGGTCATGTCGAGCGCGGTCAGTTTACCCAACCACACATTTACTGGGCAGGCTTAGTCCTCTAAGCGGTTAACCAGTACTGTGCACATTCTTTTGCCAGAAACTGACAACTGCCCTTCTTGAATCAGCGGAAGGGAGAGAATGACCGTAGAAAATATTTCATGGTCAATCTCCACGAAAGAATGTTGCCGACCTTGGCAGGGGTTGAACCCGCGACCTCCTGGTCTCCAGTTGGACGGCGCATCCAATTGAGCCACCAAGGCCGGCCCAATTCACAGGTATTTTGGCAAATGCAAAAACTACACACATTTTTTCAGTAAAAATATTATATTAGCGTATATGCCATATTTAATGATCAAAGTTTTAACGACAAGTTAACTAAGGACATTGTTAGTTTTGAACAACTGGGCACAGGATCTTATGATCTGAAGTCTGCAGCACTAACAACTCAGCCACTCAGCTGCTTTGGAAGTGGTCAAAATGAGCATATTTATGAAACTGAAATTATTTCAATTTCATCAAACCTACTCATTTTGACCATTTTAATTAAATGTGTATTTACAACACAAGAGGAGTAGAATCCTAACAAAATTACAATTCACTCACCTGAGTGAATCATTATATATTTGCAGATGCCATAGAACAAATTATCAATACAGCCATAGCAACCAATAAACAGTCAATGACCATTACAAAACTAGAAACCATGTTTAACAAGTAGTAGACTATGATAAATTCATTCAAATCATCTGTCACATGACTGATTATAATCGATCATTGGGACAATACCAGAATTTACTGTAGACAATAAAACTTTAACACCGACTGCTTAAGGGGAACCGATACACTTAAAAGGCAGACAACTGATGAAACTGATTTGCCTTCTGAAAAGGGGTCTATTCTAAAAGGAAAAGAGCAAATTCTTTAACTGAGAATAGATCCCTTTTCAGCTGGAAATGGGTGTAATGCAGGCGGCAAATGGGAAATCATAAAAGCTGTCTCCACCCTAAATTAGACAAGAGGCCCATGGGCCACAGCTCCCTCACCTGAGTAACAACCCAATGCAGATATGCAGATGTTATGCAACATTTTTCCAATCCTATCATTGCAACTAATGAACGGATCATCATTTAAGCAGGTTTTAGTTTTGAAGAATATATGGGCATGACAGTCAAATGCGCTTGATCATTTGAACAAACTCTCAATCATATTTCAACAGGATCAATGTGAAATTTGGTGGAAATTGGCTAAGTGGTTTCTTAATTGTTTAACAATATCATGATTTTATACATGTAAACAGCACAGGGGCAGGGAAATATAATAAACGTCAAAAAGACTGCCTTTGGAAACAAAGAACTATTTACGGATTAGAAAATGGAAGTCTCGTTTTTACTGACCCTTCGTAAGTAGTAATGAAGTTTGCAAAACTGCTTACTATGGTTTTGGAGAGCTGTCATTTAAAAAATTCATTTTCTTTTTAAATTTAATGTTGCCATGGTAACCAAACAAAATCGTCACTGGTCATAAAACACATAAACTGGGTAGACAATCATACAATGATCATAACTGCCAAAGATAGTTCACATCACTTCAATGGTTAAGGAGAAAAATTCAATTAAACCATTTTCTCATAAGTCTATGGGAGTTTTCTGTTGCCATGGCAACCAAACCAAGAGGTAGATTGGAAGACTTTTAACTATTTTCAATTGCCCTTACCCATTTAACATTTGTACCAAATTAGAGTCTTATTGCTTTAGTAGTTTGGGAGGTGAAGTCATTAAAAAAATCCTTTTTCTTTCAAATTTAATGTTGCCATGGAAACCTAACAAAATGGGCACTGGTCATGAAACGCATTGACTGGTAGAAAATCATCAAATGATCATAACTGCCAAATATGGTTCACATCACTTCACTGGTTATGAAGAAAATGCAATTTAACCATTTTTCCATTTTAAGTCTATGGGCGTTTTCTGTTGCCATGGCAACCAAACCAAATGGCAAATCACCATAATTTTAACTTTTTTGAATTGTCCTTACTCCTACTGCTTGAGTGGTTTTGAAGGAGATGTCATTTAGAAAAATCCTTTTATAAAACTTAATGTTGCCATGGCAACCAAACAAAATAGCCATTGGTCATAAAACACACACTGGGTGGACAATCATCCAATGATCATTACTGCCAAATATGGTTTACATTACTTCCCTGGTTATGGAGAAAATGCAATTGAACCATTTTCCCATTATAGGTCTATGGGAACTTTCTGTTGCCATGGCAACCGAACCAAGAGACAGATCACCTTAATTTTAGCTATTCTGAATTATCCTAACCAAAAATGGCCACTCACAGCACTGGTACAAAATTGGAGTCCTACTGCTTTAGTGGTTTTGGAGATGTTATTTAAAAATTCCTTTTTTTAAAATTTAATGTTACCATGGCAACCAAACAAAATGGCCACTGTTCATAAAAAACACACACTGGGTAGACAATCATCAAATGATCATAACTGCCAAATATGGTTCACATCACTGGTTATGGAGAAAATGCAATTTAACCATTCTCCCATTATATGTCTATGTGAGCTTTCTGTTGCCATGCCAACCAAACAAAGAGGCAGATCACCATTATTTTAGCTATTTTTAAAGGCCCCTAACCAAGCAACATTCTTACCAAGTTAAAGACAAATCGCTTGTATGGCTTTAGAAGAGTTGTCATTTGAAAGTGTTAAAGGACGGACAGACAGATGGACAGACGGACGGAAGGACAGACGGACAAAAAGTGATCACTATATGAGCTAAATATGTGTTTGTGAAACACTATGTCCCCATTTGTACGCTTTCCATTAAACATGCATTGACCGTAATACTTCAACACCAAAAATGGTTAAGTTCAAAAGTAAAAAAGTGACAAAAATTAAATTCACAATAACGACAAAACCACATGCACATCTAAAGACCTTGACAAAAAGGCCTGGAAAGGTTCAACTTGATCGGTATAAAACTGTTGGAGAAGATACCCATGGTAATGCACTAATAGTATTTAAGCCCCCAAAATGGCCCAAGTTCAATAGTTAAAACGTGTGTTGAGATTTTACGGCCCAGTCAACCCAATGGGGTCATGTCGAGCGCGGTCAGTTTACCTAACCACACGTTTACTGGGCAGGCTTAGTCCTCAAAGCGGTTAACCAGTATTGTGCACATTCTTTCGCCAGAAACTGACAACTGCCCTTCTTGAATCAGCGGAAGGGTCAATAGTTAAAAAAAAGTGACAAAATTAAGTTGGTCATCAACGGTCTATAAATATAGCATCTGTAGTTGTTGATGAACCAACTGGCACGGTCCCAAGTCCGTGACAGTCTGTCCAACTAGATAACCAACATGTCAGCTTTTATATATAGCTCCGCTGACATCACAAGGAAATATAAACAAAAAAAAAACAAAAAAAATAAAGAAAGAAACAATAAAAGAAACAAAAAAAAAAAAGAAAGAAACAATAAAAGAAACAAAGAAGGAAAAATAATTTTATTTTGGTGTTTACATTACAGATTTGCTTGGGTGGTGAATTTGCAAATCCTTGATCAATATTAATAGAATATAATTAGAAAGAATGTGTAATAAAATGCTGGTCACACTATCCACTCTCTTTCTCTTTAGTTCATACAGGAAATCAATAAATTAATAAAGTGATGTTGAAAGAGCAAGTCGCCACTACTGATTAACAGGACAAAGTCAATAGTTATGCGACAAAATGTATACAAGCTGTACCTGTATGGATGATTGTTTATTGTTTATTGTGTTGGGGTTTAACGACACGTCAACCCTTGAGGGTCATTTTGTGTCGTCTCCCAGAGAAAGGGAGAAAAGAGATAGAAGAGAGAGTAGAGGAGATGAAAGAGAGGGACAGGGAAGAAAGAGGAACAGGAAGGAATGAAAGTGAAGAAACAGAAGAAATAAAAACATTCCCCCTCTACCCTTACCCACTACAAGGATAGCAGGCCTTGCCCAACTGTAAGCCAATATCAGTTGGACGCCCCAGTGATGTAAGATACACAGCACCTTCGCACCACCCGACCACCCCCGTACCTGTATGGATGAAGTTTTGTTTATGTTACTTTACATAAATAAATGATATAAATAATGTTTTGTTTAGTAATATATTTAAATGTAGAAGACAAAGAATAAAATAAATTCTACCTCAAATAGGAACAAATATCACTCCGCATTTACATTATGTATTGGATACAGAAATAGTCTTAAGTAATATCTATTATATAAAACTAAAAATGCTAAGTACTGGTTATGTGTGTGCCACTGCTGTCATGATTTTTATTAATAGTGGCATTAATAATGTTACAAGGCAATAATGCCACCTTGTGGCACTGCAAAATTATACATTAACATAATGTGTAAAATGTATGCTTGTCATGTTGGGTATAAAAGTGTTATTTATGTTACTGATATACAATATTGTATTAAATGTGCAGAACACAATTCTACTTCATAAACAATGGTTCTCCTAATAAAGAAAAAAATAATTCCTTTACACTAAGACCCATTCTATAAAGGAGAAATACCTCAGGCTCCGCTCCGCTACGCCTGAGTAGATATAAGGTATGTGTGTTACACATATAATGATATTCGAAAAAACTGTTTCGTCCTTAACGCATGTTTATACTTATAACGTGCAGTATTCAATTCCACTTTATAACTAGTAGTTCTCCAAATAAAGATAATTTTAAATCCTTAAAATAGCTTAGACCCAGTCTGTATAGGAGAAATACTCCAGGCTCCGCTCCGCTACGCCTGAGTAGATATAAGGTATGTGTGTTTACACAACAATTGATATTCAAATAAATTTTAAGTGTTTAAATACTATATTTTATCTGATGGAAATTACTACGGAATTTTGTTAAATATATTTATATATATCCAATGTAATAAAGTAAATGTATTGTTACAAATTATGAATTTATTTTATGTTATACTCTGATTATGTCTTCTTTGTCGTCGACGACGGACATACACAATTCTGCACGCGGGTGGGAAACCAGCCCAGACATGCCAACGTATGTCTCAGAGCGTCCTTGCACGTAGGTCCTTCAAGGTCAAACAATATTTAAGTTATGATCTCAAACTTGTTCACTAACAATGACAAAACCACATGCACATCTACAGACCATGACAAAAGAGCCTGCAAAGTTTCACATTGGTCGGTATAAAACTGTATGAGGAGCTGCGCACACAAGTTACCCAATGTCTTGTTATCAAATGCTTTAGCTGAAAAAGGGGAATAACTACACAACGAGAACCCTGACTGAAAAGAGAAAAATATGGATCTGCTTTATTTCAAGCTGATGCTAAATATAAACTTTCAGGATCCTAGCTCTAACCATTCCTGACCATATGCAAGTGTAACCGATGGTCAGGCGGACAGACAGGCCCAAACCAATATGATTGATTGTGTTGGGGTTTAATGCACGTCAACCCTGGTGGGTCATTTTGTGTCATCTCCCAGAGAAAGAAAGAGATAGATGAAAAAGAAGGGCAGGGAAGAAAGAGGAACAGGAATGAAAGTGAAGAAACAGAAGAAATAAAAACATCCCCCCTCCTCTTCCCTTGCTACAAGGGTAACAGGCCTTGCCCAAATGTAAGCCAAAATATCAACTGGATGCCCCAGTGACGTAAGATACACAACACCTTCACCACACCTGACCACCCCCAAACCAATATGCCCCCTTAACTTCTTAGAAGTTGGGGGTATAAAAACACAGAAGATCTATCAAGTGTATTGACTCGCCTTTATATACCAATCTACTCATATCCACTTTAAAGGTGAATGGATATGTAACTGTTTTGCAAAGGGGGACAGCTTTTACCAACGGGTGGAGGCCTCCTTAATATTTGAAATTTTTAAAATGGAGGTACTCTTAAAAGACAGAATTCTGGAGAGCAACTTCTTTCCTTAAAGGGTTGCCACCCCCACCCCACACCAATAAAGGAAAATAAATATTTCCCTGTCAGAGTTATTCCACTTACGAAATGAAGATTATGTTTTAATTGTTCACTAAGTATGAACAACATCAGGTTACAAGCAAAGTAATTGAACCTAAAAGAGGTTCATGCAAACTTTGTTCACGACCCAGTGCTGTTCATATTTCAATGACCATCTGAATAAAATGCCTTTATTACTTATATATTATTTTCCATCCATTACCTGACAAAAACTGCTTTAAGGGCTAAATCTGAATCAAAAAAACAATTGCATGCAGTTTTCAAATTAACAGCAGAACATCCCCATTAACGTCATAATGCCACCATCGTTCAATCATACTGGAGAGAATCATGGTTTATTTTGACATCACTTAATTATCAAGAGACGCCGCATGAGTCAACGCATTCAGTGAAGTATGAACATTATGTCCCAATAGTTAGCCATAGAATTTTTCTGTAAATGCACTACTAAGAATGTAAATATCTGAAAGTGAATAAATTGCCCTTAATTACGATAATACTGTACTGTCTGTTTACCTCCTTTGTTCATTCCCATTTTCATCATCATGGACTGGCGATCTGAGAGAGAAATATAATGTGTGGTATGAGCTACACATAGAATTGATTAACCATTTATAAACTAAGTAAAATTACAACAGATGGCATACTTAAATTTTTATTATCTTTCAGAGATACACATTAACCTCTTTATAACAGGGTTCGTTATAACACTGTTTTGGATATAACACGGTTCAAAGATGGATCCAAAAATGTATAGATTATATTGAAAAATGACCATAAATGGTCATTTTTCAATATAATCTATACATTTTTGTTTGGATATAACATCATTTTTCAATATAATCTATACATTTTTGTTTGGATATAACACAGTTGTTTAACTAACACGGATTATGCTATGGACCCCAACAATAGTGTTATAAAGAGTTTGTGGTGTAATAAGCTTGGTATTTTATGTGAATCATCTGCTAGTAAGACTCTATATGAAAAAAATATGTTGTAGGTACACTTCAGAAGCACCTCTGCATATGTTTTCAGAAGTAAGTAAATTGTTCATCTTGATACCCCTCTTACCTAGACCTATCTAAGACATGCCAATTTCACCATATAATATGGGAAATCACAAAAAAAGTTTGGTTACTAAGCACATTAACCCTTGTCCTGCTGAACCCAGATATACCCTGCATTTACAAAGTGTTGATCCAGATCAGTTGGCTTCTGAACTGACCTGGATCTGCACTGTTCGCCATTCCGTATATGAATTCATATCAACAATCTGGATCAAGTAATCTGATTGGCTGAAAATTTGAAAAGGGTGTGGCATTTTAACCCTTAAAATGCCAAGAAAAATATGCATCTGAAAATGTTGTCTGTTTATGTCATCTGCTGAATATTCTTGCAAACTTTTCAAACCTATTTTTGCATACAGGCAAACAATGTGGACCCATGATCAGACTGCTCCTAGAGAAGCAGTCTGATCTGGGTCCACACTGTTTGCCAAAATGACTTTTAAAATCACAAGCAGATGACAAAGCAAACGAAAATGGTTGTGACTGGCAGTTTAAGAATTAATTTATTCAGCAGAAAACAGTTCAGACTTATACAATGGAAAAGGTTATAAATTGTAAAGCTGATTTAACCCTTGTCCTGCTGAATAAATTAAGATGCCACACCCTTTTAAAATTTTCAGCCAATCAGATTACTTGATCCAGATTGTTGCTATAAATTCACATACTGAATGGCAAACAGTGCAGATCCAGATCAGTTGGCTTCTTAGAAGCCAACTGATCTGGATCTACACTGTTGCAAAGGTAGGGCATATCCGGGCTCAGCAGGACAAGGGTTAAAAACTGCAAACTTCTATCTCTTAATATTAAATATCCCTACATACCTTGTGTTAACTACATTTACATATGATGAATGTCAATATAATGATGGCCCACCATGGATTATTATGGGCTCATATCTAAACCTTAAGAACACCACACAAAGTCACAGAAAAATCCATCTTGTAATTTGTAGTCTCACCGTAGGAGACAGGTTTTACTATAAATGCTGGTAAATTGTTGTCAGAATCATGACAGTTTGACTAAGGCTTCAGGAAACTCTCTTTTTTCTGACCTTAACAATACTTACTTTTAACTGACTGCCTGCTTTCTGCCTTTTTCACCTCTACTGTCTTACCATCCACATCAAAAAACTTCTTTACTGAAAGAAAAATAATGCATATACATGTATTTCAGTTACCCAGCCCTCCAGATAAAATAGATATTCAGAAAAAAGTTTTTAACCAGGTTTTCCAATGCAAAACTCTGGTTACTTGTACTAGTTATTAGACTGGCGACGGTTAACAGGTCAAGGATCAGGCCTTGCTTTTTCTTTCTTTCTTTGTTTGTTTGTGTTGAGGTTTTATAACCCAGTCAACTCAACGGGGCCATGTTGAGCACAGTCAGTTTACTTAACCACACTTTTACTGGGCAGGCTTAGTCCTCTAAGCGGTTAAACAGTATTGTGCACATTCTTTTGCCAGAAACTGACAAGACAACTTCCCTTCTAAGTTCTTGAGATTGCAGAAGGGAGAAAATGATCTTAGAAAATATTTCAAAATCAAATCTCCTGGAAAAAATGTTATCACAGTGATACGCTATATGCCCCACTGCTGCATTCAGCAGATGAGGGCAGTGTTCAAGCCAGGCTGCGCCATTGCGCCATTTGTGCATATTTTCATGTTTTGGTGCAGAAAAAAATAAGTTCTTGCGCCATCCAGGCGCAGAAAATTTATTACAATATTGGCTGCAAATGCATTGTGATTGGGTGCTTTTACTTGCGGTTCACTATAAATAGGCATAGAAATTATTTTAAAATGCAAAGAAAGCTTTAAAATAATTGAGAAAATACATTTAAACAGACAATCTGGTATGATTTTTGCCTGTATTTTATGAATTTTGGATGTTATTTCTAGTGTTGGTGGCAGCCATTTTTCAATTCTGCCGTGACTATTGGTTCAATTCTCATGCTGTGGTTCAATGTTCATTTATAAATTCTGGGGTCATCTCACTGAGGGGTAGATTGAATGTACACTGTTAGGTTAGTACATCACTATCAGAAAGTATTACTGTTGGAAGTTTTCTTTCTTTTCTCAATCTTATTGACTGAATGATTAGGTAAAATATGATTTGACTAATTGTCTAATGGAAAGTTATTAATTTTGGGTGAAGGTCAGTCCTGTTAAAATTAGAATAGGACAGACGCACTGGCAGCAGCCAGTGGACTGATGCTAAAGAGATCATCCAGCTCATCAATTTGAAGCAGTGTTCAAAAGAACTAATTCAAAATTATTTTCAGCTTTTACATCTATTCACAATATCTAGTTATGATTATTATTCCTTATATTTCCACAGTATTGTCAGTACTTCGACAGGCACTTATCCCCCCACCCCCACCCCCACAAAAAAAAATAATTAAATAAAAAATTAAAAAATAAATAAAAACAATGCCAGCCCCCCTTGAAACCCTGCCCAATTTGTTGACTTCTTATGTTCATCTGTTGTGCCATTTCTTATTGACAATCCTGTGTTAACCTGGAATGTACATCTGATCAGATGTTACAAGAACAGATTACATGGAGCAAAATACCCATACCTGAAAGCAACAGGTACATTTTCCATAAAATTTTGATTGTTGATTGTACTGTCCCCAGATTTTTTTCAAATGTCCCAAACTTTTTGGAGGGTACGGGCCCCTGGGCCCCAGAACTGAAATTCCTGGCTTAAACACTGTAAGGGCATAAAAATATTAAGCTTAGCAAAATAGACCTGGTATTTGCATCCATATATATATATATATATATATATATATATATATATATATATATATATATATATATATATATATATATATATATATATATATATGTATGTTCCTAGGCCTCTTCTAGACAAAGTGGCTCATTTCATACTCATTTGCCACTTTAAATATGACATTTCAGGACACCAAATAAATAGAGTACAGAAAGGTAGTACTAGCAGCAAACAAGTTTGCTGCTCCTAAGTCAAATTTCTCCCTAGGGAACCTTCATGACGCAAATATTTAGTGGTCAGAGTGATCCGCCATGGAGGTGTATCCCTTCACCTTTAAGGTGAGTGGATATATAGTAGGTAGACTTTTCACCAATTTTCACAAGGGAGGCAACTTGTGATTTCCTGTTTGTCTTGCTATCATGCAAATCCCCTTCTAAAAAGGAGTCTACTCTAAAAAGAAAGAATGTCCTTTTAGAATAGAACGCTTTTCAAAAAGGAGCCAAAACGATTCTGACACGAGTTGCCGTCTTCAAAAGTGTAACTGATACCTTTAAACTACTGGAGTAGACCCTTTCCATAAGGAAGCCAAAACATTATGACAGCACTGTCTCCCTTGAAAGTGTAGCCTTTTTTCATAAGAAAAATACTTACTGACACAATAATCCACTGCATCCGAGTCAGAGAATGTAACAAAAGCAAATCCTCGATGTCTGTTTGTAACTTTGTCCATCATTAAATCTACTGTCTCCACATTTCCAAACTCTTCAAATGCATCTCGAAGTGAATGTTCTGTTGTTTTGTCAGCAAGACCACCTATGAACAATTTTCTAGTAGAATCTCTCGATGAATCACCAAGATTGGGTACAGGGCCTTTGCTATCCTGAAGAATGCATTTTGGTATGGACACAATGAATCTACAGTAAACTTTCCATTATTTTTGCACCAAATATATCTTAAATATTAATCACACTACTAAGGAAAATGTGATTATTCCAGAGAACACCTCAACATTATGTTTTGGTACAAAAGAAAAAAATGTCCAAACAAAAAATTCCTTATTATATCACCCAAAAGAACCAAAATATGATGGACGACAGACGAACCAACAGTATACACCACTCCCCTCTGCATATACATAATTTGATGGGGGCAGCGAGGATGGGGGATTAATTATGACCTTATATGAAGCATACATGCCATATCTCACTGTGAGATAAAATCTCACAGAAATTGGCCTATCTGGAAAGTATTCACATAAAAAAATTAACTCTCACAGAATTTTCAGACCGTGTTACAACAGATTTTATGAAGAAATGCACATAAATCACACTGTTGTGTCTTCACAAGCATCTTAAATTAAAAAAAAAAAAAGACTATAGACTATATTGAGGGATATTGGGGGAGCCCCAAAGTTATGTTTAAGAAAATCTCACAGAATTTTGTCAAATCTCCCATAAAATTTAGCCTTATCTCACAGATTTTAGTCCACAGCTTATGGCATGTATACTGAAAGGAAAAAGACATGCAGGGTAGAGTTTTTTCCTTCTTATTTTAACCATTTTTTACGGTATTTACTATAGCCATACACTTTTACAGATTGTCCTGTGAATGTGAACCGCGGGTATACAAATCTTTGGTCAATGTGCTATCTACCCAGTGTGTGAAATCATTCAACCGTGCACTACACAGTGCATTGCACGGACAATACGGAAAGCCAAAATTTTGTGCAAAACAAGCATGTTTAAACCTTCAGCACAAGATTTCCTCACACCATTTGGTACACTTCAACGATACACAACGCCCTTCGATTCTTTTACCGATTTTTCTTTTCATTTTTACGCTACTTTGAACTTTTTTTCAATCATGGTACGACTGACTGATGTTCAGAGGGGTAGGGCAATTGCGTTGCTGATGCAGGGTCAGAGGCAACAGTAAGTTGCCAATCATTTTGGGGTTAATGTCTCAACAATTGAACGTCTTGTTAGACGTTTAAGGGAGACAGGGCATTTATCAGACCGACCGCAGTCTGGGCGTCCACGCGTGACGTCGCGACGTCAAGACAGGACAATCCGCCTGGCACATTTGCAGAATCGTCATCTCACTGCTACCGAAACTGCCCTTAATACAGTAGGTACGCATAATCGACAAATTTCTCCGAAGACTGTTGGAAGTCGATTGCGTGAGATTGGTTTTCGAGCTCGTCGTCCATATGTTGGTCTGCCTTTGACCCAGGTTGTGTCGTATGGCGTGGTTGACGGCGCATGCACCCAGGCTATTTCCGATGAGGCAGTGGAGACGAGTTCTTTTTACGGACAAGTCTAGGTTCACTCCCTATCGCGCAGATGGTCGACGTCGTGTGTACGGACGTCACGGAGAACACTTTGCTGTGTTGTCGAACGGGATCGGTTTGGGGGTGGCTCCGTTATGGTCTGGGGAGGCATTGCTCACGGGATAAAATCACAGTTGATTATTGTTGCGGGCAATATGACCGTAGTAAGGTATAGGGATGAGATCTTGCGTCCTGAAGCAGTCCCGCTTGTGCAACAACGTAATCTGATTCTGCAGCAGGACAATGCCCGACACATGTTGCCCGAGTTTGTCAGGATTTCCTGGCAAACAATAACATCACACCACTAGCATGGCCACCGTACAGTCCAGATTTGACCCCAATAGAGCACATGTGGGATGAGCTGGACAGAAGGGTTAGGAAGGGCCGAAAATCCCCCCGCAACTCTCGCACAACTAAGGAATGCGTTGATCGATGAATGGAATAACATCCCAATGCGAACTGTCAATGCTTTGGTTAACTCTATCCAAAGGAGAACTAGGACAGCAATGGCAGCAAGAGGGGGGCACACCCAATATTGATTTTCAGTTTGATTTTGATTTCAAGATTTGGGGGGTAGCTACCAATGAACTTCAATAACTCGAGACTTGTTGATCACAAACCAATGAAATTTGGAACTTTTGTTCCATACATGTACCGTTTTGTAATCATAGTAAAATATTTAACAAACTTTTTCAAACTTGAATGAAATTTAGGAATAAAATTTACCCTGCATTTCTTTTTCCTTTCAGTATATAATAAAGCCTTAAGTGTGAGTGGGGTGGGGGGTATAATTATCACCTTATCTGAAGCTGTAAGTATTAATAAAGCAAACTGAATCAGAACTCCGAACTTGTTCATCTGTTCTAGGCATGGTTTTGTCCATATATAATACATAGAGGACTTAAGGAGGGGTATTTGATGATAATTTTGGGATATTTTTCTTTGTATCTCCACAAAAACATACACTGTAGGTATTCATTAGAAGCATCTTGGCAAGGTGCTTATATTGAGTACTGTTTTTATTGAGCAATAAGAAAATTTATCCTGGAATTATCACTGAATAGGTAAATACTTCTCAACAAGTCCTCTGCAGCCATCATCCTGTTACATGTAGGTCTTCCAGTTTTGTAAATACATGTACACAAATATCTACTTACAGATCTAGGCATGGCCCTTTTAGTGTCCACATCACGTCCGTCTATTTTATGAGGCCTAGCATTTAAGCAATCTTCCAACATCTTTGATGTTTTGTATGTCACAAAGCCAAAACCTCTGGATCTGAATGAAATCAAGAATAAAACTATTAAATATTGTAAGCCCTTTTAGGACTGTGTATGCAGAAACACTACCAATACAATACATATTGCAATACACCTCTTGGAATATACCATACCATAACTACAATACAGGCAAAAGTACCTAAAGATCTATCCAGTGACCAATAGGCAAGCTTCAAATTTTATGAATTTCAAAAATGGCTGAAACTGTGTCTAAAGTATTAAACTCTGTAAACAGCTTTAAAATGTAAAAATAAAACAAAAAGGTAAATTTATATTTTATTTATAATGGAACTTTCTTAAAATAAAGTAAAGATTATGGATATTGTTTTGAAGAAATTAAGCATCAAGTACATGTAGATACTTATATTTTTTCCCCAATTTCAGAAAAAAATGTCTGTAATTTTCCCAAATATAAAGGCCCCAGCCCAATACTCCCAAAAACCTGTGAAACAATAATATCCTGCCCTGGCAGACAGATAAATGTCACCAGAGGCTTATAATTCTACTAACTGGGCTATCGGCTCCCCCAGTATACCCAGTTTACAAAAACTTTCCAAGAGGCGTAACTCTGCCAATATTTGGTGCACTCATGCCATGTTTTTCTCTTAGAGAATTTGACCCCCACTAACCTGACTATTACTATATCAAAGTCCCTTTAGTGAGGTAATCCTTTCTCATATGTTTCTGAAGACTATAAAACTCTGCCCAGTTGCCAATAAAATGATGTTCTGTTATGCAATTAGTTAAGTCATACTGATAAGACAGTTAACTAGAAAACTGCACACAAAAGTCTTAAATATAAAACACAATGAAGAAGCTCAAAACTGATACCAAAATCTACATCTGCATCAAAAATTAATCAAATTACAAATTTTAAATGGTTTCCTATGTTAAAAAATAAAGATTTTAAGACTATATTTTGCAGTGCAGGAAACCAGTGTTATCAGAGAAAAAAGTTCCCCAGGTAAATCTGGTAATACCACATGGTGTGAACAGACTCATTAGTGTAGGAGAGTTGAGGGCAGTAGCCATAAAACATCTGGTTGAATTATCAGTTGAGCATGAATTTTTTGCCACTTTTTTTCTAAGAGAAAAACTTTTCATGTGTAACCTCAAAATAATATGCGCTGCTCCACATCATCGTGTAACTATTTATGAAGTTTCAGCTTGATCGGAGGTAAACTCTAGGAGGATTTAGCTAGAAACGAAAAATGAATAGAAATTTTCAAAGGCTTTTAACTCTGCTAATATTTGGTGGACTGTAACCTTGAAACAATATGTGCTGCTCCACATCATGGTTTAACTACAAATTAAGTTTCAGCTTGATCGGATGTAAACTGTAGGAGGAGTTAGCCGGAAACGAAAAGTTTACAGAAATTTTCAAAGGGGCATAACTCTGCTAATATTTGGTAGACTGTAACCTCGAAACAATATGTGCTACTTCACATCATGGTTTAACTATAAATGAAGTTTCAGCTTGATTGGAGGTAAAATGTAGGAGGAGTTAACCAGAAATGACAAGTTTACAGAAATTTTCAAAGGGGCATAACTCAGCAAACACTTAGTGGACTGTAACCTCGAAACAATATGCGCTGATCCACATCATGGTCTAACTATATACCAAGTTTCAGCTTGATCAGATGTAAACTGTAGAGGAGTTAGCCTGAAACGAAAAAGTTTACGGACGGACTGATGCCATACTCCATAACATAATACGTCCCGTTTTTCAAACTGGCATATAAAAAGGGATGTAAGACCCAGAGTTAGGTAAAGAGTTAAGGTGTCCCAATACACTGGAACCTCTTTGCAAGCTGGATCATATATGACAATTGCAAATATATGACAAGTTTAAAGATGGATCCCAAAGTGTTACATCCAAACAGAACTTATATATACAGATTTTATAGAAATAAAACAATAAGTTATGCTCGTCTGTCTCATCTGCAACTTTCTGTAAATTTACTTTTTTGTTGGATACGACTGGGTTGTTTTGCTTTGGATCCCTGCAATAGTGTTATAGAGGTTTCAATGTATTTACGTTAAATACGGTATCTGTATCAGGTACCTTTTAGTCCCAGGTTCCTTCATTACAATGCAATCCACTATATCCCCCCACACATCAAAGTATTTTCTCAAAGTATCATCGTCTGTCTCATAACACAATCCACCTACAAACAGTTTGCGGAACCGCTCAGATTCGGGGTCGTCGTAATCTACCTCTCGTCGAGTCCTCCCACGATAACGCCTGTCACGATCTCTCTCTCTTGATCTGTCTCTTTGCCCATGAACTCTGTTATCATCAAGGTCATCCATGTTGTTGTGCTGCAGAATTGATAAGAAAAAACATTTATCATGCAAGACGGTTAAATATATCTAGTGACCTACATGTACTGTAGATATTGTAGAGCTTCTGAAGAACAAACTATTTTGCTCACCCTGTTTTAATTGGGTAAGGCAAAAATAGTTTGTTTAAGCAAAATATAGGTAGAGTAGGTATTTTTTTTTTAATCTATTTTATTTAATAATGTCTTAGAAATTTTCTCAAAAAATGTCTAAACTAAAATGTGGAAATATTGTTATACAGAGAAAGAAAAATTATTTAGATGGTTTGGCCATATTCCAAGCAAAACATACAGTTATTGCTTACCAGTTCCTCTCTCTCGATATCAAGTCAATCTATTTCTGATCATTTCCTCTGGTGGATGAGTGGCTAAACATAGAATTCAACAAACAGAAGAGGTTTGATGGGCTATTAGAACTATTTACAAGCAATAGTCAGAGATATGTTGATGCATATCTCTGATTTAAGGGTTCAAAGATCAGTTGGCTTCTTCACTGTTTGCAAAGACATGGCATACATGGGTTCAGCAGGACCAGGGTTAATAAGCTTTAATTTGATATACAACACAATGATATTGCAGCTGTTATACTAGAGTAAAAGGCCATCTGGCCATTCAAGGATGACAATTGGTATACCAAGCTGAGATAAAGCCTGCACTTATCATTTTCTTCGCAGACTCGGGGATAAACTCTTTACTGGACACTTTCAAAGCAGCCATGCGAAAACATTTGTAACTTTATCATCATTTATTCATCCATAAAGGTGTCCAAACAAGCCAAATGGCTAAAAGCTGAATGATTTAATTCAGAGATTAATTTGAGATCGACAACAGCTGCTCTTCGGATTAAAATCATACATGTATCTGTTGCTTTTGCAACATTTCTATTCCATTTCCAAAGAGTGTTCAGTGTCAAAATCTCATGTTCTTATGCCTAAGAGTCTGTTAGTTTAATTTATTATGTTTTTCATAGGTTTAAACATACATGTAAATAAATTGTTTGCAATAACGTTTCTGAAACCAGAAGGCCTAGGCCTTTGATATTTGGTACATAGCTTCACATAGCAGACCTCGGCCAAGATTGTTCAAATTATAGCCCTGGGGCCAAAATGGTCCCGCCCCAGGCTGATGTGTTTTACATAGACTTATATAGAGAGACCCTTCAAAACTCTTCTTACTGAAACCAGAAGGCATGGGCCTTTGATATTTGGTACATAGCTTCACCTTGTGGACCTCTGCCAAGATGGTTCAAATCATAGCCCTGGGGCCATAGACTTATATATAGGAAAAAAACATTGACTTATGTCATTATCATCATAATCATAATCGGATTTTTGATTAATGTGCAGGTATAGGGGCAACATCCACTCAGTGGGCCCCCTTCCAGATAGCTGGCTTGCTGCACGCATGGCAGATCTCACACCAGATCTCCAGGTATGTCTATCATGAGGGTTGATAGCCGAGAGCTTCCACTCTCTGCAATCCCTCTCTGTCAGCTGCTTCCATGTCATTTTGGGCCTCCCAGGCCCACGCTTTCCATCAACCTGTATGTCAAAGGCTGTCTTGACTGCACCATTGGATCATCCCTAAACTTCAGAATCAGAATATTTTACTGGTGTCACATCAATAGACATTCATTCACGTTCATATTAGGGGTCTGATCACCCCAGGACGCCTTTATGGACACCCCAGGACACCTTTATTTTTTATATTTTGATAGATTTTGAGCAGTCAGGAGCATAACTTCTAAAGGTTAAAATTTTGAGAAGATTTATAACTTTGTTAAGTTAAAATTCAACTATAAAGTAACCTCCCTTCTAAAGTGTAAGAGTTAACTTTCCTTTGGATGAAGGTTTTAACTTATTTAGTTTATTTCTGACATTTGTAAATATTTGAAAATAGCCTTAAGCAAGTTAAAAAGTTTATTTTTTAATTAACTTCAAAGGCCTTACGTACACATTTCTAGACAATGCATACAAAATTTTATTGCTTGATCATAACGTTTTGTAACAGATCTTTCATACAAAATTAACCACTTGCCCATGAAAATTGCTGTAAGCCTACAATCGGAAGGTGAAAAAATGACACAAATTAAAAAATAACTGAAACAAGTTAAATTCACAAATTGTAGCAAGTAACTCTTTTGAGTTAAAAAAAAAAAATAACTTGTAGAAGTTATGTTCCTGCCTGTTGAGTTGGAAATGCATTCTTGGCCTCTATGACAGCGACTGATAGCAGTTTTCATATAAATTGGTCAAAATAGGCAGTCGACATGTTAAGGTTTTGTCTCAGTTTGAATACATGTACAATGTTGAACAGTGGAAATTGTTTTGAATGGCTCGCTATTACCCAGTTATATTCAAATTCATATCTTATGCGCTGCCCTGTCACGTTAGCCTATGGAGAAATTTTTATCGTTAGTTTCCAGCTGGTACCACAATTTTGTGATAATAAAAATGTGGTACCGGCCTGGACCTCCTGCAGAGTTCAAGCTAGTGACAAGCTGGAGGTAGTACTGTAGCTTCCTTTTGCTACCTAGGAGACATGCTCTCAGCAGCAGGTGGCTGTGAACTTTCAACCACAATACATGTGAAAACTGCCTCGAAGACATTCAAGAAGCTGCTACCAGTTCTCCTTTCAAGCCACCTCTCTTTCAAGACACATGGCCGTGTATACAGCTCTTGTGTGCAGAGCGCAATGCTCCATGCCAGTGAGACTTGGCCATTGACAAAATCAAACCTCCAATGTCTGCAGCGGAATGACAGGCCAATGATCAGACAGATCTGCAATATCAGGCCGCAAGACGTTGTCACCACCAGGTCCAATGAGCTACTTACGCGGCTTGGCATTGAGGATCTGGACCTCATTCTGAAGGAGAAAAGGCTCCGCTGGTATAGACATGTGGAACGCTCCAATGGTGCAGTCAAGACAGCCTTTCACGTACAGGTTGAGGGAGTGGGCCTGGGAGGCCCAAGATGACATGGAAGCAGCTGATCCAGAGGGATTGCAGAGAGTGAAAGCTCTCGGCTATCAACCCTCATGATAGAAATATGTGGAGATCTGGTGCATGCAGCAAGCCAGCTATTTCGAAGGAGGCCCCCTGATGTGGGTGATGCCCCTGTACCAGCATGTTAATCAAAAATCTGATTATGATGATGATGAAACATACTGAGCAATGATAGGGTAGGGTGTTCTAGGGTACTGAGCTCTGATTTTAACAATGGAAACAATCTGGTTGAAATGAATAAACAAAATGCTCTGGTGTATTTAACCAACTTATCTCTATAATTTAATTTCTACGATTATATGACAATAAATAATGATGAGCGGTGATAATGTGCCCTGGGGTGTAAATTATTGGTAGGACTGCCTTCAATAATAACTACACGCATGTATACATCTACATTTACATCTACATTGTACGTTGCTCCGTCACTATTGACTATTATTCAACGGGACTGACTTCATAATGTAGTGCTAGAAAAGTTGAAAAATAAGAGAATATAGTCAGATTGAAGCAAATACAAAATACAAAAGACTTACGGGAAATCATAATCAAATATAATATTAAGGGGAATAGTAACGGCATACATATAAAAAGATAGAAGAAAGTTTTCCCAGCTACTTTTGGCCCAACAGGTAAGGACCACTCTGCCTTCCATGAGGTGACAGGGCCCTTACGTCCCTGACAGCACAGATCCCACCTGAGGGGTTAATAGGCAACTGGGCCCCTAATATTGCTTAGAAGGATAAAGGGGATAACCCCTTATTGAAAGATGCCAAAGAAGGGGCCTCAGCGACCGATGCTGGAAGGGAATTCCAAACAGGAATGGTAGGGGGAAAAAGCTGAATTTACAGGAGTCTGTAAGAGTAAAGATCTGTCAAAGCTTCTTGGAGTGTGATCGTCTGGTAGATCCTGCTGAGGGGATAAGATAGTTGTCAGCCCTGATGTCCACCATAATAGTATAGGCAGTGTCTAGAGTGCCGGTACCGGCATTCTAGCCAAGTCTAATTGGGCTGGCTAGAGTGCCGGTAAAATATTAATTCTTTGTTATTTCCATCATCTGCCACCTAGAATCGAGATAAATGACTTAAAGTAACCATTCCGTTCCATCATCTGTCACCTAGAATTGGGATAAATGACTTAAAGTAACCATTCTGTTTGTTGTTTTCCTTTCTTTCCATACTTAGACGCCAGCAGAAGACATTTTGAAATATTTTTTTCACATTTTTCTCCAGCAAACAGGATTTGACATTTGAAATATCAAATCCTGTTTTGGCGACAATTTGCATGAAAAGGTAAATCCTGTTTTCTGGGAAAAATAAGAAAAAAAAAATAGCCAATTTGTCGTCTGCTGAATTAGCCCAGAGAGTGATAAATGTTAAAGAAAGAGACTACATGTATTACAATGGGGTATTTGTTTGATTAGAGAGAATTTCAGAGTTGTCCTCATCCCCTCCTCCCGCCTCCAACCCATAGCCCATCAAGACTCTCAAACATGTAAAATGTGCAATATGCCGCAAACAGAAAAGACCTAAAACAGCAGACGCACCCGAATGCGGAGATCGCAGGAGATCAGCCAATGACATTAAACGGTGCGCACTGCGAGAAAATAATACCTGCAGACCTAGTTCAAAGCTGCATTTTATTTCATTCGTTATTATGTTAAATAAATTAAATGTTCAGTTAAAGTAGGGATGTAGTTTACTATTATTTACAATAATTATTCAAGGGAGTCATAATGCGCAAAACACACGCTAGCTCCTTAATACATATATTCAATTTTATAAAATGCTTATTTTCAACACTTTTGCATGTCTGTCCATGTAGGGTGGAAACAGAGCTCTGGCGGATTATTGCTATCAAGTATTATATTACGGGCACTCTAGCCTGGCCATGTGGGAAAGGCTAGAGTGCAGGTACCAGCACTTTAGCCATCAAGTCTAGAGTGCCGGTACTGGCACTCTAGCCTCTGAGTCTAGGGTGCCAGTACCAGCACCCCAGTCAGCATTCTACGTAAATCTATATCAGGCCGTCATCGGCCCGTCAGGGTAGCTGACGGGCTGATGACGGCCTGATGTAGATTTACGTAGAATGCTAGCTGGGACTCTAGCCACTGCCAATAGTATTGTAGTAGCGCGGCAAAGCGAAGTACAAATAATCAGTATGTATGTAAATATATAGGGCGCATAAATGACCAGTCTAACTGGTCCGACCTTTTAGCCTCGTGGTTATGACGCTCAATTACAGATCCAGGGGTACCTGGTTCGATCCCCAGTAGGGGCACTCGACGGGAATATTTTCTTTACATGTCTATTTCTCCTCCTACTACATGTGGTGCCTGGTGCCAGGATGACTACCGTCGAAGCCCAAGGGCGATGCAATGGCAATGGAGTCACAAAAGAGCCTGGGAATAGTAGAAAACATTTGATACAAATGTTTCATTGTAGGATGGAGGAGTGTAGTAGCGGGGCAAAGCGAAGTACAAATAATCAATATGTATGTAAATATATAGGGCGCATAAATGACCAGTCTAACTGGTCCGGACCTTTTAGCCTCGTGGTTACGACGCTCGATTTCAGATCCAGGGGTACCTGGTTCGATCCCTGGTCGGGGCACTCGACGGGAATATTTTCTTTACAGGTCTATTTCTCCTCCTACTACTAAATGGGAACAGTTGGGTCTCCACACACCTGATATCTACACCCTGCTTGGATATGATGACCATGAAGAGACAGGGAACTGAAGAGAACTGATCTTGGAGGAAGCAGGACAGTACATTGACAGGACAGTAAGATTCAGAAAATCGCAATCTCATAACCTTGCATCCCAATAGATTTCCCATCCTTTTTATATATCACATATTTTATCAGAAAAATACCAAAGTGAATAATTCACCGAAGAGCTCAATTATACCTACAGTGAAGAATACCATAGTGCAGAGTACAGCCTGTAAAGGCGTAAACTGAAACTGAAAACAGTATAATGTGTAATTTGTAGCTTTTATAAATATGACGAGAATGTCTGAATTTTCTTTATTTTATTCTTTTATGTATTGTAGGAAATTTTATTCTTTATTGAATCACATGAAACAATAAATAATGTGTCCTGGTGTATCCTGGGGTGATCAGATTGACTGTTCATATTAATCATATGCCCTCGCGGGGGTACCTAGACTTACCGAAACGAAACCAAAATACCGAAACGAAACCGAAATACCGAAAAGGACTCTTGAAAATATAGGGAAAGAGTCCAATTTACATTTATGACACTGGTTTTTTCATATTCTTAGTAATTGAAACACATATGTGCATAAATGTGACTAATTTTGATAGAATGAAACAGAGAATTATGTTAACAAGCGCAATGACAATAAGAGTTTTCATAGCATGTATCTATTTTTAATGGTCCGTTCGGTATTTCGGAGGCGTCACATAAATGGCATAATCATTTGATATTATTTTCCTCCTCACTGCAGACTTTATACCGGTATTTGGGAATACCGAAATCCAATCTTTACCGGAATCCACCGGAATCCAATATTAATTACCGAAATCCAACTATATTGTCAAGTTTACCATGATTTGTGTAAATTTAGACATATACACTGTTAAATAATATATAATCAAACAATATGGCCAAGTTTAGAAGAATATTTTGGAATAATAACGATTTTTAACGTTTTTTTACAATTTCGGAATCTACCGAAATCCAATATTAATTACCGAAATCCACAATATTATCAAATTTACCATGATTTGTGTAAATGTAGACATATACACTATTAAATAATATATAAACAGATAATATGTCCAAATTTGGAAGAAGTTTTTGGAATAATAACGATTTTATTAACGTTTATATAATTTTCATAGGTGGAGTTACTTCCCTTCGTAGCTTAGCTCTGTGGCGGGTACATGGAAGTACGGGGGAACACACCGAAACATTTTTCATATTTTTCCAATAAATAAAGCTTAGATTTTTCCTGCAAATTGTCTCCACTGGAGACAATATCAAGCATGGAATGTCAAGATATAAAGCATAATATTGGTTTTGTTTTGCATTTAACTGCATGCAAATCGGTAGCCTAACGATTGTAAAAATTCTCCCACAAATACTTCATTTAAATGGATTTGTCTAAACTTAAACTTTACCACTTTCTGGGATTATTCAGCAGATGACACAGAATACAGCGTCTGATCAGGGTCTTTTTTTTTTTTTTTTTTTTATTATTTATTTTTTATTTTTGTTTTGTTTTGTTTTTGGTTTTATTTTGGCATTGAATTGCATACAAACTAAAAGCTCTCCCACACAAACCAAATAGAATTGTTTTAGCTTACCCATGGCTAATTCAACAGACGACAATTTGTTATTTCTTATTTTTTGCCTGAAAGGGTTTGATCCGGGTCTACACTTTTTTTTGTGCGCATATAACGCATTGACCAGTAGCAACCTTACGCGGCGTTCAGCCGATCCCGGTTAGGGAGGTTGTTACAGATTCTGTGCGTTATATAGCTATGTCTGGTAGATAGTTATTGAAGCCTGGTGAACTCAAATAGTGTAATCCTAGATCAGACGCCGCGCTCCGTGGCATTTGATCTGGACCTACAGTATTTGCTTAATGTCCTTTTATAAATGGGTTAATATATTTCAGCTATTGTATATAATTATATAATGTATTTGCAGATATCAATTTACTTTTGTGCCATTTTCTAATTTGGTTAACATATATTTTAAATATTTTAAAAATCTATCCAGTTTACAATTTCAGAATTCTCTATATAGACATTCGCTCTTTTATACATTAAAAGTTGCATTAATTATTTTATTTCTGGAGTTGAGTTCACTGCTTTAAAATATGTTTACTATTATTCTATTTCATATGGCATTGTTAAATTTATGACACGGGCGTCAAGCTAAAAAAAGTGTCTTTGAACATGCGCAAAATGTACGGATTCACCCCAACGGGCAAACGACGTCTCAGGAATGTCGCATCCACGTTGTGTGCCCGCTGGGACATCTTCCAGTTGCCCTGCATGCAGTCTCATCCGGGCCTTTGATCTCGATTCATACATTTTGCAGTATCCAATGAGTCTGCTAGCAGACAGTGAAGACCCTGATCAGGCTGTGCATCCGCGCAGTTTGCCATCTGGACCTTCGCTGTCCACATATGTCTGAGGACACGTTTTCGTATGGCATGGCAGATATATGGTTGATTCCTCAAATTGTTTAGTTTAATAAGTTGATATTTGAATATACATTGTGTTTTTATATACTTTTATGCTGTTGAGAGAGAGAGAGAGAGAGAGAGTTTTATTACATTGAATTGATTACTTAACTGTGGAATGAAACAGTGCAAGTATAAAACATGTCTTGCTATATTTTTTTCTGTTTTCCCTCTTTCGTTATCTGCCCAGGCTAAAAGTAATGTTATGCAGTGTTTCCCCGTATTTCTATATGCTCGTCACTACTACTTGTCACAGAGCAAAGCTACGAAGGGAAGTAACTCCACCTATGAAAATTATAAAACGTTAATAAAATCGTTATTATTCCAAAAACTTCTTCCAAATTTGGACATAATATATGTTTATATATTATTTAATAGTGTATATGTCTACATTTACACAAATCATGGTAAACTTGATAATATACTTGGATCTCGGTAATTAATATTGGATTTCGGTAGATTCCGAAATTGTAAAAAACGTTAATAAAATTGTTATTATTCCAAAAAATTCTTCCAAACTTGGCCATATTATCTGTTTATATATTATTTAACATTATATATGTCTAAATTTACACAAATCATGATAAACTTGATAATATAGTTGGATTTCGGTAATTAATATTGGATTCCGGTAGATTCCGGTAAACATTGGATTTCGGTAATCCCAAATACCCACTTTATACTGTATGAATGTTTATATATTGTATTTATTTGAGAAAATATTTTTTATTCATATCGCCGCAAAATTATTGACTAACAGCATTTCCCCTATATTTTTTAAGTCAGTTCCGGTATTTCGGAGGCGTCCTATAAATGAGGCTTATTCATTTGCTATTAATTTCCTCTTTAGTGTGGTTATTATGCTGTATGTATGTTTATACATTATATTTATTTAGGAAAATACTTCGTTATTCATTTCGCACCAGCATTTACTAACTAACAGCATTTTTCCTATATTTTTAATAGCCCGTTTCAGTAATTCGTTTTCGTTTCGGTATTTCGGCTTCGTTTCGGTAAATCTAGGTACCGCCCTCGCGGACGTTCTGGACAGATTAGCTCACCGCAGATAATTACAAACATTACATACACACTGCAAGGGAAGGAATTTGTAAGCTTTCTTTTTCTGGTTTCTTTTGGACGCTATTAGTACGATATGGCCATCGAAAACATGCCGCCACGATAATGATCATCAAGTGCTATACACATCAGCACGACTGCCATGCGGGGTGGAATCCCAAACTGTGTATAGTCAATATGGCGGACAAGATATCATTGCAAAAGATAAACAGATGGTTAAATAGGTGATAAAATGTACGATACAAAACTCTTGCACAAGGCCATAACTAACAAAGGCATCGGTCCGTTTCACAGAAAGAAGAATTCAATGAAAAATAACACACGAAACTAAACAAACCTCGGATGCCATTTTGATTATCACGTGACTACAATTGACCAATGAAAATAACTTTAACACAGGCTTGTTATTAAAAAAGCAAGATTAGCTTTAAAAAAACGGAGCTTGGCAAGGCGGCCCATAACAAACTCGCAGTGCTTGCATTAAGGGAAGTCTGTGAGACAGAGACTCCCAAAAATTGCCCTTGGACTTCCAAAAATCAATGCCAGGAAGTCTGGGACTCCCAACTTTTAAAGATATTTAGTCATTTATAACAAAAATTCAGAATGAATTTATGTGTTATTTAGCTTGAGAATGGAGGTTTTACTCCATAAATGAGATTTTAAGGATATTCAGGCTGAATTTCTGAAAGTGAGAGAAAAAAATTTGATCACCAGGACTTCCAGATATTGGAGCTAGGAAGTCATGGGACTTCCTGATTTTGACAGTTAGTGCAAGCACTGAAACTCGGCCTATATATGAACGCCTGGATCTGTAATCGAGCTTCATAACCACGAGGCTTAAAGGTCCGGACAAGTAAGACTGGTCAGTTTTGCGCCTTATATGTTTACACACATATCGATCATTTGTACTTCGCTTTGCCGCGCTACTACACTCCTCCATCCTACAATGAAACATTTGTATCAAAATGTTTTCTGCTATTCCGAGGCTCTTTCCCAGATAGCATGACAACGTTGGCCCAACGTTGAAATATGGTTGAAATATGGTCGGACAGTTGGCTAACCGTTGGCATCATATGTACAACATTGCGCCAACGTTGGGCCAACGTCATACAAATTTGACAAGAGAACATTGGATGGTCCTCTCCCTGCAGCATGAAATACATTCGTTTAAAGGTACAATGGTACAAAACAAACATTTTACATAACAAGAGAGAAAAGGAACATATTTATTAAAGAGGTTGTGGTCTTTGACAGTGCAAACTTTTCAATATGTTGATGTTCGCTTTGCCACGCGACATACATACATACATACATACATACATACATACATACATACATACATACATACATCTAACACGTAACCCATATAAGCCTAGCCCACATTTTCGGGTACATTTGCAAACAGTGTAGGCCCAGATCAAACGACGCAGAAAGCGAAAAGGAACAGGAACTTTTGTAAAACTTAAATTAAAAACTGATCTGGGTTCAAAGGCACTTAAATTGTGGGACATTGGAAGACAGTGTAGCTCAAGATCAGAGAAAATGTGTCGTCAGATCAGGGTCAACATTGTTTGCCAAAATACAGGGCTTTTGTAAACTTACAACGACTAAAACTTGACAGCCCTTAACTTTCAAATGGATCTGTTCAAATGCATTTTTGTGACCTTGGCAAAAAGTGTAGACCCTGAACGCGGACTCACGGTTATGTACAGTTCAGGATTTTTTTTTTTTTTTTTTTTTTTTTTTTTTTGCAAACTAACACCTCTTAAATTTAAAATGGAGCTGTCCAAAGGCATTTTGCGGATATTTGCAAACAGTGTAGACCCAGTTCAGATGCCGCCGACCCTGATAAGGATCAACATTATATTTGCTTATCTTAAAAGAGAGTATGTTAATGTACAAAGAAGGCTGACACCGCTTAAATTCAAGATAGATCTGTCCAAATTAGTCAATTTGTGATATTGGCAAACAGTGTAGACCCAGATCTGACGCTGCAGAATGATTGCGGATTCTGATCAGAGTCACCACTGTTTGCTTAATGTTCAGAACTTTCCATGTAATTCAATGGGTGTCAGGTTAATTTCATTCATTGGCAGTTTTGCAAAACTGTAAATACAGTGTACAATATTTTCAATCGCAGCGCTCTGCATTGTCCGATCTGTGTCTGCAATGTTTGCGTATATATCCAAAGAAAGATCGGACGTTAGGTAAAAGAGATTAAACAATTATGCGAGATACGATCTATTGTTAAAAACAAGGCTACTGGGGGACAATTGAATAATAACCCGATTAACAGATTACAGAATGTCAAGTTGGCCGTGCAAACGAAAAATGGTCTTCGAGCATGTGCGCTCAGCGAAGATTAAGTCAGCCGGTGTATGAACTCAGATAGATGTAGGTAGGTAGGTAGGAAGGAAGGTAGGTACATGTAGGTCGATAGATAGATAGATAGATAGATAGATAGATACAACTGTAGATAGATAGATAGATAGATAGATAGATAAGGCTTGTGATTCGTTTAACAATTGTGTAAGTTCAGGTTAAGTTTGGGGAACATAGTTGCCACCATTTTAGATAAGGTTGCCGACTCTACTTGCCTAAGGTATTGAGACGTTCCTGAGTTCACTTATTTACTTTACAAGTCCCACCACAAAGCCGATCATTATGAAAACATGCCTATTCAAATATATTGAAATTTTCACCTCCAAAAATAGAAAATGTTTAGACAAAAATCTGATTTTTTTTCATATTTCTGCTCAAAACATAGATTGTGGGTACTCGTTAGAACCGCCTCGGTGAGTGAGGCGGTTCTAACGAGTACCTACAATCTATGTTTTGAGCAGAAATAAGAAAAATAATGTATACCCCTGTAAACCCAAGTTATACTATATAAAAGTGGGGTTCAAGGGGGTCAAAATTATATAGGCATGTTTTCGTGATGGTTGTCATCGGTTACACACATCACAAGAAATAGCATGTCGACAGCCGAGTACTCTCTGACATGCAATGCACAAAACAGACACTATATTCCGCTTTAGAATACTTTGAAATTAGTCACTTTATAACGATTTCAAAGATGATTGAGTCGCTTATCTTTGGGTGAGTCTTATAGCCTTGTCGTCAGTGTATGAGAGAGTCTTCGTTAAGCTCAGTGGACAGTGCAGGATCCAAGTTTTGTTTTCAGACGAACACTGAAAACTCTGATAAGAATATACAAACTCTCATCAGTCGTTGGACGCACATATTCGAAGGCAGGATTTCCTACGCAGTGCCAACTCCATGTTGATCCGTGACTCTCTTTAATCAATTAGCTGGATATGCAGGGTGATTTCAGTGAACCGCAACGTGAGAAAATGTACATTACGAAAACACGCCTATTCAAGTATAAAGAAAATTTTACCTCCAAAAACTGAAAAATATTCAGATAAAAAACTCTGATATTTTTCATATTTCTGCTCAAACATAGATTGTCGGTACTCATTAGAACCGCCTCGCCTCGGCGGTTCTAACGAGTACCACAATCTATGTTTTTGAGCAGAAATAAGAAAAATAATGAATACCCCTGTAAACCCCAGTTTTACTATATAAAATGGGGTTTAAGGGGGTCAAAATTATATAGGCGTGTTTTCGTGATGACATAATGACATGTACGCCCAACGAACACATAATTCAACCTGCTAATGCATTCTGATTAGAATTTCGTTGTCCCCATGAAGAAACTTTGCTTCCTTCGCTGTCCAAACTGTGCCAGTGAATATTCTGATCAGGTTCCAGTTGTTCAAAGCGTCGTTAGCTTAACGAGCTCGTTAAGGGTCATTTCGTTAACTGTTTTAGCGGATTCAATATAAAATATTGTGATATTTTTTGCTGAAAAAATGCGAGTAGCTTTTGCAAAGCTACTCACATTTTTCCAGCAAAAAATTTCAGCATATTTGCGTATCACTCCATTTAAATTTTAACGAATCGTTAACTAACGACATCGTTAGCTTTGAACAACTGGGCCCAGACTGCGCCGTTGTCGAAGGTATGTTTTATGATTATATTTCCTCAAACTCTTGTTTGTGAACAGCAAAAACACTGGCCAGATTGTGCGCATATATAGGCTAGTTTATAATTTTCCAATACTAGTTCGTGCTTACATTGTGTCTGCGATCAACAAATATCTCGAGCACAGGCTAGCTTGTGTCTCTGCTGGTCTGATATGTTATAATGTGCCTCTGTTTGGCCGATAGCCTTTTTTTTTTTCCTCTAATTAAAGTGCTAGTACATGGCTATATTTTATTTTGTGCTTTCGTTCTATAAGGTTAGTAGTATAGGCTGGCACATATGCTGCTAAGGTTTGTAAGACGCCACCTAGAGAATGATTTTTCCTGTTTGATATTAATTCAATAAAATTACAGTATATAGATGTAATAACGCGTCTGTGTGATTTTTTTTTTTTTTGATTTTTTTTTTCAATATATATTTCCACCGCCCAGACCGAATACGTTAACCCTTTCACTGCCACATGCGATTATAATAGACCTTTGCAAACAGCATAGATCCAGATGTGACGGCTCATTGAGTCATCTCATCTGGATCTACGCTGTTTGATATTCAGTCTTTCAACTTTACATATAATAGTCTTTCCGAGCGGCAGTTTGTTAAAATGAAAAAGCAGACGACAAATGTCGTCTGAAATTTGGCACCGAAAGAGTTAATAAGCCTATAATTACCAAACAATAAGGAACCCTGTCTAACATATAAATTATAAAAACGTATTTCTAGTCATTTTAGTAGCCTTTGTTTTTACATTTTATTTATTTATTTTGTTTTATTATATTTTATTTTATTTTTATTTATTTATTTATTTATTTATTTATTTATTTTTGTGAAATTCTGCAACACTATTTGAGCAGGCTTTAAACACAACAAAGCATCTTTATTGTAAAGACTTAGAGGGATACAAAATTGCATTTTGCGCAGGCATGTTAATGTGTTAATGTGATGCATAAACATTCATTGAGATCTTAATGAAATATCTGTTCTATGAAGATTTAGGATTCAATTAAAAGTGTGTGAAGATATCAAGGAAATGCCAAACGTCACGAAACACACAGCCGGGAGCACAGCCTTTCCGAGGAACGAAAAGACGGAGAGAAGACGAACAGACAATGACCAAAGAAAGTCATATGAAATTACAAACGCACCAACATCACCATATTTTTATTAGAAGTAAAGTGGGCAAATTCAGCAGCAAAGTTTGATACTTTTTCAGTTAAAGTAAATACAATATGCTGATATATAGTCTCCCGTACGTGTCGGGGGTGCAGGGGGAGGGGGAAGGGGAGGGGGTGGTGGCCCGTGGGGGTTACTTGTGGCGGGATGGGATGGTAGTGGTAACTGTGGTACGGATGTGCGAGCCAGTATTTCGAAACCTACCCCATTCATATACCTGGCCTTATAAAAAACGAAGCCATTCATATACTTAATCGTCTGAAATCTTGACCTATTCATATACTGCCCTTTGACTTTTTACACCCATTCATATATACTCTTCGCTGTTTGCACACATGTTCACAAATTAAATAATACATTTGTATTTCACAAATTAAATGCCATTTATCCATTTACTTGTACACTGGCACTTATTTACACTTACTCAACTGTCTAACCCAGTTATAGATGAGTACACTAAGAAAAAAAAATGGGTTAGATATCACTTGGATGAGTCTATTCTTTTTGAAAAATATGTGCACATACCAGGATGTCAGAAAAGTGGGGCCTTTAATTTACCAACCAAGAATAATCGAGTGTGTCATATACTTTTTAGTGAAATACAGATCGAACTTCGGTGAAGTTGATGTCGCACCTGCCCCTCAAAAAAGGTAATGTTTATTTCTGGTAGAAGAAATTAATATAGGAATTTCATCGAAAGCATATGCATTTTCTCATATGATGCATGGGAAGTTGGGCTCAAAAGGTTCCCGGTCTATATACTTTCATAAAATCTGAGGTAAGAAAATGACAAAGTTAAAGTGGAAAAAGTGATACAAATAAATTAAAAAATTATATCCAAATCACATGCACTTCTAAGACCCGGGAGAATACATGTGCAAAGTTTCATAAAGACTGGTATAAAATTGTATGAGGAGTTGCAATTACAAGGTACCCACTGTCTATACGCCTGAGGTCACAAAATGACAAAGTTCACAAAGAAGAAAAAAAATGACAAAAAATAATACAAAGATTATATCAAAAGCACATGCACATCTTTAGACTATGGAGAAAACATGTGCAAAGTTTCAAAAAGATTGGTATACAATTGTATGTGGAGTTGTGCTCACGAGGTACCCACTGTCTATATATTGAGGGTGAAGAAAATGACTACGTTCACAACTGGAAAAAGTAGAACAAAATGACCTAACAATTATATCCGAACCACATGCACATCCTCATACCATGAAAAAAATACATGCAAAGTTTCAAAACGATCGGTACAAAACTGTAAGAGGAGTTGCGCTCACAAGAGGTACCCACTGTCTATATATATTGAGAGTGAAAAATGGCTAAGTTCACAACGTGGAAAAAGTGACAAAAAGTAATCTAACAATTATATCCAAACCACATTCACATCCACATACCATGAAGAAAACACATGCAACGTTTGAATATGATCGGTACAAAACTGTAAGAGGAGTTGCGCTTAAAAGACACCCAGGACATGTTGACGAACGGACGAATGGACGGAAACTTGCACACCTAAGTCGCCATGCTAAAGCAGATACGACAGAAAGGGGGCGAATCATATACCTGGCAGCGCTGAAAACGAAGGGGGCCATTCGGCACGCACAGCCATACTATACCATATATAAGAAGTTACCTCCACCCCCAACCCAACCTCAACCCACCTGACCCGACCCGACCCGACCCCACCCTATCCCACTTACCCCACCCCACCCCAAGGATAGTTTAAAACCCGCACATCTCTCATTACGGGAACTTCTCTGTTGCATTACGAGTACTGTATCTATCGTATTTATATTAAGTTGGGACAGACTGGCCTGACCCTCAGAGTAGACCCAGATCTGATGCCATATAACATAATGTCTGATCAGGCCTTCACTGTTTACCAATCATCCAGGATTCTTTTCTTTTGCTAACAGGGAGTCCAATAGATTTGTCCAAAATGAAGGACGAGTATAGTTTTGGGTAAATACACTAAATCCCGTCCGAGAATTGATAATAAAATCTATATGGCCTTAAAACTGATTTGTATCTAACACAACATCGATACTTTTAGACCTTTTATTCAACAATAATTTATTATAGGCTGCTTTATCCTATATCCTTTTTTATGAGTCGAGTTTGTTTTGGGCCGGGTCCTTCAACTACCAGAGCTTTCGGAATCTTTCAGAAAGTCGTTGTTTGCCTGGTGCTTTGCGCAGAAGAACAGAAGAAGTAAATTTGTCATGATTTAGTGCAAAACCATTTGTAGTTACTACCTATGCACGAAAATCTGGATTCTATTCGTTGATAAAAAATAAATCAAATATCTTCACTTTTTTTTTTCTATAGAAAGGACTGCAACTTATGTAGAAATCGCTAGGACAGTCAAATTGGAGGCAACTTTTTAAGTTCCGTTTTGTTCTTATTTTCTGAAGTTTTTACAATGTTGTTGTGAAACATCGTTTATAGAAAATCTGCAAAGAAAAGTAAAAATAAAAAATAAAATAAATAAAAAAAAATCAAAAAAAAAAAAAAAAAAAAAAAAAAAAAAATCCTTAAATAATTTTAGAAACAAACAAACAAAAAACAACAACACACAATTATTGACCAAACTGTATATGTCAGACCAATTATGGGCCAGGAATTTAATATTAGGATAATTAATTGAGAACAAAAGACAGAAAAAAAAACAAAAACAAAAACATACAGATAGTTTTTGATAAGGTATGGTCAGCCAGAACAAAATAGTTTCTTTTAAAACAAAACACCAAGCAAAAACCGTCTTTCGGAGTGATGTCGAAAGGCCAGTAGTAATTTCAACGTACTAAGTACTCATGTTTAAACTGTAGTTTATTTGTACAATGTACAAAAGAACGAGAAACTGCATAATGCATTGCTATACGTATCGTTTACAAAAGGCATTTGAAACAAGCGATTCGGCTCATATGAATTCAACTTCCTGCTTTCGAGGGCATTCGACAAAGGGGCACATGAACGCTTAGCCTGGAAATTACAACACTACGGAATACAGGGACTGTCCCTATACTGATTAAGAATTTGTTGAAAGGGAGAAACCAGCATATGGCGTTCGACGGGAAGACTTGTTCAGCCTCACCAGCCAGTTCAGGGGTCCCTCAGGGAACCGTTCTTGGCATCTTGTTGTTCTTGATTTATATCAACAACCTCCCCTATAAAGTTGGATCAACAGTATGCCTATTTGATGATGACCATCTGCTTTACCGGACTCTTAATTCTGAAGACGCCACAGCACTCCAAGAGGATCTGAACCCATTTAAGCCTAGCGTCCCATAAACAGGGCATAGGCAAACAGTGTAGACCCAGATCAGACGCTGCAGGACATGGCGTCTGATCAGAGTCTACACTGTTTGCATTAAATTCAGAAATTTCTTCAAAATATGATAATGATAAAAACTAACCAGACGCCCCTTATATAGGAAATAGACCTTTCTATAGATTTAAGGTAGAAGATTCCACTCTGCATCAATAGTTTAATCATCTACAACAGTGGGAACGAGACTGGCAACCCGATAAATGCGAGGTCATATATACATAGCCAACAAGCGCAAAGTCGTTTGCAGCACCTAGATATTATACACGGCCTGATTTTTTTTTCAGTATGGCCCAGTTGTTCAAAGCATCGTTATCTTAACGAGCTCGTTAGTGGTCGAAATTTTAACTGTTCTAGTACGTACAATATCTAATTCACAGATACTTCTGCTGAAAAAAATGTGAGTAGCTTTCACTTTTTTTTCAGCACAAAATATTAGCGTATATGCCATATTTTATGATCAAAGTTTTAACGATACGTTAACTAACGACATCGTTAGCTTTGAACAAATGGGCCCAGATCAACAAAGCCAGATACTTTGCAGCCAGCACCAACAGCTCTGTGTCTATGTTGCAGCAGTCACTAAGAAAGCCAACAACACGGTGGCGTTCTTGCATAGGAATCGGTCGACATGCCCAAATGACGCCGAAGTAACTGCTATAAGACTTTGGCGCGTGCCCTGCTAGAATATTCAGTCTCTGGGATCTTCCTACCAAGTCTAATATCAATAGGCTGGAAGCTGACCAATGTCGTGCGGCAAGATTCTGCGACTACAGACGTACTAACAGTGTTACAGCTATGATGAAAGACCTAGGCTGGGAACAACTACAAGCCAGCCGCCAACAAACTAAGGTCATCGTTCAGGATCGTCATCACGAAAACACGCCTATATAGTTTCGATCCCCTTAAATCCCACTTTTATACAGTGAAACTGGGGTTAACAGGGATGTACATTAATTTTCTTATTTCTGCCCCAAAACATAGATTGTGGGTACTCGTTAGAACCGCCTCGCCGAGGCGGTCCTAACGAGTACCCACAATCTATGTTTTGAGCAGAAATATGAAAACTATACCAGAATGTTTTCATCGGAAAGTTTTCATTTTTTGGGTGGTAAAATTCTCAATATATTTGAACAGGCATGTTTTCGTACTTAAACCAGCTTGTGAATACCGAGACAGCATCATTGCTGATACCAGAAGGCATGCCAGTAAAGTTATTGTGCCGTACTGCATTGTCAACGCATACAAGTATTCTCTCTATCCGTCCAGTATTCGCCTGCCGGCCGAGCGCATCAGAACACCTTCCATAGATGTCTTAAAGGCAAGGATAGGTGCCGCAGTTTCCTAAACCAGAGCAACAGGTTTTTATCCTGTTTTCAACCGGCACTGTGGACCTTCTGACACACATCGACGCTTGCGTTGTTGTGAGGGATAGATTTGAGGGCGGTTCTGTTACAGTCTGGTGTTAAATCACAGTTGATTGTGATAGCGGGCAATTTAACAGCAGTCGATAAAGTCCTCCGTCCCGTTGCAGTCCCTCTTGTGCAGCAACGTCAGTTGACTTTACTGTACGATAATCCCGGCGCCATGTAGCCAAAGTTTGTTGTAACTTTCAGGCTAATCATAACATTATCCCACTCAATTGGCTGCCGTACAGTCCAGATTTGTCCCCGATCAGTGAGCATCTGTGGGACGAACTCGACAGAAGGGTACGGATTCGAGACCCGGAATATCCCCACCACTGTCACCTAGTTGAGAAAGACAATGTTAGAAAAATCGAACAACATTCAAATCAGGAGTATCAATACATTAATGAACACGCAGAGGAGAATGAGGGGAGCAACAGCGGGAGAGGGTGGGTGTGATGGGGCGGGGGTGTGGGAGGGGGGTGCGGTGGGTGCACACCAGATACTGATTTATTCAGTAGATCTTCATTTATTATTACGGAGTGGCTATTTGCAGTCGACTGCAAATAGCCAAAAAACGTTAAAATGGCTATTTGCAGTCGACTGCAAATAGCCAAAATACGTTAAAATGGCTATTTGCAGTCGACTGCAAATAGCAAATAAACGTTGAAATGACTATTTGCAGTCGACTGCAGATAGCCAAAAAACGTAAAACTTTTTCTGTAGTTAACTGCAAATAGTCAAATTAACGATTTTTGGCTATTTGCAGTCGACTGCAAATAGTCATTTTAACGTTTTTTGGCTATTTGCAGTCGACTGCAAATAGCCATTTTAACGTTTTTTGGCTATTTGCAGTCGACTGCAAATAGACTCTTCCTTATTATTATGTAGGTACCTTCCAATGCACTTCAATTAATGACGAGTTTTTCGAACATTAAATAAATATTTTAGATGCCTTTTAAAACATTATTTAATACATTATTGAAAGTACTGCTAAAACATATGAAAATGCCAATAATAGTTGGCATTTTCATATTTATTAGCAGAGAAATTTTCATGCTCAGCTATGTTTAGCAAAGACAAAATTTGCAGTTGTTAGTAATTTGAGATTTATTAACAGGACAAGTTTCATGCTCAGTTGAGTTGAGCAAGAAAAAAGTTTTATAACCTCGAGGCCTGGTTGATGTTTCGCCATTTTGTACAAGAGAGATAACTTTAGTGACTTTCTGTCTGCTTTCCTGCACACCAAGCCCCTTCTGAAAATAGATCTGCTTTGAAAGGAAAAAAATCCCCCAAGCGGGAGCAAATTCTTTTCTTTTTAGAGCAGAGTTATTTTCAGAAGTGTACAGAATCAATTTGACAGAGTTTCCTCCCCTGACAGTGCATCCATTCCCCTCAATAACTCAATTAAGTGTCGATGTCTTCACTGGGATCAGAAAAAAACAACAAAAAACAACAACAAAAAAACAGGTCAGTTTCTACCAGCTTTGCCTTAACTAAATGGGCTCCAACGTGAGAAAATGTACCGTCGGACATGCGCGCCAGGCAAAGACACATCTAAGGCTGTGCATCCGCGCTCTCAACAGCCTTCGCTGTTTGCCTGAAGAAACATCGGATACGTGGCTATCCGAAGAGCTAACAGTGAAGACTGACTAATCTGCGGGGATGATCTCGAGTCATCGGTAGGCGCAGGTGTCCGAAGGGACATTTTTCGGGATGAGGCTTGACATTTTATAGGGAGCGGTTGCCAAATCACCACCAGATTTAACATACCACATTTCAACAACCCGTTTTCCTGTTACTACCAATCTAATAACTACAAATAGTTCCCTGCTAACGCAGATAACGCTAGATTGTGCATTCAAATATATTAGCCTTATACACTCTGGTGCTTATAACATCAATTAAACAAACACAACCAAAGAAAACTTCAAACTTTTGAAGAAATGCAATTTCAATCATTCAGAGAGCAATATTGGCTGACTACACGCGTCAAATCTACAGAGCAACACACCCCGTGGTCCTACTAAACACCGAAAAGGACTGTTTCCATCGAAAAAGTGATATCGGGTATCGAAAAGTTCTAGAGACTTATAGAATTTCAGGCAACCGTCCCCATCAGCACTCTCAGTGCTTTGTTTTATCGAAGTATCGATTCAATAAATACTATCCTATGTATGACCCTAAATATTGCAATTATCATACTTGTCCCAACCTTTGAACATGCCCACTTTACTACCGGTAATTCATGTGTAGCGTATGGCGAATAATGTAGACCCTAATCAGACGCTGTATTCTGCAGCGTCTGATCTGGGTCTTCAGTGTTTGCTCTGGCCCGTCAGTAGTATAGGATGCCACTATCACCCTATATTACTCCCGTCTGTATTAATACTTAGGGTACTCAGTTTTTTTCTCTCTATGTGTCATTCTTTCCTTCTCATACCATTTGCGCCGCAACATGAGAAAACGTACGTACTAATATGTGCGCCCAAGGAAGACTCAAAACAAATCCGCACAGTCTGATCGAATCTTCGTTGCCCGCATGAAGAAACTTTGCATCCTTGGCTATCCAAAATGCGCTCAGTGAAGATTCTGATCAGACTGCGCGAATGCGCAGTCTGATCTGAATCTTCGCTGGGCGCATACGTCCGTATACGTCCGAAAGTGCGCTTTCTGACGTTACGGCACATTTGATTTTCCATATAAATAACATACCAATGAACATTAAGTGCGACGCGTTAAGGACTCTAAACACTGTTGTTATGAGAAACATTCCATACAACAAATACGCGTATCCATAATTGCTAAATTTACTTTTCCCATTTGAAAGTCTGAAGTACTTTGTTTTAAGATTATATCCGTGTGCGACGCAGCGCATTTTTAGATAAAACAAAGAACCTCAGTTGGAGATAAGTCCAACTAAGAATTCACGGTGTCCTGTGATTATGTGGATGACATAGCATCAATTAAATAGAGTGTCACAGGCGCGACGGAAACAACAGCCGCTTTTCGGTAGTCAATTATATTCTGAAACAGAAAAATCCTAGTTCTTTCAACATACGACGATGACAGCGCAGCTCACCGTCCATTTTGAAAAGAAACCCTTATCGCTTTTTGGACGGTTTTTTTTTTAAAAAAAAATCCGTCCTTTAAAATAGCGATGTCCGGGAGGGCGGGCGGGCGTCAGGCGGGCGGGAGAGCGGGCGTCGTCCGAGGTTTATCTTTTGGTTAACCTTTTTCAAAGTTATATGTTACCTTTATTCTTTAGTGGATTGCTTTCATATTTGGAAGGGATGAAGCGGAAGATCAGTACGCATGTCTCATGCAAGAGAGACAACTCTCACTTTCTTCATTACGTACTTATCTCCCCTGACATCCGAGGTTTACCTTTTGGTTAACCTTTTTTCACAATTATATGTTTCTTTTATTCTTCAGTGAATTGCTTTCATATTTGGTAGGAATGAAGAGGAGGATCTGTAGGCGTGTCACGTGCAAAAAAGACAGCTCTCACTTTCTTCATTATGTATTTAATTCCCCTGAAGCCGAAATCTTGTGCAGGTCATAACTCCAATACTATTTGAGATAATTTGTTAATAATTAGTATGGACATATATCAGGTCAAGTTGGAGTGTCGTATGCAAGAGAACAAATCTTGCTTTGTTATTTTTCTAGGTATCTCCCTTGAACGAATTTCTAAGCCAAATTCTTATGCACTCCATAACGTCTTAATGGTTAAAACATTTTGATAATATATGGTAGAGACATAGATAAGGACCAGAAGAGGTATCGTGTGTAAGAGAGGCCACTCTTACTTTCTTCGTTATGTACTCATCACCCCACCCCACCCCTCCCCACTCCCCGAAACCGATATCTCGTGCAGGCCATGACTTCCATACTGCTTGGGATAATTTGATAAAATTTTTAAGGACATATATTAGGTCAAGTAAGCGTGTCACATGCCAGAAGGACCACTGTTTTATTCTTTTTTTCTAGTTATCTCCCCTTATCGAATTTCTAAGCCAAATTCTTGTGCACTTCATAACGGTTTGAAATATTTTGATAATATTGGGCTCCCCTGAAGCCGAAAGCTTGTGCAGTCAAAACTGATTTTTTTCACATATGCAAGTTGTAGCTTTTTGGGGGTAATTTTGTTTTTCCTCACTTATGCAGGTTGTAGCTTCAGTGGCTGGGCCTCTTCTATATACTTAGCAGTGACCACATCAGTAACCAGCATTGTCTTGATAAAAATTGTTTTTTATTGTTTTTTTTTTTTTTGTTTTTTTTGGACAGGCTTTCCACGGAAAAATTCTGTCCTTTAAAATAGCGATGTCCGGGCGGTCGGGCTTCGTCCGAGGTTTACATTTTGGTAAACCTTTTTTTTCAAAGTGATATGTTACTTTTGTTCTTCAGTGGAAAAATCCGTCCATAATGCCGAACGGCATTTTTCTTTTCTTTCTTTCTTTTGTTTTTCTTTCTTTCTTTATTCTCTGGTACATGCGACATGTAAGCGCACTCGCTCCCACTAGGCGGGACCTTTGTTGTCCGATTACTGAATCGTTGGGTTTTGTAACCATGGTAACTACATGAAATTTGTAGTCTGCGGAGGCTGATCTGAATCTTTGCAGGACGGACATATCATATGGTTCATTTTCTCACGTTGTGGTATAGATCATGTACATTGTTCCTTAATTGTAGTGTGGTAATTCCTTTATTGTAGTGTGTTAATTGTTACCATGTTTGTTATTTTATTCGTTGTATCGAAATTGGCCGCGCCATGCGAAAACATGTCTTCAGCACAAGTGGACAGCGAAGGCCCAGATCAGTCTGCGCATCCGCAGTCTGATCAGGGCTTTCCCTGTCCGCTAACAGAATTATTGGCTATTACAGTATATATGAATGGAAAGCAAACACCCGGATGATACTTGCGCATGCGCAGGGTGGTCTGAATCTGCGCTCATATTCGAAGGCACGTATTACTTGACGCGGCCCAAATGTCAGCAACTCGGGCCGTGCCATGAGAAAAGGAGTCTTCCAAGCTTATAAGAACAGCGAAGACTCAGATTAGCCTGCATAATTATCCTGTCTTATCTGTTCCATTGGTGTTTGTCAACATAATCTGCAGCATATGATAGCTCTATAGGCGAATGCCATGGTCAGACTGCTTGATGTCCGCCTTGTGCGCAGAAATAATGTCCCGATTACCTGTTTCCCTATCGTCGATAAGTCCAGCGTTTTATGATAGAATTACATAGGAGACCACATTTTAATGCTTAATATGTTTATTGAGACGCCATAGAATGTTTGTTGATGATTTCTATAATTACATTTATTTAACGTTAAACATGTTAGTTTTAAAAAAAATGTTTGTGTTAAAAAAAATGGTAAGTCATTTTTCATCAAAAGATACGAATCTTTCTGTACATTAGGGGCAAGAGAAAGTACTTAATTTGAACTGTCCTGAATGCACCCTTTCCAATGAGTGCGACTCCCTGATTCTTTTAGAGCTGTTTTTTTTTTTTTTTTTTTTTTTCAGAATAAAAATAATGGCAATGCCAATATTACAAGAAAAGCGTATAAGAAAAAGACAAAAGGAAATGTGATGTTTTAAAGGCTTAGATCTGCTTACAAGTACGAATGGCTAAAATTAGCGAGCTTTTTATCACTTTAAGTGGTTTTAAATCGTTCTCCCTAAACCCTTAATATTGTCTGTGTTTATCAATTCTTACATGGACAAATCCATTACCAAACCATCTAGGCTTATCTTCATTTGATGTGCAACATGACACAAATGCCCTTATGCGATAGGCGAACAGTGAAGACCCAGATCAGACTGCGCATACGCGCAGTCTGATCAGGGCCTTCGCTGTTTGTCGATATACACTACCGTATCTATTTATTCTATAAGCGGGTCAAAAGGCCCTGATCAGTCTGCGCATTCGCAGTCGCCTAGATTGATCTGGGGTTTTGCGACGCGCATATAGAAGGCCCTTTTCTTGTGTTCCACACCTTATTAATATGCGCATTATGCTTGTTCCGAGTTACACATTAATTTCGCAAGTTTGCACTCAAAACGACAGTCTAATGCCAACAATGACACTTTTACTGATTAAAAAACAATTTGTCGAACTCTTTCACCACAATTTCGTAATTTACGCGAAATTTCGATATATCAAAATCTTCATCAGTTAGTCACGTGGTCACTTAGTCAAGTTATCGCGTGAATTTGTTTAAAGTGGTTTGTATATAAAATTACAAAAATATTTTAAACTTCCATTTTGTGGTATACGGAGAAAATAAGACTGAAGAAGAAAGAAACGTAAATGAAATATTTATTTCCAATAATTAATCAAATCAATTCTGACAAGACTTGTGAAATATTTGATACATAAAATGGAAATATGTTTGAACGCTAGCGTGTTTGTTTTTATGATATGGATGAGTTTGGTGCCTGGACACTATTTAGCTAATGTGGTACCCAAAGAACAGGAAGGCGTACTGATACCAAACGACATAGAAGAAGGTATATTGATTTAAAAGAACCGATTTCCTTTCATTATTTCTAACCGTTTTTATATATTTATATACTTTCACAAAGTAATATTAATAATTCTTCGTTGACGTGTGCATTGCTGCAATTACGAGAACAAGTCTAAGTAATGAGTACCTTCATCGTCCCCTAAGATATGCTGTGGTCTACTGTTTCGGCAAATTTTCAAAAGTTTGCTACTTTTAAACCGGTTTTGTTTTAAATTGATTGTTACTTCTAGTTGCATTTTAGCTTTTGTATAGCTTTGTCGTAATGTGCTTTATAACTGAAATCTGCATAATGTCTCATATTTTATGGTGAAACTGTCATGTCTTACAAAACTCCAGATAATAGGGGTTCAATATCAATATTTTTCTTCACACACACACACACACACACACACACACACACACACACACACACACACACACACACACACACACACAAGAAAAGATAAATTGTTGCTACTTATCGGAGGCAGTTCGTTTGTGTAGCAAAAACATTTTCTTTTGCTTCTTTTTCTCTGAAAGAACTTCTAATGAGTGCCACACTTATATTTTAGTAGAACCACCCCCTCCCACCCCCACAAAAAAAAAAAAAAAAAAAAAAAATCAGTGTTATTGGTTGTAAAAAAAAGACTTATCTAGGGCTATGGCTACGTATACGTTTTACTCATATTACGAAAACACGCTTATTCAAACATATTGAAAATTTCACAACCAAAAGCGGAAAGTTTTCAGATAAAAATTCTGATATTTTTCATATTTCTGCTCAAAACATAGATTGTGGTTACTCTTTAGAACCGCCTCGCCGAGGCGGTTCAACGGGTACCACAATCTATATTTTTGAGCCGAAAGAAGAAAAATAACATAAACCCCTTTAAACCCAGTTTTACTATATAAAAGTAAGGTTTAAGGGAGTCAAAATTATATAGATATGTTTTCATGATGTAGATGAGTTAAAATAATGAGTGCTCAGTTGACAAAAGAAGGGATCGAAAAATATATAAAAAATATTGTACTGACTTAGATAGTATGCTGGTGAGTGTGTTTGGTTTAAAGTATATTTTTTTCAACAATATTTCACTTATATAAAGCGCATGGAAGTGATAGTAAGCCCAATGCTCGCTTAAAGAGTTCTGCGTAACCATCACCCGAACTTTCTAATAATTTGTGAACTTCGTGATTCCATCTTTTTACTACACAGAGCAAAGCAATGGCGGATTTACCTTAATGTTGAATAAATGAAGCATTTTTCATAAACTATTGTGGTTATATTTAAACCTCCTATTAATAATTAAGTTTGCTTCATCTCATTTAATTAACTATGTAGTCTTTCAACAATACCTTTCTGCTACGAACGCTTTATATTTTCCTGCCAAGGTGTTTCTACAAACTGTACATGCACTTTGAGTGGAAGAACCATAAAAGCCTAGTTTTCGTTCTGATCGTAATGTTAATTTGCATATCATATAGTGTATTTTGTAGCTTATATTTGATAATTACTAAATGTCTAAACCAAGTTACCGCCCACTGAAAAGGGATATAGACTAACTGCGTAAGCATTTGATAATTATTAAATGTTTAAACCAAGTTACCGCCCACTAAAAAGGGACATAGACTAACTGCGCAAGCACAATAGAGGTTTCGTGAAGCGTTTTATAAATTAAAGCCATAAATTACACAGCCTTATAAACAGCAATAAATCAGCACACATTAAGCCATGGTTGTGTTTCGAAATTATACATCGCCTGAAAGGTGCACGTCAATCACGGACTTAGAAAATCTGCGGAATAATCCGTACGGATACAGCAAAATGCTTATTGTTTCGTCCATGAAACTTTTTGGAGATGTTGGCGTCTATCTTCCTTTACAACGTTTATTTAGAACAGTTAAAGTTGTCGCGAAAAACTCAATTTCAAAAGGATAAAAGTTCGAATTTTTTAGTACCATTTTAAAGTTTTTGTATATGAGTAGGCCAGGGGATCGAATTCGCGATCTCAGCCGCACAAAGAATACGTTCTACCGACTGAGTTATTGCGGTGGCAAACAGCATTAGCCCGCGTATTCGCGCAATCTGATCAGAATCTTCACTGGATGCATTTTGGGTTGCCAAGTGCACAAAGTTTCTTCATGCGGACAACGAAAACTCTGACCAGACTGCGCAGACTCTACGGCAAGCACACATATCAGGAGGTACATTTCTCACCGTTGTTCAAGGGACTTCATAGCATCGGAGAAAGGTGCTTCTTTTGTACTTATTGTTTAGTTTAAACTTTATTGCAGGTATATAGAACCTAAGACAATGACAATGATAAAGATTCATATAACACAAAAGGTTCCAGAAATACGTCTGAAGACTATTGTTGATCTGTTTCCCAAACAATATGTCTAATAAATCTACAGTTGATCAAACAAAACAAACAAACAAACAAAAATAGTTTGTCAAATTAGCCTTTCAAAAAAAAAAAAAAAAAAAAAAAAAAAAAAAGGTAAGAGAAAAGTCCAGGGAGGGGAGTGCCACAATCACAAACCGCAGCCCTTCCCAGACACTAAGAGGAAGAGGAAACCGATAAATCCAAACAAGCACAAATCGAACAAACGTACGAAAAACGCTAAGATTAGCTCTCTCTTCCCCAAGCGAGATAATCGCAATACTAAAAGGACTGACAAACACAAGAACACAATGACACAAGGTAAGACATACAACGAATCGCCTCGTAGAATAAACCACAAAGCAACAAAGAGTAAGACTAACACCGGGACCACCGCCTTAGAACGGTCAGTAGAGTAAAAAAAAAGAAAGAGAAAACCAATAGTTGAACCACGGCGGGCCAAGCCAAAGACATATCGTCAAGCCAAATTATAACCATTTGCAGAACCTCCTAAACGATTGTTTTACCCTTCAGCCTGGTAGACTGAAAAAAAAATACTTATTTAAACAGTGCAGGTAACGAGCCGTCTCATCAGGATCTACACTGTTTGCCAGTTTTGTTCTAGATCCTTGATTGATATCTCTATTTGCAACAATGGGCATGTCCAAATTCAAAGATGGAAGAGTCCGTAGCAGAAACTTAGGGGTGAAAGGGTTAAAGACATAGATGTCTACTGGCATTAAGTATTACATGTATATAGCCGTCAGTCTTTGTAAATGAGCAATGTTGTTTCTGTTGTGTTCATTGCTCTCAGGAGTCATTCTTTTTAGAGTCTGTTGTATAGAAAATTTAGGGATACAGGATATTTATCTTACTGATTTAGATAATTATAAAAATGGTTATGGATATCAGTTATACGGCGCAGAATATTGATATAACTTGATTTTCTCAAAATTTATAAGGTATTTAACAACGTTGGTCTCGTTGTTGAGAAGATGTAAAGGCTACAAGGCTCAGAGAGGCAGCGTCGTACGTATTAATGTGCGGGCATTTGACAAAGAAATATATGCCTTAAGGCAATACTTTTGACTCCATTCCTAAATACAAAAACACAAACATTTTTATTCTTGCACATCTTTCTTCTTTGACCATTTTTCTATACATTAGTAATGTAAAATTGATTATATTGAACTGTACAAATTACATAGCTGACACTAAACTTTGTCCTCATATATTTTTCCTCAAGGGCTCTGACACATATTTCCATTTATATGGGTAAAGTTACAAAATATGTAGAGATGTATATGTTCAGAAGTCTAACCTTTCAGGTTGGGTTTTGATTTTGGGTGATTATGTCAAAACAAGAATTTATTAGGGCTCACGTTTGAGAAACTGAGCAAACATAAGCCACTTTTGACATTTCTGGCGACTTTCAACACTTGGCTTGTATAGAGCACACCTGAATACCAACACTATATTGATATATGATGTAGATCTTGTCACAGGCTACAACATATTTCAATATATAGTTGGTATTCAGGTTTGCACTATACTAGCTAAGTGTTGCATGTTGGTAAAATACTGAAAATGGCGTTTTTTTCATTTTTGCAGCTGATTCCCAAAATGTAATATCTATTTTTAACACAGAAAGTGGTCATTCAGGAAAAAAAGTACCCAAACCGTAAACTACAGTCATTTCACTAAAATAGTACAGGAAAAGCCAAATGATTAACATACAAGTGCACTTTGAGTTTTCAGCAAATTTTAGGCAGCCTTAATGTACGTCGTCCTTTGCGTACATGCCCGTGGTAGTACCAACAGTGTCCTTACCGTAAACTACAACGCAGGGCAGTTATGTAAAAATGAGCATTCCCCGGCTAGCATTCTACTTAAATGAGTCTGAGGTCAACATACCAAAATGAGGAATGTTCAGACAGACAGACATGGACACAAAATAAATGAAGTTTAATCAGGCGTGCATGGACATGGGAAGTAATCATTACTTAGTAAGCATGCTTCGCCCACCATGCCTCACAGCCTGAGCATAGACTTAGGAAAATACGGGAAAAAAATGTCCGGGGTTTAGAGAGTCTGTTTATGGCTTTGCTGTTGCAAAAACATCAGTCATAAGTCTGGAAATAGTCACATCGAGTGGTTATCTGTCCGATACGAATCGGACCGATAACGGTCAAGCATAGGTTTAAGAAAAATGTTAACTGGAGTACTATACGATCTATAATGCCGTAAATATAAAAGTCTCTATTGTTACTCAATAACGTGAGTTTATGTACAACGAGAAACGAAACATGAGAAATTCTAAGAAAAGTGGAGCTTTTGAAAGATAAAAACATATTATAAAAAATATATTAGACTATGCTTATTGCATCATTTATGTTATTTGTATCACTGTTCAAGCCTTCTAGCACAGGATTTAGTGATATTTTGTTTTCAAATTGTTCAAAATGCGCTCAGTACATATAACTGGAAAGGCATCCACATCAAATTTACAAATCGTTCTGCACAAATGCAAGACAGGTTTCAATGCCCATCAAGTTCGATGCGGCTATTCAAATATATTCTCATAAAACAACAAATATATACTACATGCTTAACTGAAAACAGACAGACGGGTTTTGAATTGTGTGCGTATTTTTTTTTTTTTTTTTTTTTTCGTTTTTTTCCTTGCTTCAGATAACTTCAAAGGATTTTTATCTAATAAGTGCTTCTATAACATTTCTGATGTAACATTTGTACAAACAAATGTTTTAACCTCACTTCACAAGAAAAGATAATCAAATCAGAAAACATGAGAAAATGTTTCTTATCGCATCTAGGGAAACCGAACCCTATTCAGACTTGCGGTAGTCTGGTGGTCTTTGCACCCCGTCTTTAGTAGTCAGCGTTTTTAAGCGGACAGCAAAGTCGCCGGTTAAATTGCACTGATGCGCTGGTTTATCCGGCCTTTGTCGCTCGCAGAGCCGATAATGGCCATTTTCTTATGTCATAGCTTAAATACAATAGACTCTCGTTATCTCGACCTCGCTTATCTCGAATAACCGCTTATCTCGAAGTGAAATTCTGGTCCCTGTTTTAACATGGAAATCTAAGAAAAGGTAACAAAATAGTGTGGAAAAGAGGAGAAATTGCTCCTAAGGAGCAATTTCATCTCTTTTCCACAATATTTTCAATATATCTCTATCTTCAGGAGTCAAATTACATATTCATTTGTTAAATGTGGTTGTTCGATTTATTGTTTTCCTCACTTCTGCAGCTCTGATATTTCGAAGTACGGATATCTCGAAGTGTTTCAGAGAGTCCCTTGGTATTCGAGATAACGAGAGTCGACTGTACGTAACAGTGGTATTCTAAAACTTTATGCTCAATACTTATGGGATGAGTTGTTTATACGGAGTGACAATGTTTTTTGTTTGTTTGTGCTGAGGTTTTACGGCCCAGTCAACACAATAGGGTCATGTCGAGCACCGTCAATTTAACTAACCACACGTTTACTGGGCAGGCTTAGTCCTCCAAGCGGTTAACCAGTATTGTGCACATTCTTTCGCCAGAAACTGACAACTGCCCTTCTTGAATCAGCGGAAGGCAGAGAATGACCGTAGAAAATATTTCATGATAAATCTCCACGAAAGAAAGGAACGACAATGAGTAAGCGACGTAAGTGGAGTTGCATGCAGGCATAATGCAACAATGTATAGCTAATCTCAAGTAGCTTGGAATGGCATTTTCTTCAACCTTAGAAATGAATACTTGACAAGATGCCATTGACTGAACAGGGAAATTTTAAATGTACAGCGCAGAACAGAATGTATAGATAATTGTTAGATTGGTTGTTCATATAGACAATGTATATTGGTTCCTGAAATAGTTGAATCGATTAAAAGCTTATAAATATTTTAAAGCTGATAATTGATAGTTGTCTGTCTTCACTGTGGTCTCTTCGCTTCGTTTTACAAATTTGTAGATAAATAAATTACAGATGATTGCAGTGACATTTTTTTTTCTTTCTGTTATTTGTTGTTGTTGTTGGTTTTTCATATGGCCGCTTTATTTGTCCCCAAGACGAGTTTTGTGTCTCAGAAAGGCGACAGGCAAATTATTATTATTATTATTATTATTATCTAAAAGTAAAAAACTTAAGTAACAAACATATGCAGAGGCGATTTATTTTTTTAACGTAATCTTAGATTGGCATTTTGATCTGTGATTTTCATATGAATTTCTCAACCTTTTATTTCAACCAGTTTTAGATAAAATTTTATTGCATAAAATGAAAGTTTCAGCAGAGGAGGTAGAGGACCCTACGCGGGCCTAATATATATAGGAACTGCATAAGAGTTAAGGGCGATGTTTCGATCGAGTAAAACTAGTTTAAGCCCCCTCTTCCCCTCTCCAGTTGTGTTTCTGCTCTGGCAAAGTGCTACAGTTCTTCTTTGTGCTTCGGTTATAATGTCAGTTATAGCAACTGGACCATTGTGCCTTGTTGTTGTTTGTTCATCACCTCGTTTTTATTCTGTGCCTCGGGAAGGCTATATGCTTCGTGATTTATGTCTTGCCTTTGTAACTTCATTGATATATTATCAATGCAAATAATCAAAACAACACTTCATTGTGTTATATCTAATTATTAACTGCAACAAATGCGGCTTTGGTAGTCTTTATTTTCAATGAAAATCAACTATTAAATTATTATCATTATTTACATTCCGTTTGAACCCTATATAACAGAAATAAGACAATAGCATACAGCAGATACAAACAAATTTAATATGTAAAAATAATAACTTAGCACGCATTTACGCCACAAAAATGGCAATTTTAGCATCAGTCAAATTTGCCATAATTATCAGTTGACAGCCAATATTATGGCACTCGATAAGTGATGATGCCAGTGCAATTAATACAGACAAAACTAGGTATTTTTTTTTATATTTAGCTTCATAGTCACTCTTAGTCGAGGTGCGAAACTTTATCGGGATTAGCATTTTATGAAGAGAAAAGTAATATATATATATAGACATGTCTTTAACCATTTCAGTCCTGTAAACCAGAAGAGATAACTTTTTAAAACAGTATAGACCCAAAGTTCGTAATGAGCCGTCTCTTCAGGATATAAACTCTTTTCCATTCATTTTTTTTTTAATTTTTATTTTTGACTGATTTCCCTATTTGCAGTCCAAATCAAAAAAATGGAGGGGTCCACATCTGAAACTCAGGGGTGAAGGGATTAACACTGGCTGCGGATAAGATGTCCAGCCTGAATATCAAATCTACGACAATACTGACCAAAATGTAAGGATGTGATAAGTGATCAAGAAACACTAAACGATGTCCAAACACGCAAACATAAATATATATCTAAACCTTTTAGAGGCATTACAGAGACGTCAAAAGTAGAAACTTGCGTATCAATAGGGTTCCTCAAGTGTCGCATATTTTATACTAAGGTATCAATGTGCTTCACGGTCAGTTGCTATTCTGAAACAGCAGACACTTAGTACTTCCGCAAATTAGCCAAGTTTACCTAAAGCTTAGCTATTAATGCATCTGAACATTCGGTAGAAGTTAAGGAAATGTACTTGATGTCTTGATCCTCAAGAAATAGTTAACCTTTAGAAAAGCAAATGATGACGGCGAAAAGTACTGACTACAGTTATTCAAATATCACCGTTCATAAAACTGGCAACACCATTAGGCATTTAGGAGGAAGTTCACCCATACACCATGACTCGGAATCACTTTCAAGGCCAAACATTCAGACCAGTGCTTTAGAAATATGATAGATATATGCTCTTTTGTTTATCTACCGGGTGATATATCTGAGAAGCTGCTGGATGAATTGCCACCAGTGTACTTGTTCGTAAGCCTCTGCTGTGTGTCTATACTGTTGGCTCATGTGTAATTATCCGAACACATATTGTAAAGAGGCACAGTTTCAAACTTCAAACATGTAAAATGTCATTGCTGAATATAATTTCTTAAACGAACAGGAAATATAGAACAATGACCTACTCACCAACTGTGATTTTCTTTTTACGAAAAACGACAGCTTATACCACAACATAAAGAGATCGTATACATGAATCTGCAGAGAATAACCGACCAATTAGTCAGAAACTTAATAGTCTGAAGAGCTTAACGTACTCAGACGTGGTTAAAAAATCAGAGGTATGACTTAATGTTTACTGCGGTAACTTTCACCCGAAAAAAGTGGGAGAAACAAGCCAGAGCAAACAGCATGGATCCAGATCAGACGCCGCACTGTTTGCTACTCATCCAGCAGTTTATCCGCATCAACAGGTTGTAGATGGCCTTGTTCAAATTGAAGCACACATAGGGTGAGGAGTTATAGTGTCCCAATAGGTGAAATAGAGTGTTATGACTCATTTCTGTACTTTGCTGCAGACTGCTTTCGACATCTGTCAGACAGTCGTTTTTTTGGCTTGCCGCTTTACACAGAAGAAGAACATTTACAAACTTTTGTCAGGATTTAATGCACAACAATTTGTCGTAACTATCTATGTACAAAAAGTTTTATTCTACTCATCGTTTTTTTTAAACAAATATTTTCACTTTTTCTCATAGTAAAAATAAATGCAAATTATATAGAAATCCGTAGGGTAGGTAACTTGCAGATTTTCAACAAGTTCCGCTCATTCATTTTTTCTGAAATTTTCACAATATTGTTGTGAAATATCAATAATTCAAATTCAGTAAGAAAAGTAAAAATATTTTCTCAGACAAAAATTTACTATAGAAAGTATATTCTATGGTACCAAAGCCGTAATCCAAACTCATAAATCCATAAACGAATGACGAATCAGAATGTTCAGACCAACAGACATGGACCCCAGAACAAAGAGTGTAATCAGGCGTCCGCGGATAGTAAGCATTACTTGGTAAGCAAGCTTCGCCCACCATACCCATAGGCCTGAACGAAAGAAATATCGGTAGAAGCGTATGTCCGGGATTTGGGAAGTCTACTTATGGCGCGTCACTGGCAAAAACATCAGAAACAATTCTGGAAACTGCCACATTGTAGGGATTGACTAGATCATGATGTTTCCCATAGAACTTCTTATGTGTTGCTACCAGTTTGGTTTTTTGATACCCTGGCTCAACAACTTTGTAGTGAGCACTTTCCCATTCTCCAAGAAGTCCTGATAATTTGAACAGGTTCTGGCATAACGGATTAACTGTGAAACGTAAACGCCGTATGCTGATGCAGAAGGAAGAAACTGAGTCACTGAGGCCGGTATGCACTTATGTGAACATTCTAAAATGTTACCAATGCAGCAATTAATCAATGTTTATGAGTAAACATTAATCTGGACAATTTCGCTTTTAAGGTTGGTGGATGCATTGGTACTGCTAAGAGCAATTTATGTCATTCCCAGAACAGCGTGACAAAAATTTGAGGGTTTGCGGTCCAGCCAATAGTAATACAGTAATGCCAAGACCGTTCGGATAAGATGCAGAAAGAAGGAAGATAGGATACACAAGAGAAAGTACAGACGACAGAAGAAATACTGAATCGAAATCACTCCGCCCAGCAAGCGTTGTCCTGCTAAATACCAGAAGGGGTTTCTGGGTCTGAAAGTCAGCTCTCCCGACCGAATTGCCCGCAAAATGTCGTGTTCGTTTAGTAGTAATAGTAGTGCGCTTGGTATGCGGTTAGCTGGAATTGTGGGAAAAGGTCTTTGACGTTTGCTAAGATCATTTTGTAGGTGCACAACATTAGCAGCTTACATGTAATTTACTAATTCATGTAGTGCATTTATTAGGAATTAACCGTGGTCAATAGCGGCTAATTTTGTTTTTAGTGTAAATTGATAATGCGATATCATCCCTCTTAGAGATAACGGTGATGTGTCCAAATGACAACTTAATGCCACTAATTTCATTTCAAGATCTTTAAGTTGATTTTGGTGTCGATATAATTGCAAATTTATGCAGTCAGTTGATAGAGTGTTAGAAAAAAAGTTCAAGTTGGGATTATCATGTTATCTTTCACTTTCTTTCGTTACATATACCTCCTGATTATGTCATCACTGATAACCATATCTGTCTCGTATTAATGGAATTTAGGCTTTGCCTGATAAAAATCACTTGCCATAGCTTTATGGCATTATAATTCTACGTTGAAGTTGACTACAGGACACACATACACGACTCATTAACACACTTAAGGAATTTAAGAGGAACATTATCAGTAAAGTGTACTCTTCACTTTAGATATTTGTGACAAAGCCTGCCTTCTGAAATACACCGACTGCGCACTCAGACCAGACATGGTTCCTCCAGTATAAACAAACCTTACTAATCTTGACCAGAATATCTTTGGTCCTTATATTGCATTGTTTTGTGTTTTTATATGCATATTTCGATTTTGACTTCACTTCCAATGTGCAGTTTTGGTTGCAAGGGGTCTCAATTACTAGACGGTATTTTTGACTGATGAGACATTATGCTCATTAAAACAAGGATATATTAATATATCATCTATATCATTACTATTTACAACTATCTGACTGGCTGCTAATATAATTTTTAATGAAATCTCCACAAGTGCCTGCCATATAGTAAATTGAAATAATGAGAGCAATGATCTTATAAATCTCTATGAAAAAAAAAATGTAATGTTCAACAAGCTTATTAACATTGCACCAGCTAGTGGTGCAATGTTCTTGAGCATGCTGAACACTACTTGTTTCTCTGTCGTATCTTTTAAAATGTAAAGACGAACACATTTTAATAACACAAGTGAACTCTGCCGTTAAATGCTGATTTATTACCAATTGCTTTTTATGCATACAATGTCTGGTGAATAAAGAGAATGTAATGTTACATTGATTAGAATGATCCATAATCATATAAAGACAACGTAATGTTTTTATATTACCGTATTTACCCTAAGTATTCGGACACATCAACTCTTTATCATATATGTTCTAAAATTTGAACCAGTATAATTCACTACCCGATGTTGTGTCTAAAGGCTGCTGGATGAGTGGCAAACAGTGTAGACCCAGATGAGACGCCGCATTCTGCGGCGTCTCATCTGGGTCTATACTGTTTGCTCAGGCCTGTCTGTCCGAATACATATGGTAAAAACGGTAATAACAATATGTAAGAAATATTAAAACGAACAAACAAAAACTACAAACAAACTATTTAAATATATACTAACCATGTGCCATTAGAAAGCCACTACCTACATACGCACCTACAACGACTCCGTTCTGGTCTAGCTTTCAAAGAATGATGATCATCTAGAAGCAAAAGCTATAATCCTGACTTTCTTAGAAGATACTTGGTATGTTTGATTTTACAGAAAAATTAACAGAGCTATAAAAAGATAGGATATAACGTGGATATTATGGTTATAAAGGTTACCCCTGGAAACAAAGAACACATAAAAGAACAACACTCCTCAATATTTTCTACACAATCTGCCCGATATATTACTCGTCTCCAAAGTATACATACAGTCGACTCTTGTTATCTCGAATTCCAAGGAACTCACTGAAACACTTCGAGATATCCGTACCTCGACATATCAGAGTTGCGAGAGTGAGGAAAACAATAAATTGAACAACCACATTTAACAAATGAATACGTAATTTGACTCCTGAAGTTAGAAATATATATATATAAAATAATGTAGCAATTTCTCCTTTTTTCCACATCATTTTGTTACCTGTTGTCATAGTTTCCTGTTAGAACAGGGACCAGATTTTCACTTCGAGATAAGCGGTAATTCCAAATAAGCGAGTTCGAGATAACGAGGTTCGACTGTACATCAAAACTTCCTTAAGGTTGTTGTCCACGTGATAATCATTGACCACTGAAATCAAACCTCGTGTTTGTACGAAATCCAAATACCGGTTATTTATGGCCGCACTGTTCTTGTCGATGAGACGTCACAGTGCCGTAAAAAAGAGGTTTATCAATGAAACCTTGATATGGGCATTGGCAAACAGTGCAGACCCGGATCAGATGCCGCAGAATGCGGCGTGTGGTCGGGTCTGCACTGTTTGCTTAAATTATAGGAAGTTAAGTCAATTGAAAAGTTTTAAGTCCCGTTCTGGACCATTTTTCCAGCCTACACAGAGAAATCGACCCAACAGTGCTATCAGTGATTTGATGTTTACAATGCGCCAATATTGATGACTTCCTTTTTGCTCACTTGCCTTGCTCTAAAAGGAAGCAAATTATTTCTACTTAGAGTAGACGCCTTTTCAGTAGGGAGGTAAAACAGTTCTAACAGTGTTTTGCCTCCTCTGAAAGCGTGTCTGCACCCCTTGTTTTAATCAGCATTTAATTTGTATAAAATCAACATTTGGACATATATACTGAACCAGAAAAGAAACTTTCGCAATGTAGGTCTTAAACTTATGAGGTTAAATACAACATGTAGAAAAATGTGTATATGTAGTAGTTTACACTGACGCCCTACTTTGGGAAATCGGTCAGATAATCACCTCATGTCGAACGATATCGTCTGTTTTGACAAAACCTCCATTTTCACGCGCACGCACGGGGTGGACATATCTGGTTTACACGTGTTAACGTTTTTCACTGCAAATTATTGCACTTGACGACTACAGTCATAAAAATACCTAAACACTTTTATATCGATACAATTTGGGCAAAATTTCGATGCCTAGAATTGCGAAACATTTAAGAGAGAGAGAGCCGTTGGGATGCTGTAGGCAGGGGCTTCAACGGAAGATGTTGCTGCGCAAGTTGGATCATCTGTGCAGGCAGTTAGAAGTTTGAGACGGCGGTTTATGCAGACCGGAAGCACGGAAGATCTTCCACGTAGCGGTAGACCACCACGTGTGACCACGCCGGCGCAAGACCGCTATATTTTGAACCAACATTTACGAAATCGTTTTTTAACTGCGACAGCTACAGCGTCTGTCACCCCAGGTACTCATAACCCCAGGATTTCCGCTCAAACCGTACGAAATCTTTTGGCTGAGAACAATATGCGTGCACGTCGTCCCTACGTCGGAACAGTATTAACGGATCGTCATCACCGTAACAGGCTTCAATGGGCTGATAGACATCAACTGGACAAGGCAAGACTGGCGGACGATTCTTTTTTCAGATGAATCCAGGTCTGCATTGTCCAATAGTGATGGTCGGATCAGGGTCTACCGACGTAGGAATGAACGTTACGCTGACTGTTGCGTTCTTCAGCGGGATCGTTTAGGCGGTGGGGGTTCCGTGATGGTCTGGGCCGGAATAAGTTATGGGTATCGTACCCAATTTGTGGTCATTGATGGCAATTGGAACGCTCAAAAGTATAGAGACCGTGTCCTTGCCCCACACGTTGTTCCTCTCTTACAAAATCACGGCGTTATTTCTGTGTCTCAGCAAGACAACGCCAGACCTCACGTCGCCCGTGACAATATCCAGTTCTTGAGAAACAACAATATTGATTTCATAGACGACTGGCCCTCAAAAAGCTCGGATCTAAATCCCATCGAGCACCTTTGGGATAATCTTGACACACGTGTACGGCAACGTCAAAATCCGCCTGGTAACGTCAATGAGCTCCGTGACGCTTTGCTAGAAGAGTGGAATAATATACCCCAGGCTCAAAATAATAATCTCATCCACTCAATGCGTCGTCGCTGCCAAGCTGTTAGCAATGCTCGCGGTGGGCATACTCTTTACTAAAGCCAAAAAAAAATGAATCGACACCTACCCAAATGAAATTGAAAAATCCAATGAAATTGATAATTTTCAGACTGTAAATGAACTTTGATGAATTAATTTTAAATTATTATGCAATAACAAATACGAATAAAAACTGTTAATATACACATATGTGGAAGTCTCGCGAAAGTTTCTTTTTTGGTTCAGTATACTTAGACCAATATCAGATATGTTTATATTCAGAAACAAAAGTCAGTAAATTGTATTACTCCATATACTATTGTAGCAATTAGTGTTACAATACATGATTTGACTTTAATGTCTTTCATGTTTAACCATACACCCAGAGAGAGAGAGAGAGAGAGAGAGAGAGAGAGAGAGAGAGAGTGAGATAGAGTAATTACATTGCCATTTGTCTTTTATACTTTCTTTATCATTTGTAACCCAGTCCGTTAAAGCTGTATATAGCGGCAGTTCTAACACAAACGTAATGATATGATCGTAAAAAGTCTCGAGACTTATCAAAATGAGAGATGTATTTTTACCTGCTTTTTAAATCTATCTATTGATGCCAAGGGTATATTTAAAAATGTTTTGGTACATGACACCTTATGTCTTAATCGGGACTTTACAGCATACCTAGAAATGTTGTAGAAGACCTGCGGATTGCATTTCTGCAATCAAGCCTTTCGTGTCATATCGTTAAGAAATCAACACATTCAAGTTCATTACTTTAACAAGTCTATGTAATGTGTATACCCATGTTTCCCCATAATATATTGTGAAAACAGAGCTATACAGTGATGTTTTACGATGCAATTTTTTTACCGCAATAATCTGTTTTAACCCATTTATGCCTAGCGTCCCTTAAAGGGATATTGACAAACGGTGTAGACCCAGATCAGACGCCGCAGAACGCGGCGTCTGATCAGGGTCTACACTGTTAGCATTAAACACAGGAATTCCTATAAAACATGCAAATAATAAGAACTAACCAGACATCCCATCTTTTGTTAATGCACCGTCCAAAGAGTTATGGTAGAAGAGTCCACTCGGCATAAATGGGTGAATGCATTTTGTTACCATATCTTTCACATATTGTATTAAGAAAATGCCATATCTTACATAGCTCTAGATAACAAGGGTATCCAATAAATTTTGTTTTCCCCAAGTCTTCCAGAAACCTCCCCCCCCCTCCCCCCCAAAAAAAACAAAAAAAAAAAAAACAAAAAAAAAACAAAACCAAACAAACAAACAAAACAATCCAATTCATGTTGTGGGTAGAAGGCCAGGATTTCTAATGTTTACTCGTGACATACGTTTCATAGATGAATAACAAAATCATCAATTGTTGTGGTGGAGCAATAGCCTTATCTAGAGCTAAAGGTAAGAAGTATACACATTTAACATATGCGTGCTAACGTAATGAACTAAATATACATGGGCCTCAACGGCAGAAAACGTACCTTCGTACATGTGCGCCCAGCGAAGATCAGATCAGTCTGCGCATTCACGCTATCTGATTGTTTGTTTGTTTGTTTGATTTGGGCTTAACGTCGCTTTCAACAATCTTTCAGTCAGATCGCGACGGTGTCTGGATGTGACAGGGAGCTCAATGCTCACTTTTAGAGTGCTGCCTCACTGAAATATCATGCCCCAGACACTTTGACATGATATTCCACCCAGTCACATTATACTGACACTGAGCTGACCAGTTCCGATTCCTAGCTCTACTTTCTTAATGCTGAGCGCCAAGCGAAAGAGCAGCTAGTACCATTTTTAAAGTCTTTGGTATGACCCGGCCGGGGATCGAACCCGCAACCTCCCGGTCACAAAGCGGACGCTCTACCACTGAGCCACTGTGCCGGTCATGCTATCTGATAAGAATCTTCCCTGGGTAATTTGGATTGCCAAGGATGCAAAGTTCCTTCATGCGGACAGCGATGACTTTGATCAGACTGCGAGGATGCGCAGGCGTATCTGAGACTTCGTTGGGCGCACATATCAGAAGGTACGTTTTCTCACGCAGCGGCTCACATGTATTCATATATTTTAGAATATGACGGACAAGATGCCATATCTCTAAGCAGTAGGGACACACCTATCGTAATACTGGACGTCGATTTAGCCTGCGATGATGACATAGAAGGGTTGACAGAATTTCTTACATCCATTGCTGATGTGGGGATGAGGATAAAAATTCCAGGTTGGTTAACAAAGACAAACAAACACAACGGAACGAAAACAGTTCCGAAATTCGGCGCAGATTTTGGACATACATACATACATACATACATACATACATTGTACTTTTTTTTTCAAATTTCTATGACAATAAATAGGGCCTGGCCATGGGATAGCTCCTCATTGCAAATGCGGACACAGAAGCGCGGTCAGAATCAGCCTGCGCATTTGCGGAATTCGATTAGGTGCATATAACCTATTAATCTTAGTATTCAGACACTTCTTCTCGTTGCTTTCCTTACCCTAAAATTTGAATACCTACCTCATGACGGACTGCTTGATAAGTGGCAAACAGTGTAGTCCCTGGTCAGACGCCGCATCTTGCGGCGTCTGATCTGGGTCTACACTGTTTGATCAGGACTGTCTGTCCGAATACTTAAGGTAAACACTGTACCATGGTAAACATTTCATGGTATCCAACGATTCTGAATCTAACAATGAAGTTAATGATCGGACCGCGAATGCACAGGCTAACCTGGACGTTCGTTGTCCACATACACGATAAGTACGCTTTTTCATGGCTTGGCTAAAGCATATTTCTCTCAATAATTAGCCATCAACCTATTTCCCCATTTAGCAATGTAAGATTTATCAGGTTAAAGACAAACATTTCGTAAATGGGCAGTAAGTATTTGAATAATCGGTTTACAATGTTTGGAAATAGCAGCATATTTATTTTGTGTGGGTGTCAAGATCTTAAATTTCAGTCCTAAACAACATCGACAGAATCGCCGATACAAATTGCCGACTAGCACCAAGTACCGTATAAACCCATTTACGCCAAATGGACTCCTCTGCCTCAACTCTTTGGACAGATCTATTTCTAATAGAAGGGATGTTTAGGTAGTGTTAATTTCTACCATGTTTTTTTTTTTTCCAGAAATTCCTATATTTAATGCAAACAGTGTAGACTGTGTTCTGTGGTGTCTGATCTGGGTCTACACTGTTTTCAAATGTCCCTTAAATGGGACGCTAGGCATAGATGAGTTAAATAAGTATTATCCTTAACCCTTAAAGCGCCAATCACAACAATTGTCGTCTGCCTTGTCATCTGCTTGTGATTTTAAAAGTCATTTTAGCAAACAGCGTGGACCCAGATCAGACTGTTCCTTTAGGAGCAGTCTGATCAGGGTCCACACTGTTTGCCTGTATGCAAAAATAGGTTTGAAAAGTCTGCAAGAATATTCAGCAGACGACATAAACAGACGACATTTTCAGATGCAGGTTTTCTTGGCGCTTTAAGGGTTAATGTTCGGCCAAACAAGCCTGAGTAAAGACCGTAGTCGTTTGATAAGGTTATGTACTGTTTGCAGTTAAATCAGTTCTTTTAGACGCATTGCCTTGTAGTCAAATTGACTTGTTCAAATGTGAGGACAATTTCGACAAGGCTTGATACACTATCATGGGGAGGCCACTTTGTCAAGTTTGTTTTGTCTCCCTTCTCAAACGGGGTCTAAAAAGAAAGAATTTGCTCCCTAAATTCTCTCCTTTTAGAGATGACCCTTTTAAGAAGGAGCTTTTGTGCATAGAAAATCAAAAATGCCGGAAACTATTAACTTCCTGTTGTATAATGTACGACATCCAACGTCTTGCATTCTGACTTCATACTTTTATCGTCTTACTTCTAACTTTACATTTCCAAAGTCATACTTGTAATTTCTGAATTACAACTTCCTACTTGCGTATTTGTACTTCCGAAGTAAAATACTAGTACTAAGTTGGCGATCATAATTTGGGTGCAGTGAGTGCTGAAATTGAACATTAGGCGTCTTCCCCCCCCCCACCCCAAACCCCTCCCCCCCCCCCCCCCCGTTTCCCCGTAAGTTTTGCACAGGACGTGGAAACAAATATCATGATAAGAAAATGTACAATAATTTATGTGTTACATTAATTTTGCCTTGAAAAGTCAAACTGTCAAGATAGAGCAAGCAGTCTACAACCAGATCCATCTAATTCTAAATAAATTCCTTATGATCTGAAAACTTTCAGGACTTAATGCAGAACCACTGAAGTTGGAGAACATTGACCAGATAATGTGTTGGATGACTAGCTACTCCACAGACATCCTTGAAACAAATATACTTGAAACATTTCAAATCGGTAAGTGTATGTTTTATATCCAGCCAGAACTTTGTTTTCAATGGAGGGGCATGTTCGTCTGTCACACGTAAGTTATATTTATTTTCCATATGTTGTCATATTAAGTCTGCGCGACATCTAAATGTTTTCCACAGATTGTCATACGTAAGTCCGCAAGACATCAAAATCGATTTTCCACAGATTGTCATACGTAAGTCCGCACGGCACCTAAAATAATTTTCCACAGATTTTCAAACGTAAGTTCGCGCAACACCTAAATTAATTTTCCACAGATTGTCATACGTAAGTCCGCGCAACACCTAAATTAATTTTCCACAGATTGTCATACGTAGGTCCGCGTGACACCTAAATTAATTTTCCGCAGATTGAAGTCTTTTGTGTGCATAGATATTAAAAAGATATGTTTTGCGATTGATAATGAATAGGGCAGTAAGAATGCAAGCGCAGTGATATATTTAAACGCATAGTTTTTGAACACATACTAAACACAATGTAACCAAAACAAACAACTACCAAACAAAACACAAAGATAGCAACACAAAAAAAAGCAAGAAAAAAAAAAAAAAAAAAGAAAAAAAAAAAAAGAAACAAAACCAACACGTTCGAAAGTTCTGCCATTACGACTCGAAAATCATACCATTTCTTACACACCTTCGTCTAGGCAAACGACAAGACTAATGCTGCTGGATGTTTCAGTAATTTTACTACATATCCTTATGCTCATTATTGATCGCCTGTAGTATCAATACATCTATGGCCTGTCTAGAAATCTTTATTCAGTCTGCGGTCTGACGGTCACAATATACCAATTAACAAGAAAATATACGACTTTCTTTCGTTTGCGGACTGTTGATATGAAAAAGTTAAACGCTTTTCTCCTTTATAATGCTTTAAAGTTTCACTGGTGTTGTTTTGGGATATTTTGTGTTTCAAAATTATAATCAAACATTTGCCAGGAAATTGTAAAGAATTGTTATGTTCAATTTATCATTATTTCTTTTTCGTTTATTTATAAGAGTTTTTTTTTTTTGGCATTGAGAAGGCATGGTTAATACACAAAAAACTAAAATGCATGTCAAAAAAAAAAAAAAAAAAAAAAAAAAAAAAAAGGGAATCGGGCCTGCTTCCGGGAAGGGTAAATACAATACCGCTTTTAGGGGAGTTTATACACTTCAGGCGACTCGGTCAAAATCGTTGGAGTCTGAAAATGGGTCTACTCTAAACGGAAAGATTGTGTTCCCCTTGGGAGCCAGTTCTTTCCTTTTAAAGCAGACTCCTTTTCAGAAGGGACTTCATGTGCAGGAAAGCAAACATGAAGTTACAAAACTTGTCTCTCTTGTAAAATTGGCGGTACATTTACCAGGTGTATTCAACAGGTCGCAGATATCCTACAATACGTATTAGCTCATTTAGCAACCTGGTGGGAATTTTAGCAGAATTAAAAAAAAAAAAAAAAAAAAAAAAAAAGAAAGAAGAAAACTTCAGATCCTGATGAAACAATATCAAGGGCAGTTTGATCTGAGTCAGAACTGTTCGCTGAAGCATTTATACCCAAAATGTAAAATAAACGCATAGAGCTGAAATATTTCGCACATTTTGCAAACGAGTGGGGAACAACTTTTGTACGCAGGAAGATGCCTCACTGGTATTTGAAACCCCTCAAATCTTTTCTTACAAGAAAGAATTTACTCCCAGGACGACCAAATTCTTTTCCTAGAGGGAACAATATTTTTCTTGTCATAGTAGCACGCATTGAGAAGGGAAGCAAATACTTCGATATCGGAGTTCTTTCCCTTTGAAGTGCACCCATTTCCCTTGAGGCAAATACAAGTAGCATCCAACGTGTTCTTTCCAGAGCTGCCAGAAGGTGACATCCATTTGGTGACGAACAGACAACTGAGCCAACTCTCGATAAACACCTCGACATTTGTGGAAGAACTGGCTAGAGCACATGATGGTGTAACATTCAATATTTGGGTGATTGATGAGTGTTATCGGAAAGGTATATAATATGCACTAAATCTCCCTACAGCATTGCTTAACCCCTTCATCCATTATTTTCTGAAATAGACTCTTAGATGACAAACAGTGTAGATCCTGATGAGACGGCTCATTACTATTTGCCGCTTCGTTGACTTGATGCACGTCTTTCCACTGAATAAGATATGTCACGCATGTATAAATTTAACATAGTTTGCATGTGTATTTCGCTAAACCCTTAACATGATATATATATATATATATATATATATATATATATATATATATATATATACACACACACACATACACTTGCCTTACTGTGAGGCAAGTAAAAATCGTTAAATGAATATCAATTATCATTGAACTTATTGTTGTAAATTTTAGACATGTTCTAGTCAGTTCAAAAGGTCTGGTGTTATATGTTTGCGTATGTCATTGTCCTAGCATCAGTATTATCAGTATTTACGTCATTTTGAGAAAAAGGTAAGATAACAACGTAATAAAGCTCTGTACGAGGAAGCTTCATACAATTATGAAAAACCAAAATGCTACAGAGCGGGACTCGAACTCCTGTTCACAGTATCACTAGATGATCGAGAGTACTGAGCTGATGAGCTGAACTACACCTCAGTCCAAACTGATCTACAAAACGTCGTTCAGGCGAGATTTGAGCTGCAACGTGAGAAAACGTACCTTCTGACATGTGCGCCAAACGAAGACTCACATCAGCCCGTACTTCCGCGCAGTCATCAGAGTCTTCGTCGTCTGTATGAAGAAACTTCGCATCCTTGGCTATCCAAAATGCACTCACTGAACGCGATGGCTGATCTAAACGTTCAATATGTTCACATGTCCGGGGGTTCCTTTCTGACATTATGATGTCCCGGGGGTTCCTTTCTGACGTTACGGCTCATTGTATAGTAATTAGTTACTCTTGCCAGCATATACACAGTAAAATTCCATTACAGTCAATCCTCTTTATACCGACACTCGATACAACGACAAACCTTCGTTATAATAACAATTTGAATGTAACGGAACTTTCGCTGAAGAGGTGACAGTTAATGAGAAATTATGCAAGAATATGGCATTAAAACTTCAAGTAACATATGTTTTGGATATTTGTTAGAATCGCCTCACTGAGGCGATTCTAACAAATATCCAAAACATATGTGTTGTGAGGAAATAAGAATAAAACAAGGTCTTTCTTACATACCATTCTGTCCATTAAGGATTCTTTACAACAGCAAATTAATTTTAATGGCACCATCTTTGGCAACAACTGCTGTCGTTGTAACGAGGGTTCACTGTACTAAGACCATCTTCGGGACTGCCTGAAAGTTGTCCTATTAGTAGGGTTGTCTAAATATTAAAAATGGAATATAACGAAATCATTTTAGACTGGCAAAAGCTGTTATTAATAGCGGAATAGTTTTGATTTCTAGTAGTCTTAATAGCGGGATTTTATTGTACATGGCAACAGTTGTCTGGGTATACATTATGCTGGGGCAAGGGCAGTCAGCCTTAACATAACTGTTTTCAAAATTTGGTGACGTGCAGTCAACCTGAGCAAAAGTAGAATACTCCACCAAGTCATCACAACAGTCTTTAACTTTTTCACTGCCACAGGCGATAATAATAGGCTTTTGCAAACAGCATAGATCCAGATGAGACGCCTCAATGAGCCGTCTCATCTGGATCTACGCTGTTTGACATTCAGTCTTTCAACTTTACAGATAAAAGTTTTTCCAAGCGATGGTTTGTTAAAATAAAAAAGCAGACGACAAATGTCGTCTGAAATTTGGCACCGAAAGAGTTAAATTCGGGAAATATAGGTATAAATATAACCAATTTTCCGGTGATTTTTGAGTTTTCAATTTTCTGTTTGACCTAATACAGTAGAGAACCAGAAGCGTCAGGCCAGTGGAAAAAGGTAATATTTTGTCCTACACCTATACTAACATTTGAGCTGCAATGTGAGAAATGTACCGTCTGAAATGTGCGCCCAGCGAAGTTTCAGATCGGCCCGGGCATTTGTGCAGTCTAATCAGAATCTTTGCTTGGCGCATTTTGGATAATCAATGATACAAAGTATATTCATGCGGACAACGAAGGCTTTGATCAGACTGTGCCGATTTGCAGGCTGATTTGAGTTTTCTTTGGGCGAACATGTCAAAATGTACGGTTTCTCACGTTTCGGCTCATTTATTTTCCAATATTTCAGGACGCCGGCGCAAGAGACAGTCATCTCTTAATATGTATCAGCAGCTGGCAACCGTCTCCGGGGGATTGTATATCAGCACAAACAAAGGCAACATCAGCAGTGTTGCAAACTTGCTATTGGTTAGTTCTAGTTTCTTCATTGGCAGAAATGAAATTTATGCATTTGGCTCATTATTACGAGAAATAATTCAATCATGTTTACCGCACCCCCCAACAAAACTCCTAAATTAACATCCTGTTTAAAACGATGGGAATTACATTTAGTTACCTTTCTCTTTGTTTCTTGCATCAGAATGACGAGAACATAACATTGATTGGAAATTATTGTTAAACAAGACAAAATATTTAGACGTAAACATCTAAGTACCGGCGCACATTTTGTTCGTGATTACTTGGAGATATGGGACAAGGGTATACTAAAGTTTAATGAATGTTCAATGTAACAGGTAAAAAAGAACAACGATGTTATTCTTTAATGTATGCTTTTATTAAGCTCTTTGAAATTTCTTGATCAAGCAATATGCGAATCCTAGTCATTTTGGGATCTCCACGAGATTTATTTTATACACTATTATTAAAAAAAACAAAAACAAAAAAAAAAAAAAAAAAAAAAAAAAAAAATAAAAACAAACAAAAAAACATGCCAGAACTTAAATAAGTTACCAGATCTTATCTAGAAGCTTATTTTAGCATGCGGCAGATATGAATATGTTTGAAGTATATGAATGGGTCCTTTTTTTAAAGTCCAAGTAATGAATGGAGTGGGTGTTCAGATTTTACAATGCAAATCTATACCAAAATCACCAGTAGATACTCCCCACCACCCGAGGCGTGAGTCTTAAACACGAACTTTGTTTATCATTTTTGTTATTCTTTATACTCTGAACATTGAAGTGCATATCAAGGTATTATTTTATTTCTGCCATAGTCTTCCGATATAGGAGCCTTTAGTCAGACGCAAGTCTGCTGCAGTAAAATCGGAAAATGAAATAAATCACCAACAACATAAACACAGAAGAGTAATAAACCACAACAAAAGAACCGACTTGGATCGGTCAGTTATAATCCTCGCCCTCAACTTTCACTGTGGTTCAAAACACTTATTTGTGCGACTTGTTGAGCGATCTTCTAACTCATTGCACAATTGTACAATCTTGCCAGAACCTTAGCCAGTTGCTCATACGAGCATTCTCAGCCAAAAAAAAACAAAAAAAAAAAAAAAAAACAAAAAAAAAAAAACAAAAAAAAACAGGTCCTAGCCCCTCTGAGTGTCTCAACATGCGCATTCAGTTTGACATTACCGAAATCAACAAATTAATAGCTTGGATGAAAAGTCAGACACTTTTGTTCCCGACAGACACATACACTTAAATGCGTGGGTGAAACGTCACACACCGACGATCCCGGCAAATATAAAAAATCCTTTTTGAGCTAATCTAACACTCTACCATACATAAAAATCCAAAGCTATATTAAGAGACTTGCGCGATTCGCGCGCCGGTCAATGAATACAGTCTGTGCACGTATCTGGTATATCTGACTTGATTTCTCTTTCTCATTTCCAGTTAAAATGCAAAATTGAATGCGTTTTATAAAAGTCGTTAGTGTCATAAAAGTATGTCTGCATCCCAAGTTCTCATTCAAATGTATTACATAAGTATGTCAGGGAAATATCTCCACCTAAGGGCATCTAAGGTCTTAAGGTCTAGGTGGGAAACATATTTTTATCAAACGAGGTGTAACACTGACACAATTTCCAACCACATTTCGATTAGTCCATGTACATGCATGCACAATTGACGTTCAATTCTTTACAAACTACATCAATTTTTGTAATACCGTAAAGTTAACCTAACTTAGTTAAAAAATTGCTTGTTTTATCATTATTCCTTCTCATATTCATTTTGAACTTTAGCTCTAACAGTAGCAAAATCATCAAATAAAAATGTTGTTGTTTTCTTCCTTTTTCACGGAAAGTGAGACTTGCATTTCATTGAGATTTTCCTTTGACATTTTAGTCAGATTTATCCTTCGAGATTTTAATCAGATTGTCTTCATTGGAGCAATTTGAATGAAACGTCAAGTCTTATTTTCTGTGGGAGACAATTTGAATGAAACTTCAAGTCTCATTTTTTATGAAAACATGTTATCTTCTTTTTTCTTTACTCATCAAATCAAAGTTTAAGCTTTCAACTTTGCAATCTCAATATGTGATTGCACAAAATTAGGCTTTTCGATGCGGTTTTAATGAATGTTCTCTACATTCTTGTTCGTGTTTGCATGGAGAAATATTAAGACAAGTTTCAATACATTATGTTTAAGAATGCATGATACAGAAAGATAGCTTAAAGGTGTAAATTTTACATAGGTGTGTTAACGTAATTGACTGGGTCCAGTTGTTCAAAACGTCGTTAGCTTAACGAGCTCGTTAAGGGTCATTTCGTTAACTGTTTTAGCGGATTCAATACACAATATTGTGATATTTTTTGCTGAAAAAAATGGGAGTAGCTTTTGCACTCACATTTTTCAGCAAAAACATTCAGCATATTTGTGTATCACTCGATGTAAATTTTAACGAATCGTTAACTAACGATGTCGTTAGCTTTGAACAACTGGGCCCTGAAGATCAGTGTTGACATAAAGTAGGCCATGATGTCATAACTCCAGATAAATATAAAAAAGTATTGGTATTTTTTACTTCTCCATGAAAAAAAAAAGAAAAGAAAAAAACGTTGTGGTACTCATTAGAAGCGCCGAGGTGCTTGTAATGAATACCCAGAACATACATTTTTTATGGAGAAATAAGAAAACAAATTTACCTAATACGCCCTCTTATGTTGCGCTTTGGATGTTTCAGATACTGTTTGCTTTACATTATCATAATCATCACATGTGTTTGTTTGTTGTATTCTGTTTACAGCAAACCATAAAGCCAAATACTGTGGACATCATGAGATTTACTTACTCCACGCCTATGGGGAAATTCCAAGTTCCAGTAGATGACACTATGACCCAACTAACGGTTCTTCTTTCGGCAAAGTCGACGGCACCAGTTTGTATACCATCGATGCCACTGGGTGTGTAAAATATACCGTATGTTTTAAAGTAGAGCCACACAAAATTGGATATTGCTTATTTTCCGTTTTTTGGATTGCGACGTCCTTCGTGCTATACTCTATTTATTCCTTACATCATTCGTTTCGATAGAGCATCTAGTCAAGTCAGTATAACCGGAGTAACTTTTTAACTGCTAAATTTCTAAAACTGGGATATTGGCATAGTAAACTGCGTAAAACATTTTGTCTAGATTTCATCGCCGTCATTCTAAATTAATGCCCAACTATAAGACTGGCTTGAAATTACCTGCGTAAAGGTTTACTAGAACTCGACTTCTATAGCGACTTAGTCTATAAACAATCTGTCAAAAACTCAGACTGCAATTGGAAGTGAATCTGTGAACCCGCGATTTTAATCTGTAGGACTAAACACTGTATGAGCAAGAAAGAAACTAATCTATTTACAATTGAGGTGGGACACAGCATTTCCTAAAATATTGCATGTGCGTCCAGCGAAGACTAATATCAGCCTGCGTATTTGCCCAGTTTGATGAGAGTCTTCGTAGGGCACTCTGTCAGTAGTAAACAGCCAAGGTGTCTTCAGGCGGACAGCGAAGATGCGCAGGGTGATCTGAGTCTTTGCTGGACGCGCATGCTATCTTGTAGGAAATGCTGTGTCCCGGTTCCTTTAATTTATACTCTTAATATTAACTGTTCCTTTTTAACATACTTTTAATATGGTTATGTCACAGGTGTACCGGCGTCATTTGCAGCAGGCAGCGGCCACAAAATCCAGAACCTGGGTACTACAATAGTGGTAATGGAGTTTAACACGACAAAGGTATGGATATTCGTATCTGATCTGTACAAAAGTGAAATTGCTGACATACGTAAGTCTTGAATCTTGCTCCGCAAACGACACACATGAAAGCTCTCTGAAAATGTGCACGCTTCCTGCTTCCTACCGATTTACAGCTTTCAGGTCGTTCCGTTCAGCACCGCTACATAAGCATTAGATGCTACAAACTCAATACTTATACTAAGTAGAGAACTCAAATATTTTGTAATATCGGCTTTACGTCATGAAATAAATTCCTCAAAACATTTTGAAAAAGCACAGTTTCTTAGAATACACAGTTCAAAATCAAACTGCAGTATGTAAGAATATCAAGAATGACACACTAGCAGAGAAAAATGTTTCCTCCTTTCCTTGGAAACTAATTAACAGGAATTTTCCTGCTTGCATTCCTATACACCACATCGCTTAAAAAGTGGGTGGGGTTACTCTACAATGAAATAGTAGAGCCAATTGGTTCCTTTTAGAGTAGACCCCCTTTTAGAAGGGAACAAGGTATTTAGACAGAGTTGCCTTCCCCAAAAGTGTATCCATTCTTCTTCATATCCGCTTGTTTATTTCAGCCCACAGATTTCGGATACTGGAAATTTCAGAAAATAGACAGTAGCACGTGGGACGTGAAGGTGACAGGCCAAAGTACCGTTGACTTCACATACCAGTTTTTACAGCCAGGGCCGGGTGGTTATGGTGAATTCCCTATTAGGGGCAGACCCATTGCAGGTAGATTTATTCAAGATGTTGTCGAGTAGTGTAATGTCATTCAATGCGAATCGGAACACTTTCAGAGGGGGTGGAGGCAGCTCAGTCAAAATGTTTTGCCTTTCTTCTGAAAAAGGTTCTACTCTGCAAGGAAAACATTTGCTCCCACACTTTCCTTGTAGAGTACATCCCTTTTCAGAAGGGGATTGACGGGCAGGAACACTAACAGGAAATTACAACTCAGTCAAAATAGTTTGCCTCTCTTTTGAAAAAAGATACCGTATTCAACCTAATTACCGCACATAGTCCTATAAGCGAACAAGCAATTTCGTAGTTTTCAGATTACAGCCAGTGTACGTTTTGTCTACTTTATAAAGGCATGTGTTATGGGTACTCATTTGAATTGCATCGACTTATCGATGCAATTCAAATGAGTACCCACAACGTATGCCTTTATGAAAAAAAAATCAGGAAAAATCGCATTATTACCATCAAATAAGCCTTTTTCTGATGTTTTCTTTTTTCTTTTTTTGTAATGTACCCTAAGTAGGTCGATACATATTTTAACACAACTGAGTGTTCCGAGGAATTTTGAAAAACCTAAACGCACAGTGCGGTAATTAGGTCGAATACGGTATACTCTACGAGGGAAACATTTGCTCGAAAGCAAACAAGAAATCACAAACATTTTATCACTTATAGAAAATGATGGAAATCTATCGGGCGTATCCATTCTCTAACAGTCTTTTTGTGGTTTAAATTCCTTGTCTAATTAGCCAACTCTGCACAAGTAAACGCACAGCAAATGTACTGTTTGAAAGAGCGTCTTGTCAACTTTGTTTGATAAACGCACATTTCAGCGTTAGCATAAAAAGAAGGTACGACAAGCGCAGTTTTTTTTAATTACCAAGCGGTACTAGCAAGAGTTGTGACATGGGTGCAGTTCTGAATGTATAAATAATAACGACAGTACAGGTATGTACATGGAAACCTATTAGGATCACCACGTGGCACAACAAAGAGTCGTGACAGGAAGGAAAAGTGTTAGGTGAGCAAATTTACTAATATTGTTGTTATTGTACTTGCATCTTGAATAGCTCCACATGTTGTTATATCATATATGTAACCTCAGAGTAATAAATTTTGATTTGATTTGATTTATAATGCAGGAGAGTCCCACAAGCTGTCCATTACAGTCCCAGAATATGGCAAAGTACAAGCTATCACAACAGCGTTATTTCTGGATGACAAAAATCTTCCTAGCAAAGTGATAAATTTGAAGAACGTAGGAGGAAGAAGGGGGAAGTCTGTTTTCTACGCACAGGTTACAATGCCTACAAATGTTAGTATGGCGCTTAGCTGTAGTTGTTTTAAGATTTCGGAGTTAAACAAAGTTTTGATGGTTTCTCATCAGCACATGATATTTTCCATAACTTCTTAAATCCCTCTCCATCACGGCTCTACCGTTTATATTTTATAATGAAAAGATTCAGATACCTTTAATATAAGAAATAATTTTTTATGTCTTTGTGTGAAAACATTATATGATCAATCAATGTACATTCTAATCTTTCAAACTTTGCCAGTAACAGACAACAATCTACTTTTATTTTTGTTGTTCTTTGTTTCAGTAAAAATAAGGTTTGACAAGGAAACCATTCAAATGTTTATTGATTGGTCATGGAATGTTTCCACACCAAAACATTTACTATGATACTCACCATAGCGATTCTAATGAATAACCAGCGTACATACGAGTATTTTGCAAGAAAATCAAACGATAATTAATTTCAATTCATCGTTTTATGGCTATGCAGTTCAGGTGCTTGTACAATCATGACGCGATTATCAATAAAACACTTATAGCATTTTGGAAACTGAACACACATATTATGTATCATTCTATCTACACATTTGCCTGGTAGCAGTCATAAAATTGCAAAAGTATGTATTTTCAGTGCCTTTCGAAGATTGTAGACTTTTGGACACAATTTTGTTGTATTCGAATAAAATCAATCTAACGCAGATAAAGTGACTTATTCCGTAAATAGTGTGTAGTCCTCTACTTGGAAATTAATAATTAATCCTTTTGGCCTGGCAGACCAAAACATGAGCCGTCTCATCAGGATCTACACTGTTTGTCATTCAGTGTTTGGTATTAGACTGAAGTCCTTATGTACATCAGTGGACATGTGTAAAAGTCAAGGATGGTAGAATCAACTTCGGAAACTCGCGGATGAAAGAGTTAAATCAATGCAGATATTTTCTTTTTAAATGTAGATATACCTAGTTTGTGTATATTTCGATTCTGAATCGGATTATTGAGTGTCCTTCAATGGCGCACCGTCCCTCATTTCCTTTTTGTAACTTGGACCTCTGAGCCCCACGCCGCAAACCCATGTCTCAGAGGTCAGGATAAAAAAAACTGAATGTAATGTTGCAGATCTCTGGGTTTTAAGAAAAGGTATACAGGTACAACACAGTTGTTTGTAATCTATCCAGCGGGTAAGGAAAGGTAAGAGTAACAGGACAAATTTAGTAGTAATTTAGGAGTACGATTTGACTTTTTGATCCCTTACTCGAGGCGCAGGGGTGGGGCATAAAAATAAAAAAACAAAATGGAGCTATGTGGTCTAATATTACAATGATATATGGTTGGAATCGGTTAAATAATATAGAAAGGAATATCAACAATATATTATGCTGATTAATGGACGGACGGACAGACAGACATACAGATGAACGAACAAAGTTGGTCATAATATCCCCGCTTTTTTTTCGAAAGCATGGGGGAAATATCTGAATGCTTGAAATACCTACGACCTTGATTATTATAGAAAGGAATAAGAAAATTCGTATATGAGAAAGGGCAAACGTTTCCTATAAGATTGCTTGCGACCCAGCGAAGACTCAGAACAAACTGCGCATCTGCACACGCTGATCAGAGCCTTAGCTGTCCACCTGAAGACGCTTTGGATCTTTGGCTACCAACACTGTGCTCTGCGAAGACTGATCAGACTGGGTAGAAGCGCAGACTGATATCAGCCCTCGCTGGGCGCACATGCAGTCTTGCAGGATATGCTTGTGTTGGCATATAATTCCGTGATATTTATACGCTTTTCGTACGGTTTCATCCCTGCCAGACCCATACCAAAAGTAAAAAATGGTACTGTTACTTTTTCAATAGTTTATAGCATTCCGTGAGACCAATAAGAATATGAACTTGTCGGCCCGGTCAGTAAAGGGTCCGTTGCGTTCATAGAATCTGGGGCATATGGGCGTAATTTCCTTTCGGCATTGCGTCATTTCAGAAACACCTTCGGTCCGTGTCATTCCTGGGTCACTTTGAATCTCCGATTGGTTTGAGTTATTTTGATCCAAAGTGTTTCAAGTCCATCATATATTTTGCTTCAATATAGTTTTGTAGTAGCTAACACACATTACGCAATTCAATTATTGATAAATGTTGGTATTCATCCTTCACATAGTATCTATCTATCTATCTATCTATCTATCTATCTATCTATCTATCTACGTACCTTCCTACCTACCTGTCTGTCTATCTATCTATCTATCTATCTATCTGGCGGGCCCCCGTAGCCTAGTGGATAAGAGAGTTGACTCTTAATCCATTAGGTTTCTCACCGCTGTGGTTCGAGCCTAGCTCGGGTCATATGTGGGAAAGCCAAGTTCTGCTTACGGATGGTCAGGTGGTTTTTCTCCGGGTACTCCGGTTTTCGCCCACCTTCGATGAACGATCGGCTCGATATAAGTGAAATATTCTTGAAAGGGCCGTAAAACCCAAATAAAAAAAAAAATCTATCTATCTATCTATCTATCTGTATGTCTGTCTGGCTATCTACTGACTGCTCTAGTAATTGTTTCAGAGTAAAATTGATATTTTTCAGTTTTAATTTCGTCACTGAGGGCAAGGAAACCAACAAAACACGTGTTTAGAAGATTTTACCCCATATTGGTGCAGCCACTCTCTCTCTCTCTCTCTCTCTCTCTCTCTCTCTCTCTCTCTCTGTCTAAACTACTCTAGTATTTGTTTCAGTGTAGTTAAAATTTATTTTTCAGAGTTTTAATCTCGCCATTGAGGGCAAAGACAAAAGTAACCACGTGTTTAGAAGATTTGACCCCATACTGGTGCAGCCTATTAGTATTAAATTGATTGTACCGTCCTTCTCAGGTGATTTGTTGTCTTTATATTATATCAAAGCCCCACATTTAAACACAGCCTATGCCCAGCTTAACAAAGGATCCAGAATGTATAATCACGTAGTTTATACGAAAGGGTGGTTTGGCTTCAAACGAATGCTTACTTCAGAACTTGATTAACTTCACTACAGTTGGAATTAAGTACTAAAGAGTTGGTTTACCTTTGAGACATGTGACCGACTGAGGTTTTTGTTTAGAATTGTCGAAAAGGGAAAACGCATCAGAATCGGGCGTTTTATAATATTGCCTCGTTGATATAAATTATTTGGGACGCGCCATGCGAAAACGTGCCTTCGGGCATATGCATCCGCGCAGTCTAATCAGGGCCTAAACTGTCCGCTAACAGAATAACAGAATACTACAAAATGTATAAATGACAAGCAGGGGCCCGGATAATACTTTGCGCATGTACAGAATGATCTGAATCTGCACATTTGCACATGTTCATAGGCATGTTTTTGCTTGACAAGGCCCGTTTGATGTTTAGACAAAACACAGAAGAAGTACCAGCTGTAGATCTTCTCTTAAAGGGGATGGACACAACTCTAGGATAAGGCATTCAAGACTGTATGCATTTCCTCCATTTAGAAAGTGAGATCGCAATGGCAGGAGATAATGCTCGCAGCGGTACATGCATTACTGGTCCAAGAGAGGTATTCCTAAAGAAAGTATTTGCTCCCAAGATGAACACATTCATTCCCTTAGGGGTACTTCTTTTGAGAAAGACGGTTATAATTTTCATTTTCATTTTAGGATAGTCTCTTCTCTCGTATCATTTACCATTCTCTTGGTTTATTCAGCAGACGACAAAGTGAAGATATGTTTCTTATTTTTCCCAAAAAACAAGATTTGACATTTCATGCAAATTCTCTCCAATGGAAACAATTAGCAAGAAATGTCAAAACCTGTTTTCTAGGAAAATAAAAACAAGTATTTCAATTTGTCGTCTGCTGAACATTTTACACAGAGTGCTAAGCGTTAATAAGCTCGATTATTTACAGGTGTCAAGCTTTACAAGAATGAGACAATAGATATTTCTTTCACCGTTATCAATGCAGCGAGTAAACAACAAGATGTTATAGTCAAGATTGAAGACGATAGATCATTTTCGCTCGACCCGAAGTCCCTTTCGTTTACGATGAAGCCAGGAAGCAATACTACGGGGAAATTTCAGTTAAAAGGAGGGTTTATCGTAGGAGAGACAGTGTAAGTTATGAGGGTGGAACCGTATTGGTTAAATCAGAACAGTTACGACCATCCTGTGTCTGAGATAATATGGGTATTTTTGACATTATGTACTAAGAAATGCAAAGGGTTGGCTAAAGCTTAACTGTATTTACCTTGCGGTAGATGGATACATGTGGAAATTTTGTCACCAGTTTGAAAGAGATACAACTTTAGCAGGCGGCAATGTGCTTTCCTAGTATTTGCAGCTTTCCTGTACCGTCACTTTAAACGTAGAGGTCATTCAGTAAATGATATTTCTATTCAGTGGAAAAAATATACAACGATGTAAATTCTACAGTTAGATTTAAAATTATCAAACGACACGAAACTGAATAAAAATGGATCAAATCATTACAGACACCGTTTCCATTGGGCTTTAATGACAACATTTATCATGAGGGTAATATTTCTATAATGCCAGATTTTGATATTTTCTCGCTACTGGAATGTCAAAAACGTAAAACGAGGTCTCACGGCACTGGGAAAAACGGCAACTATAAGCGTAAATTACGCGCATTTAAAAGAAACAATACTAGTATGCATGGTTGTTAACCCAATCATGGTTAATAATTTTGCTTCCCTCTTTAATTGCATGCGGCGGGTTAGGCCTCAGATTCTATGATGGTTCCAGCGTAAAGGCTTACTTGAAATTTAATTTTGGGTAATGTTGGTTGGTACTTGATGCTCTATCTTTGGCCGGGCCCACCGGAGTCTAACTGTGGGTTTTCTTTTGCTCCAGCATTTCAGTTGTTTCGTGCTGTCGAGTCCTCATCGTTGTTTCATCTCTGTAAGTAGTTGATTTTTTGTGTTCTTGGAGATGTAGCACTGGTGAGTTAGGAAGCCTTCATGCGGACTGAACAAATTATGTGTCTAAACCGCGGCAGAACTAAGGGCGAGGATTGTGGCCACGTAAAATCGATTTAAGGCCTCCAGTGAAATACTTTTCACTGACGGTTCCAAGGTGGCTCTTCTGTCATGGTTTATTTTTGTTATAGTTCGTCTTTGAATGTGTGTGTCGCTTACATATTTTTGTTTTGGATAGCCATTTGGCCAGTTTGTGGGAAAGTATCTGTCCGTTTGGCTTTCCGCTAGTGATGTTTCCATTAGGGTCTAGTTATTTCGTGTTTGTGTTTCTTTGCCTTTGATGTCTCTGAGGGGAGGTGTGGGATAATTGTATCGATTCCTGATCATTGCCTTCCCTTCTATTTTTCAATGATGGTAAAATATTCAAAGAAAGATTCTGTGAGCAAATTCGTTCCTTTAAGAGTAGTCTGGATGAAAATTGAGTAAATATTCAATGTCAGTTATTTTACTTGAATGTGTATCAACTCCCTTTTAACCCTTGCTATGCTATGGATAAATTAAACAGACGGCTGAAATATTGTTCATATTTTTCTAGAAAATAGTATCTGAACTACAAACAATTTGCATAAAATGTCCGATCCAGTTTTCTAGGAAGAATAAGAAAAAAATGTTTCAAAATGTCGTCTTCTGAAATTTGTAAAAGTGTTAAGACACAAATACTGATTACACCATGTAGCGGAAAAGTTACAGACAAAAATAAAATGTGTCTCAGTCATTATTAGCCTTATCACTGATAAGCGATTAAGCACGACAAAACCTAGTATACTGTCATAAAACCATAGACAGACATAGGCAAAATAGGGGCATTTAGTTCTTATTAATCTGTTCCATATATACCTGTTATATAAACCGGGGCACAGCAAAATATTTATTACCCTTCATAAGGCATCTTTATCACCCCTCCCCCTGCTGGGATCTCATTAGTAACATGCCTTGTGGTCTCTCTTGCAGAGCACCTAGGTGGAGGCATTAAAATCAAGTGAATGGTAGCATTTTTGGTTTATTTTAGCTATGTCTTTAAATCAGGGTTACATCTGTTTATTGCAACGAACATAGAAACACGTAGTTTATCGCAACGAACAATGAAAGCACGTAGCATTCGTGTTTTGTTTGTTTTCTTATTATTGTGTGGATGTGCCATAGCAGGCATTGTAATCAGCTCGTGAAAGAAGAGGGAGCTAGTCGCTTTGTTTTTCGTTAGTCCGTCGTAATTTGCACGCTCGTTCTTCTAGTGCCGTTGGCGGAGCCTCTTACCTGAACATTACATTTACGCAAATATATGAAATACAACATCTGAGCCGTCACTCCAGAAAAGGTGATTATATCAATACCATGTCTTTCAGAACCCTAACGGTGACAGCAAAGCCATACGTGAGCGGTCAAAATATCCCAGGACAATTCAAGGTTCGGCGATTTACAGTAGAAGAAAGACCGAAGAATAAGGTAAAGTAATCTGGTTTAAGGCACTACTTACAACCGTATGCAGCTTATAAAGTAGCTCGGAAAATCTGCATTGAAAACTATTGTAGGAAAGGTTTCTCTTCAGAGTAAAATAAGGAAGCAGTTAATCTTGTATAACTAACCTGATTGCTCAGGATATACTGTATTAGTTTTATGGCATATAGACTGATTATGGCGGGCCGTGTGCATCTTTAATTCATCAGTTTGACAGTTTAAGATTCGCAATATAGTGATATGTCTTGGACCTAGAACATATCGTCCGTTTTTGTCGTGAGACACCAAGCGTTCATACAAAATTTGATCCTTTTGACCAACGGACGCGCATATGAAAGTTCATTAACTTATTTCTTAATCTCGTCAATGATAATGATATTGATATTAATAATAATACTCATAATAATACCTGTGACCAAAGCGTTACCTTGGTGAGGGCTTCAGAAGTGACAAAAAGGAAATCAGACAATTAGTTAAACATTTTTTATGCTTTATGTAGTTTCCAACCAAAAGTAAGAAACAAAAAACAATGTCAAAGTCACGAATTGCTTTTGTTTATGTTACTGTAATTAGGTATGAAAAACAGATTAGCTAGCAAGTTGATAAGACCTGTCAATCACTTACAGAGTAATCTCAATCACCCAATCACAACCACATAATATCTCGTTCATTTGATGTCAAGACACATACTGAGTTCAGGGTGCTTAATGTCCCTTTTATAGTCCAGGTCTGCCATTACGTAATGGTTTGAGATATGTGTTGGATTAAAAACGAGTCAGATGTACTTGTATTTTTGTGTGTTTTTTTATTTCATAGACCCAGGATAAAATAAACCCAACTTGTAACATCACCAGCGTCGTAGGAACATGCAACATCGGTTCTGATCTGTGCGCATGCGTCAACTATTCATGGAGCATGGATGTCGTAGTCGGCGATGAAGGATTCGGACTGAGGGAAATATTTCCGACAGGAGCAGGATCTAATCGATCTTTTACTCACGACAACTTTACAATCGGACATACCATTAACCAAGGCGTCGTTCGTGCTTCTATTGGGTAATATATTAGAATATATCATCATAAATTAGAAGAGAGACAGAGAGATTAGAAAATAAATGCTCATTTGATTTTAGTAACATTAAAACCGGCATGCTGAAAGTACCATCAACATTATTTTTGTGGTTCAAACACATAATTGGTTGTATACTGCATGTATAAATTATACTTTTGCTAAATGTAAGACAAACTTGTAACTCATTCAATTTTTCATAGTAGTCAATGAAAACTACTTGTACTGAGAGGAGAAAAGAGTTTACATCACATAATGCACAATTTCTGCCAGTTTACTATTGTTTTGTCAAAGGAAGCATAATTTGATCAAAAGGTATGTAAAATGGCAATATTCATGTTTATATATGTTCCTGTTGTCATTTTTTACATGTGAAATTGATTATGACAAGACTGTGTCACAGCTAACATGGTTATTTGGTACGGCTGACACAGCTGATAAATCATGTTGAAAATTGCTTTCGACCACCTGTAAAGTTATAAAACGTTGTTAGATATCGAGAAACCAGCCAGTCCTGAAGTTACTGTTATGGTAATACTATGTTGCCCAAAGTAGACTACCGCACGTACCCTACATATTAGGACCTTATTACACATTTATTTTGACTTGAACGTATTCATTTGACTGCTTCTTGATCTGCTCTAAAGTATGTTAGTGCATATCCTGGCCAGAACTGCCTGATATAAATCTAATTCGGCTCGTCTGTACCAATTTGAAAGTTACTTGAAACATTTAATAGATATTCCACCATTGCTTACATGGAAGGAAACTTTGGTGACTTCCTGGTTGTTTGTGGCTCCCCAAGCCCTTTTGTAAAGGACTCTACTCTAAAAGAAACGATTTGCTTTCTTTGGGAGCAGATTGTTTCCTGTTAGAGTAAACCCTTATTCAAAAGGGAAGTAAACTCCATCGGACAAAATTGCCTCCCTTGAAACCGTACCCATCCAACTGAAAGTAAATACTGCAGGTCCTGACCAGGACAGCTGGGTCTGGTTCTAACCTGTTTACTCAGACATTCATGTCCGAATAGGTTAAAAAGTTATAAGTAAATGTCTGTTTAATCAATTTTAGTGCGGACTGTTGCCACCAAAGTGCGACAATTCAAGTTGTGGATAAAGCTGGCAATTTAGCATCTTGTACACCAAACATCACCCAGAACTTCAAGCCACCTGATCCAAGCCATTGCAACGTGAGTAAACATTTATATTGCTATCTAATGATGATTTGGAGTAAAATCAAATGCGTTCAAACTGTATGTTTGTTTGTTTTATTTCAAATTTTTCCAAAAAACTATTGTACATATCGATGCTTAATATTATTAAATAATGATTACGTGCTCTATAAAACCGGCCAAACACAAGCAGTATCTAGATGCAACTCATAAAATGACAAATGAGCTCCTCCAAATAAAATTCGACTATAGGACATATGATTATACGACCAGCGCAGCGTAGATCCAGATCAGCGTAAGCATCCTCGTTGTCTGATAAAAAACTTCACTTGGCGAATTTGGAAAAGCCAAGGATTTAAAGTTTCTTTATGCACACAATGAGAACTCTCATCAGACTGCGCGGACGCGCGGATGCACAGTCTGATTTAAGTCTTCGTTGGGCCAGCATGTTAAAAGTTACATTTTCTCATAATGCGGCTCCGTTTACTTTTCAGTCTACACAGCTAAACGTGACTATACCCTGTAAAAGTAGCACAACCAGCGGTAAATGTGGTAACTTTACAGCCAATCCGTGCGACTGCCATACCCAGGGCTGGCACATGGAAGTTGAATTTGGAACTGTGGGTTGGAACCTCTACAATGTCTTTACTGTGGGTGCCGGAAATAACGCCTCTCTGGTTAGGCGTGGAAACATTGTGGAATTAGAGTAAGTCCTACATTTAACACAATAGTTTCAAACTAACCCTTTATAGACTGAATAAACTCACCCTCACTGTATATTGGAAGAGTCCGATTTCGATTTTAGGTATGTCAGGCTATGTAATTTTCGTAGATATTCCTAAAGAAAAAATATATAACTATTTGGAAACAGTTGGGACCCTGATCAGACACCGCGTTCTGCGGCGTCTGATCTGGGTCTGCACTGTTTGCCAATTACCCTTTTAGGGGTCTTCAGTCTACAATGGGTTTGTCGATGTATTGTCCAATTTGGAAAGACAAATCTTTCGTTTTCCTATCTACCATTACTGCAGTAGCCGCTTTTGGACAAGTAACTAAAATGAGAATTTTTTGTCTTAATACTAGGATCTGTAACTGCATATGGGATGTCTCTTCCTGCACAAAACCCTATAATTAAGTTCCCAAAGGAATGTACAATGTGATGTATTAACATCAACTTCATCTCTACCAGTGATTCTAGTTGTACACTAAAATAAATGGATTAAATTCTGAAATAATACAATGTAAAAATTATGACCTCCGCTGTTTGTTTATTTTTCTCCAAGTTATATAGGTTTTACTATAGTGTAGTATATATTTTCTGGTCATTGTGGTCATTCAGCCTGTTCCGGAGTGTTGAAAATTTATATGAGGGATAAGGCCTAATTTACCACATCTAGTTAGAAAGGCCTAGGAAACTTCGATACTTCATCTGTTTTCAATTTTGTGTGCGTATTCAGTGCACTCAATGATCATCCTATCAGAATTTTTTCATCTTTACTACAGCTGGTGTTAGTGCCGTGTGGCTTCACTATAATGGAGTTGATATTTGCTGGTCCTTTGTAAACATTGAGCTAAAAGGGGAATTTTGAAAATTTATACGAGGATTACTGACGAAGAGAAATTGGCCGAAACCAGCCGGTAACCAGAAAACATCGACTCATCTCATCTATTTTCATTTTTATGTGTGCTTGCATTGCTCTTAAGAGTCATTTCTTTGAGAGTCTATTTAAAAAGATAAATCGAATGGTCCAGAAAACGCTACAACCACGAAGCATATTTTGAATTAAGTATACTTCGTTTATGCGCTTCACAGACTTTTAGTGACTAACACTTCTATAACGTCTACATACATATTTGTAAAAAAACAATCCTATTGTTCCACATTTTAGTTCCGACTGCTGTCATCAACAAATTACTATAACTGCAGAGGACATCGCCAGTAACATTGGTCAATGTAATGTTTCCATTGGTACATTTGTAACACCCAAACCGGGAGACTGTACAGTAAGTATTCAAGTTTTTAACAAATACCTATTTACTATGCATATTCGGGTACCTTAAGGTGAATACATACACTTTCAGGGAAGACAAATGGTTGCCTTCCGTTGGAAAATGAGTCTACCCCAAAAGGATAGAATATGTTCGCCGTATGAGCAAATTGAACCCCTTTTCAGAGGGGCATTGATGTGCAGGTAAGCAAACTGAATGTCACAAAAGTTGTCTCCCTTTTAAACAATGGCGGGAAAATTACGAAATGTGTCAAATCTCCATCAGAATAGAGTATCTTAGTATTTCGTGTACCTATAACATTTTCTCTGTGGCAGTCTTTGTTTGTTTTCTTCTGTTTAGCCATATTTAGAGTGAAATATGCAGTAGTACATAGCATACATGTGATATCAGAGTGAATTACTAGCCACTGTGCAATTAATATGCGTTAACTATTAATATATCGCTTAATTTGAATGAATAAACTTTCAGAGGTAGCAGCTATGTCGAATTTGTATTTGTTCCTCTTCTAACAATGGATCGTCTCAAAACAGAATGTGTTCCCTATGAGAATAAACCTTTTTCTTTTTTAGTATGACCTTTTTCTCAGAACGGTCTCGGTGGGTGTGAAGGATCGCAAACAGGACTCACAAAATTCGTCACCTTTGTCAATTTGGCGTAAAATGGACCAAGAGCATCCAGTCACTTTGAATGTGGGCAAGAATTTAACAAGTTAACTTTCTGGTTCCATAAAAGCAGGACACACTGTCACTAAGCCTTCAAAATATTAATCAACCAATCTCGATTAAAATATAAATTATCTGGGTCTTTGAATAAGAATATTGTTGCGTGATCGAGGGTTCACGGGTCCGCAGGCCTTCCACACACCGCAAGATTTACTAGCGGATGAGAGCTCAAGCTGGTCTACAGCAAAAGTCCCAGCCGCTTGATAGATGCGCTAAACTCTGAGAATTTAGGCCTCTTGGAGAGGGGATTTTTGGTGAACTCCAGATGAAATGATTGCATGTAAATAAAGATGGTTGGGTTCTGTTCTGTTCAGTACTTCATATATTCTGTTCTATTCTGTATTCATTCTACTATATTCTATTCTATTCAATAGTAGGGGATTCAGAACCTTATAGCAGGGATTGAACACAAGAAAGAAGACGCTATACCACTAAAATAACTTTATCTGTTAACGATGTAAATAAAATGTATTACAAACAAAATGAGATCTTTGTAGTTTTTCTTTCTTTTGACTAGACTTAGTGACTACCTGACATTATTTACTGTGAATGGACGGCTGAAGATGAAAGTAAAATGACACGACCGATTTACTCGCAACGGCAGTGATCACAAACTAGTCAGGGCTAAAAATTGAACAATAATGTTATTTTATGCAATGACAGATAATGAAAATGTAGCAGAATTGATGCTAAAAAAAACAAAAAAAAACAAAAAAAAACACCCAAGACAAGTTTCAGAAAAATCTTATTGAGCCACAGATGTGGAGTCTACCATCACAAATTTATTAATTAAATATTAAAAAAAAAAACACAAAAACTTAATTTCAAAGTTTCAACTCCTAGTCAATTAAAACAGACCCCTCTCCAAAGAAATAAAATATTTTTTTCTAAAGTTGCTGCTTAAAAGAGAAATAATTAAGAATTTGTTTCAGAAAAAAATCATAATTCGCAGCCAAAAAAAAAAACACGTCTGTTCCTAACCAAAGCTAAATCTGAAGTTGACGGGATTCCAGGGAAGGCTGCTTATATACCTCCCAGGTTCCCGTCTCCCAAAACCCGTAAGTTTACGTTCAGGCATCCCAGATCCCAAAAATAAAATGACCGGGCCCTGGATGTATTCTCCAGGGAGTCACGTGATCCCGTGGAAAACACCGCCGGGAGGATGACTCAGGAAGGAAAATAGCGAAATCCGCCATCTTGGATTTGCCGTAAACAAGTTGGGTATGCCACTTTGAGCAGCGAAAATTTGACATTCTTAAATGAAAGATAGATAATGATTACTCCCAATATGACGAGAAATGAATATACTAAATGACCGCTATGATAAGAAATTTTTTCCATGTACCGATTACTGGGTGTGAAGGGTAAATTCTAGCCTGACAGCTTGTGACACTCGTCGTTGTTTTGACAGTTTCGCATGAGCGCTGACACACACAGTCACACAATGCACTTCTCTCACAGCTGACAAATATGGAAGACCGTGACTACAACCACACTTCGATCTGCTCGTTTTTATGATAAAACAATCTACTACACTTATAAATTTGGATTAAACTGACCTCAAAATACAGGTAACCACCTCGTTCAAACATGCCTTTTGTGTCAGGTTGAAAACTTGAGAAACATTTGAGCATTAATTACGAACAACACAAAATTGACAAACAGCTGATTTGTACACATTGTAAAATTGAGTTTATCGGGAGCCGGGTCGCCACATTACCCCCCTCCAGGGTCGTTAAAGTTCCACCTAACGATCCTGAATAAAAGGCCAAATAGCAATCCAGCCTCCCAAAACACAATTTTCAGCATATAGAGTGTTAAGACATCCAAATAGATGCAACATTCTGGTCACGGCACCAGGTAACTTACATAAATTAATAATTAGATGTGCCATAACATTTAGGAATGTATCATGTGAATTTTACAAAATTAAACAATTTGAACAATTGAAACCTCCATAGTCAAAACACAAACTTGATGAGAAAATGAAGGTCTTATAGCATATGGCCACAATAAAAGTGATAGATAAGTAAAATTGGTTTGACTTTCGGACAAATATGACATTCTTACTTGATGAAATTAACCTTGATGAAATAGAGCTTAATGAATTAGAATGATATAATAAAAGGTAAACTTCAGCATGAAATCTTAATATTAAAATTATGATATCTTGTATTGAATGATAAGTATAACGTTTGAAAAAGATACATTTGTTTAAAGCCAAAACAAACTTCTGTCAAACGTTACACGAACCACCCTAAAGACTAGGTACTACATATACCTTCTAACGTTGTGACAGTATTATAAAAAAAAGGCATCATAATGTCTACAAATCAGCACAACTGCAAATCGTTTGTTTCTAAACTTACTGATCACTAGTTAATGCGGAAAATGGCCACAATTAACAAATAAATTGTGACAAAATTCCAGCATTATGTAAAAAAAATGAGCGATTTGCAGTTAAAGGAGCAGATCGATACTCTCTCTCTCTCTCTGTTTTCTCTCTCTCTTTCTCTCTCTCTCGCTCTCTCTCTCTCTAAACTGAGTTGAATTATTTTTGTTCATAAGTTCCTAAGTACTTTATTTCACAGTTTATTCATTATATCTCTTATCAGTTTATTCAGTTCCTTTCACAGAATAAGTTTTATCACAGTTTTTATTCAGTTCCTTTATCAGAATAAATTGAACAGTCTCTATTCTATTCCCAGAATAAACTTCACCAGTTTTTATTCCTCCATATTTAGTTCAATTAAGTTAGTGTGTTAAAGGCACCTCCTTTCCTTCTCATCTCCCCCCATCTACCTCTGGTCCTGATTTTTTTCCTGTTACAGTTAATTGTTTGTACTAAAAGTGTTACCCTATTTCTACTATGCAACCAGTCCAGTTTATTTCATCCTTGAGTAATCCGTAATTGTATTCTCTGTATACTTCCACCCCAGTGCTGATTTTACCGCCTTCATATTCTCCTTTCCATCTTTACTCTGGTCCTCCTTTTTCTCTTTTCCATCCTTGATCTGATCTTTTGACTTGTCTTTTTTCTCTCCTTTTATCTCTAATAACAGTTTTCTTATCTCTTCTCTTTCCTTTCTCTCCGCATCTCTATGTCGCTCCTGTCTCCTCCTTTCTGCTTCTCGGTCTTTCCTTCTTTCCTCGTCTCTCTGTCTTTCTGTCTCTATCCACCTATCCTCTCTCCTTCTCTCCTCCTTGGCATTCTCTTCTAACACTTTCCGCATACTGTTTAAGGCCTCTGTCACTTTGCCTAAAGCATATGTAGTTTCTGTCAACGCCTTTTCAATCTTAACTCCACTTTTCTCGCTGTTTCCCATATGGCTGCTGAGGCGCTGAATTGTCTCAGTCAGTCCGTTAAGGGCAACCATACTGATGTTGAATGTGGGCTCCTCTTCCTCTCTCCTTTTCTTCTTTGACTTTGGCTCTCCTACGACGACTTCCACCCCACTTGTTTCGCCTTGAACCATCGCTGTGCTTTCTGCGGTACTCTCCTCCTCTGACTTTCTCTTTAACCCCCCTATCCCAGATTGGGAGGCTACATCCGACAGCTGGTCTGTTTCATCCTTGTGCATCAGCTGCGGCCACAGATCTTCCACCTCCTCCATCTGACCTGACTCTTGCTCCTCTTCCACGACTTCCTTCCCACTTGGCTTGTCTTGGTCTCTCCCTCTGCTCCCTGCCGGGCCCTCCTCCTCAGACTTTTTCTTCAACCCCTCTGTCCCAGAATGGGAGACCACATCCGATAGCCGATCAGTTTTGTCTTTCTGCATCAGATGTGGCCACAGATCTTCCACTGCCTCCGCTTCCTCTCGGCTGGTTTCTGGCGTTTCCCAGACCGGGTCCTCAGTCATCATCACACCACTTGCTTCGTCAATGTCGATCACCGGACAAGGATCAGTGCTGACAGCTGGTGCCACATGTGTCTGTCCAACCACCAATGGCCTCACATTCACAGAGACATCAGCTTGGGTGACACTGGCCATGTTCCCTGGTATCTGAGGCGTCACAGCTAATGGCGTTGGTAGGGTCAGTCCCTGCAGTAGTAGTTGCTGTTTAGTCATCCCCTCGTGGATGTTAACTGGCGTGCTCCTCCTACTGTCCGATGCCTTGAATGTTCGGCTTCCGGGCGTCAACACAGGTGACCGCATCAAATGTCTTGGTGGTGTGAGCAAACGAGGTGTTGGGGGAGTGGCCACCATCAAGTTGAATGACTGCTCGCTTCTGCTTCCAGCTTGAGGTACTCCAACGTTGGCAACCAGACTCTTCTGTAGTGGAGGGGCAAAACCCTTAGCAGACTGGACCATTGTTGGCGACACTTTCTTCTGACTGGCTCCAACCCCATTGATGGAATTTGAGGTCTGTCCTCCGAGCCATTCGGCAATGTCCTCACTAACGCCTGATGTGGTGCTGGCCGGAATGGCTAATTCGGCTGCGCCCTGGTGTTCTGTGATGGATAGCTCGGCAGGCTGCTGGCTCTGGATTGGGCTCATGCTGGCAGGTGTAGCTTCTATAAACCCCTGCTGCAATGTCTCAGCACTCAAAGAGCTAGCTAGCAGGTCTGTACTGGCAGCAACCATCTGAGAAACACTTTTCTGGAGGGGTGTTGTCACGTTCGCCATCTTCTTCAGGTAGTATAGCAGGCTCTCTTCCTGAGAAAACTTCAGTAAGTCTGAATCCGATATAGAGTAAGGAATCGGACTTACCTGCTGCCATTCTGCATGGTTTGTAACACCCCTAACACTGGCCATGGCTACATGTCTACTGTAATGGGTGGTATGGAGGTCCATCTGCTGTCTTGTCATGCACTTGAAAAGGCAGAGGCGGCAGTAGTAAGGCACCCGGTCACGGCTGACATGAGACTTCAGTACGTGGTCAACCATTGTCCCCAGCTCCCCGATACAGCGCTCCCCCTTCTGATGGTGACACGCCAAGCACATATAGGCCCGCCCTCTTTTCTTTGCCCTAGCAACAGCCTCCTTCCCGACCAACTGAGCCAGCATGGTTACATTCATCTTCCCTGGAAATATAAATTAAATAACCCCTATCTACCAACTCTTCTTTGACCCTTAACTAGTTTACGGGTGATCACTGCCTGTTTTTGATGCTCGCCGCGTTCATTCCTGTGAAAAAGACGCAACAACTAGTTTGGTTTGCTTTAAGAAACCCAGGTGAAACGCACTTCAACTTAATACCCTAGCAACTTATTTTGCGAACGGTACTTTATGTATCGGACCCCACGCCTAATGCACTAATTGTTCCATTCGACCTTTGCCCGCTTCAATTCTGATTCTGTCTTCAAAACTGTCGAACTGTACATCTACCGAACCCTGTGCACTCTGTACTCTTTTTGCCTCATCTCCCCAATTTCGGTATCATTTTAGCAACGCCAATCTGCATTAGACTCCCTGTCCCTTCTCTTTGTCCGCCATCATCAAGTTTCACAAGGTCCTTACCTCAGTTTGTCTTGTGTCGTCCACCTCAGCAAACCCTTTAGGCACTTCCTGATTTCTTATTATAATTTTCTAACTCTTTGATATTCCTTCCCCCCCCCAAAAAAAAAAAAAAAAAATTTAGACCTCATTTATTACTCATTTATATTTATTTCAAATGCTAGCTTATTTGCCTCTGGTATGGTTACCTGCACATACCATCAGCGTTCACTTTAAATTACTGTTGTGAGTTACTGTTGGCAAGAAGCCGTTTCTTTGCTCTCTGTACCCACCTTGGAGGATGATTACCTTCATAAGGCTTAAGCTTGTCGTGGTGTATGACCTGTTCTTTCCCATCTCTCTCTAACTGGACCAGAAAGTCTGCTTCACTTACCTTCCGTCTTACAAGGAAAGGACCATGGTAAGCAGGCTTCAGTTTTGGTGCTTCCCCTACCTTTCTTGTTTCCAATAGGTACCATACTAGGTCACCCTTCTTATATTTGTTGACTGCAATCTTGACATCATAAAGATTCTTGCTTCTCTTCGCTGACGAGGCCAAATATTTCCTTGCTACCTCATGGGCATGCTGCATGTGAGACCTAAGGATGTCCACATACTCACCATATGATGTGATCTCCTCTCCTTGGTTTGAACATGTACTCCCGAAAAGTAACTCAGCTGGAAGTCTTACCTCCCTACCCATGGTCAAGAGGTTTTGCGTCATCTTGGTGGCTTCATGTGGTGTTGCCCTGTAGGCCCCTGCCAAGCACCCCAAGTGCAGGTCCCATTCACCTTGTTCGTCACAAAGATATGCCCTGATCATTCTTAAAAGTGTCCTATTAAACCTTTCAGACTGACCATTCCCTTTCGGGTTTCTCACACTGGTTCTTGTTTTCCTGATTTCTAGCATTCGGCATAGTTCCTTAAAGATCTTGCTCTCGTATGTTCTACCTTGATCGCTATGAATGGATAAGGGACATCCCCAGCGAGCAATATACTCGTTCAAGATTCTGGATGCACAAACTTCTGCAGTCATGTCAGGCACGGGTATGATTTCAACATACTTTGAAAAATGGTCAGTGAGTAGCAAGATATACCTGTTGCCTCTTGGCGTCACTGGAAATGGTCCTAGGTAGTCAGTTGCCAAACAGTCTCCTGGTGCACCGGCTGCCAGTGAACCTAGTTAAGCTCGAGGGGTCTTCAATGGCTTTTTGTCTGCTTGACATATGTCGCATTTGAGGACATGTAGGTTTACATCCTCTTTTAGAGCATACCAATAAAACTTTTGTAAGATTTTGTGCCTTGTTTTCTTGCATCCTAAGTGTCCTGACAAGAGCGAATCATGCGCTTGATGCAAAATCTGTTCTTTCAGGGTTGAAGGAACAAGAAGCTGTATATGGTCACCTGTGCCGTCTCGCTTGAGAAATCGTTTATACAGTATTCCCTCTCTTACCTCTAACGAGTCCCAAACGACCCAATAGTGTCTACAGGCGGGACTCTTGGTCACCATCTCTTGGTTAGAGGGTTTCACACCAGATAGTTTAGCCCCTAATATAGGTCCTATGTCAGCATCATCAAATTGGCATTTGCTTATTTCGAATGCTGATAAATTGACGATAGTAGTATAAGGTATGCTTGCACCAGACTCTACTGTACTGTTTTTACCTGTTTCTGTCGACATACCAGGGCTTTCCTCATCCTTGACAACGCCCCTAGCAACTTCTTGACTTACCAATTCTGACGATGTTTTGTCGGAATCACCCTGAGGTTTAAACAGAATTGATTCTTTCACCAGACCCTCATGCAACATGTCCTGTGCTCTTTTCATGCACTTTCTACAAGGACCGCATTTCAATGGTTCACTGGTATCTACGCCAGGGCAATCACATTCTCTCGGATTTTCACACCTAGATAATGCATCACAGTGTGCCTGTTTATGTCCGGGTCGATATGCTATTGAGAAGTCATAATGACTCAGGATTTCAATCCACCGAGCAACCTTTCCACGTGGTTCTTTGAGCTTGAAAAGCCAAATAAGTGCCTGGTGGTCTGTTCGAACAAGAAATTTCCTTCCAAGTAAATATTGACGAAAGTGTTCTATAAAAAATCTTACCGCCAGAAGCTCTTTCTCTGTTATGCAGTAGTTACGCTCGGCTCGATTCAGAGCCCTACTAGCATACGCGATGACCCTTTCTCTATCACTCTGCACTTGATGAAGAACTGCACCGATACCTATATCGGATGCATCCACATCTAGTACAAACTCACCAGCTTCATTTAAGGGATAACCCATGATATCTGCACTGATTAGAGACTTCTTAACCATCTCGAATGACCTGTCACACGCCTCATCCCATATGAACCGCTTTCCTTTCTTAGTGAGCTCTACCATTGGTCTAACTATTGAAGCATAGTCCTTAACAAAGCGTCGGTAGTACGAGCCTAGAGCTACAAATTGGCGAATTTGCTTTGCAGTTTTTGGCCGGGGCCAGTCTACTACCTTCGCTATGTTTGCGGGATTGGGCGTTACTCCCTCTTTAAACACATGTCCTAAGAAAACTACGGACGTCTGAAACATGTTGCTTTTATCAGGCTTAAGTTTTAGACCTGCCGCTTTCATTCTACTTATAACCTCCTCAACTCTGGCAATATGTTCATCAAAGTTTCTGCCATACACGACTATGTCGTCAATATAGATTAAACATGTAACCCACTGGAGCCCCTGTAATGCCAGTTCCATAGTCCGCTGAAATGTACTGGCCGCACTGTTCAGTCCAAAGGGCATACGTGTCATCTCATAGTGTCCGTATTTGCATACAAATGCGCTTTTTGGTATATCATCCTCTTTTAATGGAACCTGATAGTAGCCACTTGTCAGGTCAAAAGTGCTAAACCATTTTGAACCTGCGACAGCGTCCAGGCAGTCCTGAATCCTTGGCAGGGGAAAGCCATCTGGCTTGACCAACTCATTGACCTTTCGGTAGTCTACGCACAGGCGCACACCTCCATCCTTTTTAGAAACCAAACAAATTGGACTGGCCCAAGGACTTACACTATCCCTGATGACTCCTTTGGCCTTCATGTCTTCAATGGCCTGTTTTTCTTTGTCAGCGTGAGCCAGTGGAACACGCCTGGGTGGCAATCTCACCGGACCCTTACCTTCAGTTTTGATGGCATGTTCCGTTAGGTGTGTTACTCCTAGATCCCATTCATTACATGAAAATGTGTCTTGATACCGTAATAGTAGATCAGCTACACTCTCCTTCTCAGCATCTGCAAGACCTTTAGTCGACCTATGAAACAGATCTTCGAGATGTTCAGGCATACTCTTAACCTGGCCTTCGTTAATTTTCCTAGGTATATGTACTCCTGTTTCTTGCTTTAATACTTCTTTCCTACCTTCCACCTCTATTCTCCTTACTTTATGGAAATTGCTTTCTTCCTTTTCATCTTCTTGTCGAAATATAACATGTGGAGTCCCGTCTATTGGTTCTGCTTTACCTACTGTGGTATCTTGATTGATAGACACCGCAGTTGGAAAGGGATTTAATAGTCTCACCTTACAGGTGCATCCTTTGTTTACATCGACCAGTGTTGCTGCCATTTTCAGCGGATAAGAGGCTTGGAACTGCTCAGTTGCCTGTATCAGACAAGTGTTTTCAGATGAGAAATCGTCACTTTCATCTCTTTCTACATAAACGTCTATCACCGATTCTGATTGTGGTGGAATGACAAAATGGTCTGCAGCAGTAACTCTGCGCAATCTGTTTTTCAGACCTACCTGAATTATTGGTACTTCTTTGTCTTGCACCACCAAAACTCCTTTACTGAGCAGCAGATCAGCAGGTCCCCCATCTCCATTTTGAAGTACATCTATTCCTAGTAAGCCATCGTCATCAATCTCTGCAACCACTGCCTCGACTTCTGTGTCTATCTGTCCCAGTGTAAGTGAAAACTTGGCCTTACCTAGTTCCATTATAACTGCCCCACTTGGACCCAATAACCTAGAGGACTTAGTGAGTGCTGGTCTATCTGCTATGTCCATTGCTTCATACATACGTTTTGATATTATAGTCTTCGAGGCACCCGTGTCTGCAGTGAAAAGAATGGGATACCCCTGAACCATACCCCTTACATAAATGCCATCAGGCAGCTTTCTTAAAGTCTTAATGGATTTTAGAAATTCTTTACCTGTTTCAACTGATTGTTGGCCTTTCTGTCCATAGCAGGCTTCTCTGTGGCCACCAGAGATAGCCTGTTCTAGTTTAAAGGTTGTCGGTTGGTGCTGCCATTATTTGAGGCCTGACCTATGCCCTCATTTGATCTGGCACCACCCTGTGATTTATTATGCCCAATTTTATTATTTTTCTTGGGGCAGTCTCTGATAACATGGCCTACTTCTTGACAGCCATAGCACACAATACTTCTGCCTCTAAATGGCCTTGATTCTTGCTGCTGTGTTCCTGTTGCGCCTTTAGCCACAACTTGCATCTGAGTCATGAGAGTTTTTAACAAATCCTTAGCTTCTGTCAGGATTCTCAGAGGCTCTACCTCTACCGTTGGTTTTACAGTACCTGAATCTTCCTTTCCAGCCTTCTTCTTCTGATCTGACTCTTTCTTAGAAGGTAACCTACATACCCTGTCGGGGTCCTCATTATCATCTTGAGACTCCTCACCCGAGCTTTCTTCCCCTAGTCTTGACCTTCTAGCATACCTTTTGAATTTTCTATCAGAAAAACCTTCTGTAGAACCCCTGTGCTTTGTTTGCGCAAAATTGACTGCGTGATATACGGCTTCATCAATGTTTTCAGGTTCTTTATTATACTCAACTTCAAAACGTGCATCACTGTCTCGAAGCCCATCTAAAAATCGCCGAACAAGATCTTTTTGCCTCGTGTTTTCATCGCGGAAACTGTACGCCTTTGCATACAGTCGTTTCAGCTCTGCTGCAAATTCTTCGGCTGTTTCCCCTGGCTTCTGTGTTCTTTGGCTGAATTTAGCAGCAAATGTCTTTTTAGTTTCTACCACTCGAAATCTGCTATTAAGTTCTTTAATAAGAGCATCATAGTCTGAAAGAGTGTGTCGGGGTAGCTGTGTAAACACAAACTCACCTGCTTTACCCTGTAACTTCGGTAAAAGGTTATCTAATTTTGTTTCCTTCGGCCAAGACCTTCTTTCTGCGATAGCCTCAAATCTACTCACCCAGACTTTCCAGTCTTCCTTTCCATTAAAAGGGGGTAACTTTACATCATTGACCCCTGAAAGGGATTGAAACCTGTCACTTTGTGACTGTCTGGCTCTGTAAGGCACGTGTGTATTTTCGGGCATTCTAAATTGCACGTGACCTGATGAATTGTCACTTTCAAAAGACTGGGTTTGCATTGGATTAGTTCTATAATAATAATCCCTGTCTGAATTTGTCCTACCTGTCAATCTTTCATTTTCAACCCACCCGTCATACTGTTGTGCGCACGAGGTTGGACAGTAATTATCACCAGTAGTATTTTGCGTAAGTGCCTGCATAGGCGTGTACGTAGTTGCACTGGTTCTATCTTGTGCTCTGTCAGTTACCTGATCACTCTCTGCACCATTCAGCGTGGACTGCAAGTTTGTCGCATGATATTGTGAGGATGGGCCACAACCACCATTTTCTATACTACTTACAGAATTATTCTGATTAGAGTTTTGGGACTTTTTAGTTAGCTCTTGTAAGATGGACAAGACATTGGTAAGTGTTCCGGAAATAGAATCTTGTTTAACTTCCATGTTTACCTGCTGTTGTTGCAAGCCTACTGGTTGCTGTTGCATGTTAACGAGAGCGTTACTCAACCCTGTTATAGTATTCCTCATATTTGCTTCCGAATATATGGTTGAATCTAGAACGTTTGCACCTCTATTGAAAGGGTGTAACCCCGATGCCTGCATTGACTAAATAAAGTTGCCATGTGAGCTAACCATAGGCCCTTGATGTACACTACTAACCAAGTTGGGGACAGAGGACCCCCTAGCTTGATTCTGTGATGACCCATGTAACTGCATTAGAGAAGCAGCAGCTACTGTTTGCTCATTTTCGCAAGTTACGCTGGGGCTGTACCTTGACGTCACTGATGTGTCATACTGTGTCTGTTCAAGGCCTTCAGCCTGCCTAGTGGACCCCTTATTATTGAAGAACACTTCTGTCTGAGAGCCTGAATCTTCATGATCAGCCCGATTATCAGAGTGATCATCATAACTGGTTTGTATGTCATCCATTTTACAGGGTTCGTATCACAGGATCCGTTGGTGTACTTAACAGATCCCACCGCTGCCACCATAAATATGTGTTGCGTGATCGAGGGTTCACGGGTCCGCAGGCCTTCCACACACCGCAAGATTTACTAGCGGATGAGAGCTCAAGCTGGTCTACAGCAAAAGTCCCAGCCGCTTGATAGATGCGCTAAACTCTGAGAATTTAGGCCTCTTGGAGAGGGGATTTTTGGTGAACTCCAGATGAAATGATTGCATGTAAATAAAGATGGTTGGGTTCTGTTCTGTTCAGTACTTCATATATTCTGTTCTATTCTGTATTCATTCCACTATATTCTATTCTATTCAATAGTAGGGGATTCAGAACCTTATAGCAGGGATTGAACACAAGAAAGAAGACGCTATACCACTAAAATAACTTTATCTGTTAACGATGTAAATAAAATGTATTACAAACAAAATGAGATCTTTGTAGTTTTTCTTTCTTTTGACTAGACTTAGTGACTACCTGACATTATTTACTGTGAATGGACGGCTGAAGATGAAAGTAAAATGACACGACCGATTTACTCGCAACGGCAGTGATCACAAACTAGTCAGGGCTAAAAATTGAACAATAATGTTATTTTATGCAATAACAGATAATGAAAATGTAGCAGAATTGATGCTAAAAAAAAAAACCCAAAAAAAACACCCAAGACAAGTTTCAGAAAAATCTTATTGAGCCACAGATGTGGAGTCTACCATCACAAATTTATTAATTAAATATTAAAAAAAAAACAAAAACTTAATTTCAAAGTTTCAACTCCTAGTCAATTAAAACAGACCCCTCTCCAAAGAAATAAAATATTTTTTTCTAAAGTTGCTGCTTAAAAGAGAAATAATTAAGAATTTGTTTCAGAAACAAATCATAATTCGCAGCCAAAAAAAAACACGTCTGTTCCTAACCAAAGCTAAATCTGAAGTTGACGGGATTCCAGGGAAGGCTGCTTATATACCTCCCAGGTTCCCGTCTCCCAAAACCCGTAAGTTTACGTTCAGGCATCCCAGATCCCAAAAATAAAATGACCGGGCCCTGGATGTATTCTCCAGGGAGTCACGTGATCCCGTGGAAAACACCGCCGGGAGGATGACTCAGGAAGGAAAATAGCGAAATCCGCCATCTTGGATTTGCCGTAAACAAGTTGGGTATGCCACTTTGAGCAGCGAAAATTTGACATTCTTAAATGAAAGATAGATAATGATTACTCCCAATATGACGAGAAATGAATATACTAAATGACCGCTATGATAAGAAATTTTTTCCATGTACCGATTACTGGGTGTGAAGGGTAAATTCTAGCCTGACAGCTTGTGACACTCGTCGTTGTTTTGACAGTTTCGCATGAGCGCTTACACACACAGTCCCACAATGCACTTCTCTCACAGCTGACAAATATGGAAGACCGTGACTACAACCACACTTCGATCTGCTCGTTTTTATGATAAAACAATCTACTACACTTCTAAATTTGGATTAAACTGACCTCAAAATACAGGTAACCACCTCGTTCAAACATGCCTTTAGTGTCAGGTTGAAAACTTGAGAAACATTTGAGCATTAATTACGAACAACACAAAATTGACAAACAGCTGATTTGTACACATGGTAAAATTGAGTTTATCGGGAGCCGGGTCGCCACAATATCTAACACTTTACATTTTATTCCAGACTACTACCACTACGACATCAACAACGACCACACCAACGACGCCGACAACGGCAACTACGACTACTTCAACCACCGCATCACATTCCTCTAGCGGGGCTAATGCGAAGACAACAAAATCAGGCGGTACTGGTACAGCCGCCTCCTCAACTGGTTCAACGACGACTAGTACTTCGCAAGAGTCGGATAAGAAAAACGGTGATTATTTAACCACAGGAATTGTAGCCGGCGCTATGACCGGTGCCGCTGTAATAGCTCTTGGTTCGCTTGTGATCATGGCGATAGTGGTCTGGAAAGCACTGTCAAAGGCTAAACAAGTGGAACCGAAACCAAACAACACAAGAAGGGAAAATTCTTGGACATAAGCTGTTGAAATCATGAGAAAAAAAAAAAAAAAAACAGTCAACTTTAACCCATTTCTGTCTAATGGTTCCTCCATCTTGAAAGTTGGATTAAGCAATTGTTATATTTAAAAGGATTATTTGAGCCATGACATGATAAAAGGGTGTCTTCGGGGTAAACACAAACAGTAAATATCTAGATCAACCAGCGGAGATATATAGTCTGATCAGGAATTTACTCGCAAACACGGTTTCGCATGGCGTGGCTCATATTATAATCCAGAAGCTTTCCGTTAGGTTCAGTGGCAAACAAGACGGGGTATACACCCTGATCAGTCGCCGTGTTCTACGGCGTCTGATCAGGCCTGTATGATTTGAAAAAATACGTTTTCTTGGGAATAAGACATAAATGGGTTAATTTGAAATAATGCACATTTATAGTGTTAGAAATATGTTTAACTGTGATAGTTTCTTATCTGACGAGAACTGTAAAGGAAAGTAAAGTTGATAGTGTCTTATTGGACGAGAACTGTAAAGGAAAGTAAAGTACACGTTAATTTTGTAACTTTATTACCTGAAGACGTCCCTATAAACTCTTTGTTTGCATACCATAATTAATTTCCCTAAAGTTCCCACACCTGATATGGTGTGGCAGCCAGCTAGCATTCTACTTAAATCTAGATCGTAACGTTATTGGCCAGACAGGTGCATTCTACTATCTATAAGATTCCTGTCGGGCCGATAATGGTCGGATGTAGAAGAAACTAGCCGGGCAACTATTATTTAAGATATGTTTTGTTGATCGAGATTTGCATGCTCGGTTTCACATTGAACAAGCGAACATCTCTGATTTTATCTGAAAAGGAGTCCTTTGGAAATACAGAACACAAAAGAAAATAGAAAATAACAGGGTTACGTCATGTAAAAAGCTATTTTTCGGTCATATGCGAACAGCAAAATTCCATTTCAGTTACTGAAACCATACGCATTACATAAGCTTGAACATAATTTCTGATTTCTCCTTTTTTATTAAATAGAGTGGTGAATTGTGGGTGGGGGAGTGGTTACATGATTTCGGAAGCATTTTTATGATTGTGTGTGAAACCACTGGAATCTGTATCAAATCAGCGTCTACGCTATTTGTCACTCTTCTAGTAGATTTCAGCCCCACAGTAGTTGTTCTACTGACCGTTTCTAGGCAATTTCTCGGTTGCAGTTCTTCTTTGTTTGTACGTCGGTGGTTGCATATGTCGTGTTTGTTTTGTCATTCTTGGTCCTTTTCTTTCCTTCTTTTGGTGCCCTGGGAAGGCTTGTGCTTCTTGATTGTGTCAATTACTGCGTATCTTCATTATTTTTCATAAACAGCCATAGGTAGCAGAATGGATTTCTTTATAAATTTCAGGGCAAAATTGTGTGAGTAGTAAGGTATCTAGCTCTATAGGGTAAACATTACGAAAACACGCCTATTCAAATATGTGGAAAAGTTTACCTCCAAAAACATAAAATTTTCAGATAAAAAATCTGATATTTTTCATATTTCGGCTAAAAACATACATTGTGAGTACTCGTTAGAACCGCCTCGGTGAGGCGGTTCTAACGAGTACTAACAATCTATATTTTTGAGCAGAAATAAGAAAAATAATGCATACCCCTGTAAACCCCAGTTTTAGTATATAAAAGTGGGGTTTAAGGGGGTCTAAATTATATAGGTGTGTTTTCGTAATGAATAAGTTTGACCACCTCCACACGAATAAAAACACTTCGACCAGAATATCAGATGATGCACAAATTGAAAAGTTGTTCTTTATTACGATACGAGGAATTGATACACTTTCAGGTGAGGTAACTATTATTTTTTCGAACACTTCTAAAAAGGGGTCTGTTCTAACAGGAAAGAATTTGCTCCCCGTGGGAGCGAATTGTTTCCCATTAGTGTAGACTCCTTGTTAGAAGAGGATTGACGTGTGGAAAGCAAACTGGAAGTCGCAAAAGGTATCTTACTTGTGAAAAATGGTGGAAAGTCTACCAAGTGTATTTAGTCCCCTTGTCGCTGCTACTAGAGATAAAATCGGTGTGTTCTATATTAACATCACGAAAACATGCCTATATAATTTTGATCATCTTAAACCCCACTTTTATATATTAAAACTGGGGTGTAAAGGATATACATTATTTTTCTTATTTCTGCTAAAAAACATAGATTGTGGGTACTCGTTAGAACCGCCTAGCCGAGGTGGATCTAACGAGAACGAGAACCCACAATCTGTGTTATGGGCAGAAATATGAAAAAATATCAGAGTTTTTTATCTGAATTTTTTAATTTTCTTTTGAGGTGAAATTTTCTATATATTTGAAATATGCGTGTTTTCGTAATGAACATCTGCAACAATAGTATTTATTTATACCCAAAAGCCCAGCTGTGATACTTGTAACCGCGTCATGCAGGAAATATGTTTCGGGGCAAACAGCGGAGGTCCTGAGCATCCGCACCTCCTTCGACACAACAGCTATTATCATTTGCTCTCAAGGGTAAGAAATTATTTTTGTTCACAACAAGTACCGTGTGGTGGCAGTTTAACGCCTCTCCGTACTTCACTGTAGCATAAGTAATATTTTTCTGTTCCTTTGAACAACGTCATTGAGCCATTTTGTTTTTTGAAAAGTTATATGAGGAAAAATTCCACAGTTCAACTATTTGAATTTGTATTTGTAGATGTTCATTGGTGTAAATGGTCATTCCTTTTCAACCTACTTAGTTGTTCGATGATATATTTAACAGAAGCTAATGGATATATAAGCGTGGTCAAGCCTTGACTCTCCGTTCATGTCCCGAAGACATTTCCGCATGGCTCGGGTGTTCTGTATATTAAATGCTGTTTATCGTATGAATATCTTAACAAGTATTGTCTGTATGTATGTTACTTATACTTTGTTATAGCACAACTTTGTATTTTATTGGTTGAATGTTGTTGAAAGTAAGCCTTAAGAAAAATGCAATAGTGAAGTTTTTATTCATGTACTTTTTAGTTTATTTTAGCGCATTCAAACGTTTATACAAACCTCGTGCGAACGTTTTTTAAAACAAACTCTCTCGTGTTTTGGAACCAAATGGCATTTGAACCCGCCAGCAACAGATCAGCAGCGAGGACTAAAGCTGCCAGCACCTCTTATATAAGTCATTAACCTAGAAAATTTCTCTTCGAAAATTAGCGAAGATCAACAAATCTGTGAATATTCGGTCAGGTGTTAAGACTATATGTCCGCGCTCTGTCTCATCATGTAATTATACTGATATGTAATCCGAGATTAAACGTTTCCAGAGACTAGATTTCCAGTATTACAGCCACCCCTATGAAATAGTCTCCCTAGGTTTAAATGTTGTAAAAATACAAAATGATTACTTGACTCTCACAGAGGCTCCCTAACGCAATCAGTGAAGAATCGCAGAAAAAAGAAGAAAAAACGTGTAAATCAAATTAAATCACTGTACTGAAACAAATTAAAGGCTCGTGGCCAACATTTCAGATACTTTGAGCCAGAGCTATATAAAACCACTTGTTGAACCACGGAGGACCCGAACAAAGGTTTCAACCTTCTGTCGCTGTGCACTTGGCTTTGTTTTTTTCGTTATGTCTGTGCCGTCATTATTTTTATGGCCCCCAACTTCGAAGAAGTTGAGGGGGTGGGGGGGAGCATATTAGTGTGACCTTGCCCGTCTGTCCATCCGTCTGTCCTTCTGTCCGTTACGCTTTTCGGTGCTTGTGAAACTAGAGAATGAACTTGAAATTTAATACTGTTCCGTCGGACCTAGTATGGCGGTTATGCCCCCTTTTCGGCTGCCATTATAGCGTAGAAAAACCTTCTAGAGAACCGCTTGAGCTATGATTCTTATATTTAACATACAGTTTAGCACTTAAAGATCAGTGTGTAGACGACCTAATTAACATTTGAGCACATTCCTTAAAATATTGACGGGGTTATTCCCCTTTTCGGACTTTGTTAATATAACAATAAGCGAACCTAGTCAACAAGATAGCTAGAGAACCTCTTAAGACAGGGTCCTGATATTTTACAAACAGTTTAATATCAATGTTTAAATGACTTAACTTTTGAGCGAAATTCGTCAGAAAAAATAGCATAGTTATGCCTTTTAGACTTTGCTGATATTTGACACACAGTTTAGGATCAATGTTTAGATGACAAGATTAATTTTTGAGCGAAATCCGTAAAATATCAGTTATGCCCCTTTTTGCGTATTTTGCAATTATAGCAGTCGGAATACATTGTCAACACAATATCTAGAGCAACGTTTAAAGTAGGATCCTGATATTTGGCCAACTGTTTGGGATCAGTGTTTAAATGACCTGATTAAATCTTGAGCTAATTCTCGATAATAATGGCGCAGTTATGCCCCTTTCGACTTTGCCTTTATCACAGTGGGAAAACCTTGTCAACACGATTCTGAAAAACCGCTTGATCTGAGATCCTGATATTTTGCATACATTTTAGAATCAATGCCTAGATGACCTGATTAACTTTTGACTGAATCCCGTAAAAAATGACAGAGTTATGCCCCTTTCGACTTTCGATTGTATTACAACGGGAAAACCGATATATAGAAAACTACTTCAGCTAGGATTCTGATGTTTTGCACACAGTTTAAGATTAATGTTTAGATTATCTGGTTAATGTTTGACAAATTCCGTAAAATATTTACTGAGTTAATCCAATTTTCGGACTTTGCCATTATAGCAGCTGGGAAACTTTGTCAACATGGTATCTAGAGACTCGTTTAACATAGAATCTTGATATTGTGCAAACTATTTTGAATTACTACTTAGATTTAGATGAAATGATAAGCTTTTCAGCTTATTCCATAGAAAATTGGTGGAGTTATATTCCTCTTGACTTTGCCTTTATTGCAATGGGAAAAACTTGTAAAAAAGAACTGCATGAGCTATGATTCTGATATTTTACATACAGTTTTGGATCAATGTTTAGATGATCTGATTATGCCCCCAACTTTGTAGAAGTTGAAGGGGCATATTGGTTCAGGCCTATCCCTCTGTCCGTCCATTACATTTGCATACGATGAAGAATCCTAAAATGTCATATATAGCATCAGTATCAAAAATAAGTGGACCCGTTTTTTTTTTGTTGCTGTCTGTTTTCCTGTCGGGGTTCTTCTTGTGGAGTTATTCCCCTGTTTCCACTTAGGCATTTGACGACAGATGGTGAGTACCTTGAGGCGCAACTCCTCATACAGTTTTATACCGATCAATTTGAATCTTTGCAGGCCCTTTTGTCATGGTCTGTAGATATGCATGTGATTTTGGTATTAACAACAATTTAAATAACTTTTGAACCTAGCCATTGTAGGGGCTTAAATACTATTAAAATGCATTACTGTTGGTTCGTTGTGTGCGCATTTCTTCCCACAGTTTTATAGTTTTATACCGATCAGTTTGAAACTTTGCAGGCCCTTATGCCATGGTCTGTAAATGTGAATGTTGTTTGGGCATTATTGTCAATTGAACTTTTGCTACTGTTTTCGACTTTTGAACTTAGCCATTTTTGGGGCGTAGATATTACAGCCAATGCATATGTAAGAGAAAACATATACTTTGGGGCATAGTGTTTTACAAAATCATTTTCTAGATGTATTTTGTGCTGTGTTTGGATCTGGTTCCGGAAATAAGGGCAGGATTGAGTGCTATGAAAATCCGGTTTTAAATCCCTATGGTTTTACTGATGACTCTTCCATAGCTCTATTTCTGGTGAAATCTTCGTTTTGTTGGTTCTGTATCCGTTAGTATAAGCGAATATGGATAATAAACCACTGGTTCTAGTGTGGCTCGATCATTGTGGGACCTTGTTTAGTATTCAACATAGTAAAAACAGAAGCTGAGGACGTTTGCAGAACAATAGAAATACTTCTTTTTGATTCTTAAGCCTTCGTAAAAATATTATCATTTAGTAAAGCATTAAACATCAGCATTTATTCTTAAACTGTGTACAGTAAATCCTTTTTACAACGACACTCGCTACAAAGACAAAATTTGTTATAATGATAATTCAACTGGCACGAAACCTTTGCTCAACAGGTGACAGTAAATAAAAAATTATACAAGAACATTGCATTTAGTACATAAAGAAACATATGTTGTGGGTAGATTGTAGACTAGTCTCAACGTAAACCGGTGCTAAGGGGAATATGCAGCCCTGCAAACTATATTGCTGCAAATGAAAACTAGATTTCGAATGTTGTTCTTTCATGTGTTTGGTGTTTCCAAGCACAACCTTTATTGATTGTTTATTTGCACATCAATACAATGAAGTGAACAGAAACGCATTTGCAATTTTATTAGTGCAATAATCGATTTGGTAACAAATCCGCTTATACTAAATCACATGTTACTCTATCAAAACTTGATAAAATCCTCTTCACAAGCAGTCATTGCTTAGTCAGTTCTAACTAGATTTATTTCATTACAGAAGTAATAGCGTGACACGTATATGGTTTAATTGCAACAGATTTGTGCAAAATAATAATATCCAATTTAGTTGCTGGATTTACACCCATATATTTATTATTTGTAACGTCTTCGGCAGTAACTAAATGAAACTGAAAGGGGCTGGAGATATCTGGTACATTTTCCGTTATTTTGTGCAAAGGAGATAACTGTTACGACTTACACTTTGATATCTAGCGCACAAATCCCTTCTGAAAAGGAAAGAATATGCCCCCTTTTTCCTCCTGAGAACAGCCCTTTACAGAAGGGAGACAGAAGCTTTTAACACGGTTACCCCAGACAAAGTTCTGGAACCAAATAGGAAGCAGAGTAGATCTGGCTTTTTATCAACATTGTTTGATTAAGTATTTGATTTAGATAACCAGACTGAAAGGGCTATTCCCTGCAGATGCTTATTGAGACAAAGTTCAATATTACGAAACTTCGGTGGTCATATCTCCTCTAAGTCTGTGGTGATACTGACGCTACATTCGGCAGCAATATGATTCTCCAGTTTCTCGTATCTGTCTAACATGATGTCATATATCAAAAAATAGAATCGTCATGTGTTAAACTTTTCCCTCTCTGGGTTAATTCAATAGACGACAAATTGATGATATTTTACTTAACAGGATGTGACATTTCATGCAAATTGTCTCCTATTGGGACAATTTGCAGGAGACAATTTGCATGGAATGTCAAATACTGTTTTCAAGGGAAATTGAGAAAATAAAAAGAAAAGAAAAGAAAAGAAAAAAATTCAGTATGTCGTCTGCTGAAAATTTTTCACAGATTGCTAAGTGTTAAAATAATTGTAAATATTTTCTTTTGACGGTTTCTTCAGTAATAGTCATCAGTGGATAATATTTTCATTCACAAGTGTAGAAACAACAAAAATGTTACAGTGATAAGATATTTTCGTTGTCACCCAAAGTATTCGGATAGGTAGTATGTATCACAATTAGACGGTTTGTGGACACCTCGTCACGTAGTAAAGTCGGCATACTCCAATTTAGGACAGGGGTGGCAACACATTGAGGTTTCCCAAATATTTAGGGTAAATACGGTATTTTACTTATAACTCTAGTTTCTATATATTCAAAATTTCTTCAGATGTCTATATACTAAACAAACACACGAGATATCAACAGAATTATATATTTGGCTTGCTATTCCAGGTACCTGCTAGAAGGGCTCAATATTCATGTAAACGTAAACGCAGTGCTGTTTCAATAACTACTGGTTATACTTATTTTCGCCAATTGCTTGTATCTGTTACAATGTCTTAGTCATATGAGCCGTAACCTAAGAAAATGTACCTACCGACACGGGCGCCCAACGAAGACTCAAATCAGCCTGCACATCCGCTCAGTCTGATCCGTCTTCGTTGTCTGCATGAAAACACTTTGCATTCTTGACTATCCAAAATGTGGCCAATGAAGTTTTGGGTCAGACTATTTGAATATACAGGCTGTTCTGAAGTTCGCTGGGCGCACATGTCAGTAGATACGCTTATAACGTTGTGGCTCTTTATATAATCTAGTCCCTGTGAAAAAAATAGAAATACGTACTTAACTAAGTAATAGCTACTTGCTAAATAAAGAATACCAATAACAAAATAACAGTCAATACGAGAAATTGCCAAAAAAAATATTGATATAAACCCAAATATGGGAAATCATTAAAGGAACGACCCGAAATCAGTTATGCTTGGAACGCAAGTAAAAAAAATAATGACAAAGAAAAAGAAATAAATAAGTTAAAACATCTTTACCACAACAGTTTCATAATGAGAGGTGATGAAAGAATTCTCAATATAATCAAAGTTAATAAACAAGAATTAAAGCCGGCCTCGGTGGCTCAGCTGTCCGACTTGGGACCAGTAGGTCGCGGGTTCAACCCCCGCCGAGGTCGGCAACATTCTTTTGTGGAGATCGATCATGAAATATTTTCTAAGGTCATTCTCTCCCTTCTGCTGATTCAAGAAGGGCAGTTGTCAGTTTCTGGCGAAAGAATGTGCACAATACTGGTTAACCGCTTAGAGGACTAAGCCTGCACAGTAAATGTGTGGCTAGGTAAACTGATCGCGCTTGACATGACCCCATTGGGTTGACTGGACCGTAAAACATCAACACAAACAAACAAACAAGATTTAAGTTATATATAAGACAAAAAATATTGGAATTTTGATGAGGTCTAAAGCGATGATAGTGGTAGGGGATGGAAAGAATTCAATTACATTGTTAGAAACAAAAGCATGCAAAAGCAAAAGTAGTTTCTACATTAGGTATAAATGGTAGGATAGTAACTGATGCGAAAAGTATTTTAAATGAGGTGATATATTTTATGAAAATATGCATAAAAAGTGTTTTCAAGAAAATTATGAAAACAACCTTCTCATTCCGATTCGTGATACTCTGACGAAAAGATATAAAAAAAAAATAATAAAAGTCTCGGTTTCGATGGCATAACAGCAGAATAATTCGAAATATTTTGGAATTATGTCAAACAGTATTTAATAACTTATTGAATTTTCTAATGATATGGACAAATTGACGCATCTAAAAAAGCAAGGTTTCATTTCCTTGATACCAAAGCCGGGTAAAGATAGGCAGACTTTGTCGAATTGGCGCCTGATAACATTGTCAATACTGATTACAAATTGCTAAAAAAGGCCATAGCAATCAGATTTAAAAACATACATTAAAATATAGATGATACACATATTGTTTTAGTAAAGGTAGGTGCTTAGGCGAAAACATAAGACATATAAATGTATGGAGTACTTAGATGAATATAATTTGCCCGGTATCTTTGCTTTTGCAGATTGTGAAGCATCATTTGACAGTGAAAGTCACGAATTTTTATTTTCAGTTTTACAGTATTTTAACTTCAGCCACAGCTTACACCTAAATGTGTAAAATGATTCTATAATGATATTACGAGATGTGTGATTAATTAGAGTAATATTTCCTGTCAATTTTTGGGAAAGAAACTGTCTTTTTGTCTTTCTGCTAGTAGTGCGTCCTTCTTTCCCTTCGGTGTCTTGAACGGAAGGCGTTAGGTAATTGTATCCATTCCTGACCATTGCCTTCCTTTCTGATCTTTAATTTGAAAAAGAAGGGTTGGTCTCGGATGCCCATTATCACTACTGCTAATTATTCTTGCCATAGTCATTTATCACAAGACATTAGACGAAACACAAATATAAAGGGAATAACATGTTTTCATTTGGAAATAAAAATATAATGTTTGTAGGTGGTGCTACATGTATACTAGATGGTTCGGAACTATCCTTTAAATCCTTAATAGAGTTAAGTATGATATCGGAACTGAAGCTGAATATGGATAAAACAAAAGTGTGAAGGGTTGGTAATATATAAAATTTAAACTAAAGTGCCTTGGTAAAAAATATAGCTTCAGTCTGAAAACATTTCTTCAACATGGTATATCGGAACCAGAATTTTACGGTGACTTAGAGTACAGATTTAGAAAAATTGTAGGTAAATCTAACTTTTCGGAGCAATTCAGAAAACTATTAACCGTTGTAAAAGAATTGGCTAAAGTCTGGATATTATGCGGCAGACTGCATGCCTAATGGTCAACCCAATCATTGTTGATGGCTACGCTTCATTCTTTAATTACACGACGGCGGTTCGGTCCTCAGACTCAATGACGGCCTCTTCGTAAAACTTTAACCAGTGAGTTGGGGCATGACGATATGTCTTTGGCTTGGCCCGCCGTGGTTCAACTATTGGTTTTCATTTACTCTGGCATACAGTAGAATTAGCAATGAGTACTCGTCTTTGTTTATTATAGTGATTAATTTGATTTTTATGTTTCCGCTTTGATATATTGACTGAGTTGGGAGCCTTTATGCGAACCGAATTTTTATGTATTTCTGTATTAAGAGTAGCATCGGGACCCAGTGTGAAGTTGGCTAGCTGTAAAATTGCTTTAAACCCCCCGGTGGTTTACTCTACTGACCGTTCTAAGGCGGTGGTCCCGGTGTTAGTCTTACTCTTTGTTGCTTTGTGGCTTATTCTACGAGGCGATTTGTTTTATGTCTTACCTTGTGTCATTTTGTTCTTGTGTTTTTCAGACGTTTTAGCATTGCAATTACCTCGGTTGGGGAAGAGAGAGCTAATCTTAGTGCTTTTCGTACGTTTGCACGATTTGTGCTTGTTTGGATTTGTCGGTTTCCTCATCCTCTTGGTGTCTGGGAAGGGCTGCGGTTTGTGATTATGGCACTCCCTGGACTTTTCTTTTACCTTCTTTTTAAATATTCAGAAGAGAAGAAGTTTATTTGGTCATCAGAAAGTGAAAAAAAAAAAAAAAAAAAAAAAAAAAAAAAAATTAAAAAACTTTGGGATTTATCTTTTATACAGACAAAACAAACTTCAAGAGCAAATTCTATTTCCAAAACTTAAACAAAAAAAAAAAAAAAAAAAAAAAAAAAAAATGAAAATTGTTTGAAGAATTGGTAGCATAGAAAACTAATTCTAATGGGCAAACTAACCGTTATTAAAACGCTTGCAGTTCCTATAGTAATATTTCCATTCACGTTTTACCCAATCGGCCGAATTATTTAATAGATAATTTGTATGGGATTCAAAGGTAGAAAGAATAAAAGAAGTATACTGATACAGCACTAAGCATAAGGCGGACTATAAGCGTGTTGGAAGAAAAGGCTATTTGATAAATTGTAAAAGGCAAACGGAAACTATTTAATCAAAACCTGTTAGATGAATACATTGATATTAGAAATTAATCTTCATTTTAATGATTGTAAACCAATCACAAGACATAATGCCTTTTTAACGAATATTATTCAGTCGTAGTGTCAGATAAATTATTGACTTGAAGTTACAACGATATCTAAAGAAATCTTGTGGCTTAATTAATAAATAAAGAATATAAAGAATGAGGAAAACACGTCACTAAGTGCTAACAAGGCCATGACTGAATTAAATTTAACCGAGCAGGTATCAATATCCGGTTTTCAAAGTGCACGGAATTTTCGCATCAAGATACTGTCTGTACACCAATGATTCTTTACATAATTGTTTTTATTGTAACGAGTGCATATTTGTTTTTAGCGCAATAGTAGAGTACATATTGAAATAAAAGTACGAAAATAATGCCTCAAAGACGCCATTTGTTACAAAAATGAATGACGGAGTGCTCTTAGTTATCTGCTAGCTTGTCAGGCCCAACGTCATATTGCGGCGCAGTTTAACGTTAGCCAGATCGATATAGGCAGATTGTGGCAGTTGTATCTGGACACTGGGTATGTACAGCAAATACCAAAAAAGGTCGTTTGCGGGTCACAGCTGAAGCACAGGACCGACGTTTGTCGCTTATGGCACGACGTCGACGGTTCGACTCCGCCGTTACGCTAAATAGGGACTTTGAACAGACGACTGGTTAGAGGATTTCTGTTCAGACTGTCAGGAACAGACTTCATGCTGCGAACCTGCGAGCCAGAAGACCGATCGTGCGACTGTCATTGGCTCAACACCACCGAAGATGTCGTCTAGTGATTACAGAGGCGATAGCGTTTTTCTTGTCCGTTTACGCGTTTGGGGTGCGTTTTGAAATCGTTGCATAACGTTTGCGTTTCGACAACGTTTCTAGCGTTTCATATCGTTTCGGCCAATCAAATTACAGAGCAAAGCGTTTCATGCAAACGCTAAATTTGCACGTGCGCACTTAAGACCTACAACGTTTATCGAAACGCTTTTCACCGTTTCGGCCAATCATCTGGCCTTATCGAAACGCTGTTTTCCGTTTCGGCCAATCATTTGACCGTTTGGCACCGTTTGTATGTATAGACCAATCGAATAATAAATACCTGTTGGACCGTATTAAATCATGTCTTTATAACTAAAGTAATATGAGTTTACGTATAAAAATCGTATTTACTTTATCTATTTTCTTTCTCTTTTTTTTTTATAAAACAATTATACATGTAATTGAGATAATTTCGTATTTTCAAAAGAATTAACATGATTGATTATTATATTTTGTGAAGCCTAATGTTTCACACTACAATCATGATAATCATTTTCTTTTGACAATTAAATGTTTTAGCGCGTAGTGCTCGGTATAAAATTTTAAGCAGATGACATTTTGAAGTTGTTTTTTGTTTCTCTCATTTATTGAATCATATTAAAACCACACTTTTTACAAAAAGATAATATTTATCTACGCTTTTTTTGTCATTTTATGTACTTTTTTTTTTTTTTTTTTTTTGCTAAAACATATTTTATTGTTTTATTGAGATAATTTTCTATTTTCAAAAGAATTATTATACTTTGTGAAGCCCAATAATATTTTCACACCACAATCAACTTGTTTTGATAGATAAATGTTTTAAGGCTTATAAGTACTCTGTATAAAATTTTCAGCAGATGACATTTTGAAGTATTTTTCTTCTGTTACCTTGAAAACAGGTGTCGGCATTTCATACATATTATCTCCACAGGATATGACTTCCTATGCAAATTGTCTTCAGTCGAAGTCAGTAATTTGCGTGAAATGTCAAAATTTGTTTTATGGGAGAAAACAGTTCATGAATTTATCATCTGCTGAGTTAGCCCATAGGTTCAACTGGACAACGAATCGTTGACATAATGCATTTTGTTCGCGATATGTGTAGATTCAGATCAGACTGCGCGGAAATCACGGTTCATCTTGGTCTAAGGTGGTCTCAAATACCATAAGGTCGTTTCTCATTTCTTTTCAAAGGGGCTCATATATATATTCAACCAGATCACCTTCGCAGCGTGATCAAAATCAAAGACTTTCATTCTGTACCAAACTGAACTACGTCAAACCTGTGAATTGCTATTATTGTTTTGAGTAATATTCTTTTTTTAATGAAATGTGCACTGACGTTTAGAAAAATGCTGCTGGAACAGATTATCTGCATTACTGGAATATATTGCTAGAATTAAGTTTCATCAATACTAATCCTTTCATTAGATCCTTATCAAGTGAAAATCTCCCTCTGAGCATATGTATTACTTAGATCAGAGTGCGTGACACAGTCTAGTGCATAATGGTGTCCACTCAGTTCACTAATTAGGTATTAATAGTATAAAATACTGTAATACATGAATTGCACAGTATCCAACTTATACACAGACTGATCAGATTTATAAAATGTAAAAAGGTTCATTTTTACTTGTTTGGACCATTATTTTTCAAATACGATGCACTGTGCACATCGTGACAATTAAGTGGTCAGTCGGCGAATAACTTGCTGGAGGGCATTCGTGAAAGTGTATATTTCCACTATGAAAACATTTTTGGTATGATAATGCAAAGCTGTTAACCCTTTAGCACGCTACATTTAGCAATATTTAAATATAAGAAGACGACGTGCTGGATTACCAGATCCACCAAATGCAACAAATGTGTGGACGAGTAGCAATTACCCAGACCAGAAGGCGCGGATGCACATTCTAATATAGAATTTAAGCTATACTTAAATATTAGAAGACGATGCGCTGGAGTAACAGCAGATCATATCGAATAAATAAAAAAACAACAAAAAAAAAAAAACAATGTACAGACGAACCGCAACGAATCAGATCAAAATGCACGGAGTTTGCATACTGCAAAGTATACTTAAATATTAGACTAATTTTAAAAATTTTCTGGAAATTAAAAAATTAAAATTGATTTTTTTCACAAAAAAGGTACTTTGAAATTTTATCCCAAATTAAAGAAATTAACAAAGATACACTTATGAAATTTCTATCCAAATATAAATGAAGAATAATATGACTTCCACTATGTCTGGTGTTGTCTAAATTACAAATATACAAGCAATAAATCCGTTAATACTTCATGTGTTTTTCTAATCCAATCAGAAATAAGCTGAAAAAGACTTGGAGGTGCACCTGCATGTCATTAAACTTCCAATAAACAATACATGGAATGAGCATTTCCTGTATCTCATCCTCCTTAAGCAATTCATAGGCTAACTAATATTATGTTACATTTGAAAGATCAAAAGATTAAATTTAGAACAAAAGGAAATAGTATAATAAATAAATAAATAAATAAATGTAAATAAATGAAATTGGAAAATATCATGATATTATACACATTAATTACTACAGATTCATGTAGCATAGAGTATTTGATGATAATTAATATGAGTCTTCATTTCTCCACTAATATAATTTTGTTATGGATATTTATTAGAATTGTCTCACTGAGGCAAAATATTACGTAAACGCAATCTTGAAAGGGGAACTCCCGTATACGGTAATATAGTGAAATGTTACATCTGCAAAACCGTGACTTGAATAGTTATTATTATTAAGTGAAACTGAAAAAAAAAAAAAAAAAAAAAAAAAAAAATCTTAAATAAATTGAGTCCGCGGGGTTTTGATTGACTAAAAATGCAAACGATAAAACGTTTGCAACCAGACAGGGTTTCCATGACAGCGTTTTCCGAACGCTAAATTGATTGGCTAATATTCGAAACGCTTGAAACGTTTCAGAAACGATGATCTGATTGGCTAAAACCGCAAACGATCGTTTAAGCGTGGTCCAAATGCTGCGTTTCCAAATCGTTAACAAGCGTTTCGCATGCGTTTCCGTGGACAAGAAAAACGCTATCGCCCCTATACCCGCGACCAGTTGCCATTTGGACGTCAACGGATGCACTACGTTTTGTGAACTGATGAGTCCAAATTTTATTTGGATTTCAATGACGGTCGCAGACCAGTGTAGAGACATAGAAATGAACATTTCCAGGATCGCTGTGTGGCAGAGCATAACAGATTCGGAGGGGGTTTGGGTCAGTACTCGTATGGGTCGGCATATTCTTTGATGTGCGCACAGACCCTTACGACATTAGGAACGGGTTCTGACTGCTATTCGGTATAGGAACAAAATCCTAGACCCTATTGTACGCCCTTACACGGGAGCTTACTGTTCAGACTTTATCCATCCCGATGGACGGCGATGCACGCCCGCAATACGAGCGAAGGACAAATACCTGAAACAGGAGAGCAAAGAGCGACTGGATTGACCAACGAGGTCCCAAGACCTCAATCCAATATAACATGCCTGGGACATGCTGCAACGCAGTATACCCGACTTACGTTTATATGTATTTGTTTTGACCTTATATACTTGACCCTTTAATATTTTTGTTGAGTTCTTATCCCAGACTGACTAAGGTATAAAGTTTATAGAGCACAATTATGATTTCAGAAGTAATTTATACCTTTGATCGGCCATAGACTCCCTTCCCGCCCCCCCCCCACTCCGCAGGGGGAATTTCGTATCGTACACTATGATTTTCTGAAACAACATTATATAAGAAACAAAATGACACAAGTTAGCCCTCTGGCGATGGGGGCGTTTACGTGTAACAGCCATGTTACCAACGTTATCATCAAAACAATAGACATACTTTGGTGTAAATATTAAACTATCCATATTCTTACTTACTAGAATGATATTTGCTACCAATGGTTTTATAGAGACAGGTATCTTGATATGCAGGACTCAGTTACGTGTGATATAACTGTTAAATACGTTACCAAAAGTAAAAAAAAAAAAAAAAAAAAAAAATGCCATATTTAAGTTTCCTGATACACCGGTGTGGTTGACTATGACCAGTCGGTGACTAGAAATTTAATCTAATGTTGTGTTACAATAGATAAACACTATATATCCTCCTTTGTACATCAAGAAATGAAAACAAGTCAGCTTGACTAAGCAAATGACATAAGGAACTATAGTTTCTTCAAATCAGTATAAACTTCTTATCTGAAAAGTATCGTTATTTCAAATGTCTCAACATTTAATTGGCTGTGGTTGCAATTAGTACGATATAGATATATTCAATTATCATGATTGGACTAATGCATTATAAGCTTTGAATAAATGCTTTATAAACTTCTTAATGTTACTTATGTTACTTTTTGAGTGATACTTTATCTATATTGTATAAATGGCTGTTGGTACATTGTACATAAAGGTGAAGGGACATCAGCTCTAAAATTCTTTTAATAACTAACAAAGTGAATTATTTCTCAGATACCTTTATACTTAAGCACTGAATTAAGTGAAATAAAAAAAACTCGCCAATTATCTGTTGATTGATAATTATATCTTAAAAATATATAGTAAAATGTACCCTATAACAAATACAGAAATATCCCCTTTTCATGCATACTTACATGATATTAGCTCTTTATTGCTTATCTTCTATACATAAAGCTGATATTCTAGAACTTAAATCCATCTAGATTGCCAGAAATATTTCATACTTAATTCTGTTACACATGTTATATGTTAGTTGTGCTATGATATCATAATATGGTTTCCTATAGGCAGTGTTTGCAGGAGAAAGCTCTAAATTAGTAAAAATACAGTATACTTTCCTAATCTTAACTCAAAAGCATGAATAAAGTGAAAACAAACATTTTGAGGGCATAAAGTATTCGAGGAGAACTACTTCATAATTTAAGTTTACATAAAAACGCGGTGGTAATCACAATGACAATATCACACATATATCAACTCTAAACTGCATTTTTAAATCATCTCTAAGAAGCAGCCAAATACACAGCATACACATTTTGGCACTTCTCTGTTGTCACAGTATATAAAATAAAACATTTTATGCTGGCTAGAAGACAGTTTGCTTTAAAAATCTGCTTTATTATGAAATACCTTGTAAAAAACCCAACACATATAGTTCAGTCATACATTATATAGTATTAAGACATTAGATAAACGATTACCATAGTTATCATCTATATAGTGGTAAGAAAACCTTTATAGATATAAAATTATACAAGAGTCTTGTTATTTTTATTAGTGATATTAGTAATGAGAACACACAAAAACATTAATCCTAACGATTTCCATTCTCTTTGTTACTTTATAATGGACCTCCAAAACATGTAATTGATAATCAAAATGGTGATAGTATGAAAAAACTAATAAGATTGGTTTTGTCTCTGAGCCTTATATAAATGGGATTAGTATAACATAACTGAAAAGACTGGTTGTGTCTTTGGGCCTTATATGCCTTACGGCGGAGTCTGAATTAGATTTAGCTGCCAAGAAACTATAATGAGGTATAAAAAACCTTCTTCAGTCCCTACCTCTGATATACCATCTATTACTATCGATTATTTTAATGTCAAGATAAATTAAGGTATTAATTTCTCACCTTTGATTTCCTTTGCGATTTCAGACATGAAACTGAACTACTTGTAGTGCCTGCTGATTGTCAATAATTCTGTTAAGGGGAATAGTTTATTACCAAATATTTGCATTTACCTAACATTTCTGGTAACATATGTTACACAACTGTGACTGCTATTCTTAATCAGACTCCTTGCATAGTTTTACTTTGTATGTTACAACTTTAATTGTGGTTCTAAAGCCGGCCCCTACCAAAATAAGACAAACAATGGATTCTCGTATTATTAAACTCCCATGTTCTTTAAGGCCGTTTTCTTTCTGTCCAGACACTGATCATATTTGAGACTTACTCTTGCGCTTAGACTACAACTTCTGCTGATCAGAATGCATATTCTGACACTAAAAATACTTTTCTAGGTCCTCTCATAGATTCAAAACCAAAGTCATATGTAAGTATGTAATGCTGACTATAGCTCATTATATCCAACAATATTGATCTGATTTTTATTCATAAGTTTCAGCTAAATACTGGTAGTTTATGTTATAATATAAAAATGAACAAATATATTCATGAAACAGATGAAAAGCAGGTTGCATACCACTTTTGTTTTCAACATAGGAGTGGAGTTAATCTCTAAAGATGCTAAAGTCACTGAATTGCTCTCGACTGGTATATACTTAATTTCATTGGACTTTGTATGTTTCTAAATTTGCCTAATGTTACACACTTATCTTTATAGATAGTTGTTTTCTGTATACTTAAACGATAAAGTAACACTGTTTGTTTTGGGGAAAATCATATTACGGTAAGGCAAAATGTTATATGATTTACTTTATGTAATCTTAATATATCAGCCTGGTTGAACGCTCAGTCTGATCAGTCTTTGCCGTCTGCTTGAAGAAAGCTGAGGTCCTTTCATTGAGTACACAGGGAAGACATTGACCAGTCACCACTGTGTTCATAAGCCCTATATATCCTGCGGTAGTGAACGTTGACAGTGAATATTTTGTTTTATTGACAGTGAACATTTTGATTAAACAGAAATACATGTAAATGCTACTCTGGTATTAAATACATGCATTTCTTGGCATGAGACTATGCTTGTACCATTATTGTTTAATCAGAAATAGTTTATGTTACATGCATTGAACATGTAACGGAAAGACTTTGTGGTCAACTGCATAATGTGCAATGTTTTAATATATAGATCTTAAGGTCATAAACAAAAATCAGTATACCAAGCTATAATATGGATCTTATTAATATACCAATACAATTCTTGATTTGCGTAGGTTAGTTAGACTGCAGATAAATGAATTACCTACGTAAACACCTGATAATGTAACAGAATAAATAAGGCGAAGGTGCCATTTTTATCCTCTTATTCTGAAAATATGAAGTTACAAAACTTTATTATTCTAAAACTGAGTATTAATTCAAATGATAAAGGTATAGGTAAAGATCTTTACAGCGCCACAAACACCCTTTAAATTAAGACAAAAATATGTTACATATGTTACCATTGATAAATTATTAAGCGTCTGACATATAAATCATCTGTATATTTTATTTAGACATAAAGAAATTATAAGCATTTGCTATACATTAAAAACTTCAGGACAGTATTCAGTATTTTATGCAAAAGTGGCCATAATGCAGATAGCAACTTTACTCTTAACAGTATTTTCTATATGACGAATGTATATAACTGACAAAGACTTGCTGCTTTAAATTAGGAGTTTTGGAATTGCTTAAAATATGTTCAAAAGATTACTAAACAGAGACACTAAAACTGATGCAGAATACCATACAGAAAACCACCAAAGCCCCATTATGTAGATATTTAAGATGTTACCTAAGTTACTATGGGCAGGAAAATATGAAAGAGACAGGTTTTAATGCGCCTATGTATCTCATATTACTAAAATATAATGCTACAAATAAGAATTCATTTTATTTGTATAAGGTCTAGGCTGCATTTTTATGTGTTAACATGTGAAAAGGATTTTTTAATGTTACATTACACAGTGGGGTGACATTGCTTAACACCCAATTACTGACAAAGTATAAAAGCTTGAGAGATCATGTTTGTAGCTTTGGAAAGAAAATTTAAATACCTTGTCACAAATTACAATGATAAGGTCAAAGGGGCAATGTACAATCTACGAAAATGTACTGTACGAGTTAAATTACTCATTCCTAAAGGGTACCATAGAAAATGTAACACCATATAAGTCCAAAAAGAATTTTTAAACGTCACATCTTGTAGCTGATGGACTGTACTGTAACTTCATATATTTAGTTGGATCATATAATTTCTTTTGCTCCAATTCTCATAGGTTTAATAGTTTCCTATTGTATTATACTTTTTATAGGGGTAACGAATATAACAGGCTGTAACTGGGTAATGCCCCCATCGCCAGATGGCTAGCATGCTGCAAAAAACGTGCAAGATAATAGGCTATAAGAAAAATATGGTCTACAAAATTCCCCCCTGGTGGGGGCGGGGGAAGGGGGGAGGTAAACTATAACTGACCAGCGGCCTAATTCCTTTTATACATTTGAACATCTATGAAATATGTATGACTTAAATATGTCGGACTTTCTTATGTACTGTAGGTTAGTTCTCAAGTCTATAAAAAAAACTAGAACATGAACAAGAGGGCCAATATGGCCCTGTAACTGTTAACTGTATACCACACAAGTGACGTCTGATGGGGCCACCTTTTACCTCAAGTCAACTTGATACTTCCAATTAGTTTCGAGTCATTTGACATTTCGGTTCCGAAGAAGAGGTTCGAAATAGATTTAGAATAAAACAAAATAATAATAAGGAAAAGAAATACGTATATCATCAATTTGTCGTCTGCTGTATCTGCACAGAGGGCGGTAAAGATTGAAAGTCGCTATACCTTTCCTAATCCTGCGGTAGGCGTTGCCACACATTCTGGCTTTGTCACTGCACCAAGAGCACCAAGGTCATTTAGGCCTTCTATAGCTGCAAACGAATATAAAACTACCATATTTATTCTAAATACAGTAAATCTTCAACGATGGCTCGGTTACCGTGACTGATTCGACCGACAGTCGAAAAGACATCCCTACATTTTACATCACCATTTGCCTCCTGACACCACTATAAATAAGCCTTAGTGGCTCCGACTATAGATGTCTAGAAAAAATGTTCATGATTTAAAAGATGTTCGAGCCATTGAAGTTCAACTGTAGTGAAAACTCCGATGTTTTAAATGCCGGGGAGGTAATTTTGTTGTCTTAAATAAAGGTTGTTTCCTTCTGTAACCATGGTGGAATCACCTTGCAGGATCATGCATTTGCCTTACTTTTCTTATAGTAAATTGTAAAGAAGATGCCCAGAAAGAGCCACAGTCACAGCCTACCAAAAAAACTAAAAGGAAGAGTAAACAAACTACGACGGACGCACACACTTTACAAACCAACGGCAAGCGAAGTAACCAGACCCTCTTTCCCTAATGAGGTGATCACAACAACAAACATCAATGCTAGCGTCAGAACGAAGACAAAACAAAATGCAAAATGCCACACAGTGGCTGATCACAATGCTAGAAATCAAACAGGACGTATAACATGCAGCGAGGAGCCGCAAAGTAGAAAGAGCAAAACAAGAATCACCGCCGTAGTATAAACTAAAAGCCTTATCAGATTTATCCCTAAACATTCAACCACTGTTACGCCTAAAAGTAATGCTTTAAGCGTTTATATCGGGCCGCAGATCAACGACGGCTCAATCCTGAACCTTTTATAAATGTTTTTTGACAGACCTTACTCCTATGCGGTCGGGCTTCATTCCGATGGGAACTAATTGTGCTCCTCTTGTTGCAGATTTGTTTCTTTTTTGTTATGAGAGAGATTTCATGAAGTCTCTCTCACGTGTAAATCAGGCTGACATTATTGAGGTTTTCAATTCAACTTCAAGATGCCTTGATGATTTATTAAATATTGATAATATTTACTTTGACCAAATGGTGGACCGGATATACCCTACAGAACTCCAATTAAATAGAGCAAATTCCTCCGATACCGAGGCACCTTTTTTGGATTTGAATCTATGTATTTCTAATGGTACGGTTTCCACCAAAATTTATGATAAACGGGACGATTTGGATTTTGATATATCAATTTCCCTTTTCTGGATGGCGATGTTCCCCGGCGTACCTCATTTGGGGTATATGTATCTCAACTTATTAGATTCGCCAGAGCTTCTTCAAATCTTAATGACTCTAACTACCATAATAAAGCCCTTACTGCCAAACTTCTTAGGCAGGGCTATCGTTATTCTAAACTTCGTAAGCCGTTTTCGAAATTTTATCACAGACACAGTGCCTTGTTAGAAAAATATAGCGTCATTCTGAAAACACTTCTGCAATAAGGTATATCGGAACCAGAATTTTACGGTGACTTAGTGTACAGATTTAGAAAAATTGAAGGTAAATCTAACTTTTCGGAGCAATTCAGAAAACTTATTAACCGTTATAAAAGAATTGGCTATAGCCTGGATATTGTGCGGCAGACTGCATGCCTAGTTGTCAACCCAATCATTGCTGATGGCTATGCTTCACTCTTTAATTGCACGACGGCGGTTCGGGCCTCAGACCCAATGACGGCCTCTTCGTAAAACTTTAACCAGTGGGTTGGGGCTTGACGATATGTCTTTGGCTTGACCCGCCGTGGTTCAGCTATTGGTTTTCATTTACTCTGGCATACAGTAGAATTAGCCATGAATACTCGTCTTTGTTTATTATAGTGATTTGATTTTTGTGTTTTCGCTTTGATGCATTGACTGAGTTGGAAGCCTTTATGTGAACCCAATTTTTATGTGTTTCTGTATTAAGAGTAGCATCGGGACCCAGGGTGAAGTTAGCTAGCTGTAAAAGTGTTTTAAATCCCCCGGTGGTTTACTCTACTGACCGTTCTAAGGCGGTGGTCGCGGGGTTAGTCTTACTCTTTGTTGCTTTGTGGTTTATTCTACGAGGCGATTTGTTGTATGTCTTTCCGTGTGTCATTTTGTTCTTGTGTTTTTCAGTCCTTTTAGTATTGCGATTACCTCGCTTGGGGAAGAGAGAGCTTATCTTAGTGCTTTTCGTACGTTTGTCCGATTTGTGCTTGTTTGGGTTTGTTGGTTTCCTCTTCGTCTTGGGGTCTGGGAAGGGCTGCGGTTTGTGATTGTGGCACTCCCTGGACTTTTCTCTTACCTTTTTTTGCATACCACGCCTGTTGTGTTTGTGCCGTGTGGAGACCCTAGAAAGTCTCCCCGTACATTCATTTAATGGTGTTATTATTTCAAGTGCCAGAGTTTGCACTTTACAATCACCTTTCGTATTCCTCTTCCTCATGATTCTAATTTATACCTCATTGAAGGTTAGATATTTACCGGTATTCGTATCCCGTTTATAGCAATTTCTTACTTTACGTTTCTTTGGACTTGTATTAGACTAGTTATGTATTGTCGGTTGTTGCTATACGAGCGTACTCTGTATGCATCAGTCCTACCGCCTGTTTGCATCGCTACTTACTGCCTATAATAGCCAGTACGAATACTGCTTTTTATCTAATGGTATTACTTCCTATACAACTATATGTGTATCACTAACAGATTAAAAATTACTATTTCTCCTATTAGGCTTCATTCTGCTTCTTCTTTACAGATTCCCCTTTCTACTGCTAGATTTAACTCTCTGTTACCTACTGTTAACGTTTCACCTTTGAAACTTCACTCTGTATCATCTATAAATTTATATGGCGCTTCTAATTATAATATGTTCAGAAATCAACTTAGTATTAGACTTTGTCCAATTAAATCTCCTATACTTCTAAAATATAAGAATTCGTATAAAAGGAACAGTATGTACCCTAATATTTCTAAGTGCAATGCCAAGAGTTGCACCTGCTGCAACCATTTAATTTGTCAGTCAACTATAATTTCCCTAGTTAATCATAGACAATTTTCAGTTGTAAACAACTCTGATTTAGACTGAAAATCAGAGGATGTTATATATGTTCTCACTTGCAGCGAAGGAGGCTGAGGAATGCAGTATGTTGGACAGACCAAACGGGCCCTTAAAACAAGGTTTAAGGAACATTTGCTTAAAATCAAAAAAGCTAAGAAACTTGATACGTTTCTTTATCAACATTTCCGGAGTACTGGTCATTCATGATCATCTTATTAAAGTTTTGGTTCAACCTGTTGAAAAATTATACACAAGTCCAATTCTACCGAAAGATTAAAAAATATTTTAAGACATGAACTTGAACTTAAATGGATTAAACGTTTACAAACCCCTTTTCCACTTGGATTTAATGATAATATTTACCATGAAGGGAATATTTCTAAAATGCCGGATTTCGATGCTTTTTCCCTTTTAGATATTAAAAACGTAATAAACGATCCCATGGTAAGCGCAAAAATGGCAATTTTAAACGAAAACATAAAACTGTCTTATCTCTTTTTGATTTAAATATTCTCTTAAATTCTGGACGTCATCAAATTCTTTCTAATCTAGCTTCACTGTCTGTTTCTTCATTACGTAAGTTAGATGATGAGGTGAATAAATTTTATGATAGAAAATATGATTTGTATGAAGCAGCTCTCCTTACTAGATGTTATACTCAACATGCTCTTCGTCCTTACATTGATTCTGAAATTAACCACATTAGACACTTCATCAAAATTCCATTCATTAATAAGGGTATTGTATTCATAGATTTATCTAGCATATTTCGAGATAATAATGTTATATCAGCTATACCTTCATATTTCGAAAACACGGAATCTCCTATTATTTGTTATAAATATAACAAACCTATCCGTAATACTATACTTAATTTCAATAAATTAGTTTCTGATCTTGATATTGAAACTAGTTCCCCTGATTCTTGAGATTGTAAAGATTCTAAATTTTGTTATCAACCAGCGGGTCATATTGTCACTGGTAACTTGAAGATTATAACTGATTCACGAATCCGTTCAGTTATTTCAAAAGGACCTAAATATAGATTTCCAGCCCACATTGATTTCAATAAATGTCGGGAAACGATTGCCAGTGCTTTAAATGATTATTGTACGCGTTGGTGTAAACGAGAGCATGTTGAGTCTTATGCTTTAAATAATTGGAAATTAAAAATGTTTAAGATCATTGATGGACGTGTCTTATTTTACTCTAATAACCTTGATCTTCTCCCTCCTAAGCCTAAATTATCTTTTCGATATTTGAAACAAGGGATCCAAGAATTTCATAGGAAGTATGTTTTGGCTCCAGCTGATAAAGCTGCTAATAATGTTGTTGTTGTGTGACGACTTTATTATATCAATACTCTAATACAAGAACTTGGTAGTACCAAAACATATGAACGGATTTCTACTGACGAGAGATCTATTGTTGATACCCATTCTATCGATATTACTGCTAAGTTTGCAGCGAGTATTAAAGAAAAGCAAGACAGACTTCCTACGTTATATTGGTTACCGAAATTTCATAAACGACCTTATAAAGCACGTTTCATTGCTAATTCTAGTTCATGTACGACTACTGTTTTGTCCATACTTCTAACTTCATGCCTTACTGCTGTTAAAAACCATTGGTTTAGATACTATGATACTGTTTACGAAAGGGACGGAATTAACTGTTTTTAGTCAGTTAAAAATTCGAATGATGTTCTCAATAAATTTAAATCTAAAAACTTTCAGGCTTCTAAATTGTCTACATATAATTTTTCTACACTGTATACTACGTTACCTCATCATCTTAGAAAAATATAGCGTCAGTCTGAAAACACTTCTGCAACAAGGTATATCGGAACCAGAATTTTACGGTGACTTAGTGTACAGATTTAGAAAAAATGAAGGTAAATCTAACTTTTCGGAGCAATTCAGAAAACTTATTAACCGTTATAAAAGAATTGGCTATAGCCTGGATATTATGCGGCAGACTGCATGCTTAGTTGTCAACCCAATCATTGTTGATGGCTATGCTTCACTCTTTAATTGCACGACGGTGGTTCGGGCCTCAGACCCCATGACGGCCTCTTCGTAAAACTTTAACCAGTGGGTTGGGGCTTGACGATATGTCTTTGGTTTGACCCGCCGTGGTTCAACTATTAGTTTTCATTTACTCTGGCATAAGTAGAATTAGCCATGAGTCTTTGTTTATTATAGTGATTAATTTGATTTTTGTGTTTTCGCTTTGATGCATTGACTGAGTTGGGAGCCTTTATGCGAACCGAATTTTTATGTGTTTCTGTATTAAGAGTAGCATCGGGACCCAGGGTGAAGTTAGCTAGCTGTAAAAGTGCTTTAAATCCCCCTCCCCCCTCCCCCCCCCCCACCCAGGTGGTTTACTCTACTGACCGTTCTAAGGCGGTGGTCCCGGTGTTAGTCTTACTCTTTGTTGCTTTGTGGTTTATTCTACGAGGCGATTTGTTGTATGTCTTTCCGTGTGTCATTTTGTTCTTGTGTTTTTCAGTCCTTTTAGTATTGCGATTACCTCGCTTGGGGAAGAGAGAGCTTATCTTAGTGCTTTTTGTACGTTTGTTCGATTTGTGCTTGTTTGGATTTGTCGGTTTCCTCTTCGTCTTGGGGTCTGGGAAGGGCTGCGGTTTGTGATTGTGGCACTCCCTGGACTTTTTCCTTACCTTTTTTTTCTCGTTGTTCTACTAGTGGTGTTTATTTGCTCTGACTTGCAGTTTGTTCTCACTTTCAGTTTGTTTCAAGACAATGTACAGAAGCTAATTTATATGTTTATGTGTTTATCAATTGACGAATTAAGAAACCCTAGATGAAACGAACAATAACGTAAAGCTGCAACTGTATCAGGAATAAGGGCGAAGGTTTATCGAACGTAAAACCAGGTTAAAAATAAAAAACAACAACAACAAAAAAAAAGTTTACGTTGGGAGGAAGACAATTGCTTCAAGCATAGGTAGTTCGAGCCACTGGGAGTTTATCATAGCGCCAGGTCAGGAGACGAATAGGGATAATTATGGTATGTTTTTTCGACTTTCTACAGAATAAATGGTATGTTGAATATACTCAATAGAAGCGAGTATACACACAATATATGTTTTCATTATGAAATTTCCCTATAACATCCATTAATCTTTGTTTTCTTGAGCTATATGAAGGATTTGCTACGGCCTCAAAACGTGTTCGGATGAGCCATTGGTTTTTAAATCATTAAAGTTGTACTGTATTTCTTATTATTACAGACAACCCTCTGTACACCGACACTCTATTCAACGACAACATTCGTTAAAACGGCTATTTGACTGTCACGAAACCTTTGCTTGAGAGGTAACAATTAGTCACAAATTATGCAAGAATATTGTGTTTAATACTTTAAAGAAACATATGTTTTGGATAACATTCGTTAAAATGGCAATTTGACTGTCACGAAACCTTTGCTTGAGAGGTAACAATTAGTCACAAATTATGCAAGAATATTGTGTTTAATACTTTAAAGAAACATATGTTTTGGATATTTGTTAGAATCACCTCAGTGAGATGATCCCAACAATTATCCAAAAGCATATATTTTATGAGGAAATAAGTACAGAAGAAGACATTTCTTATATATCAATCTGCTCATTAAGTATTCAATATAACAGCAAATTCATTATAATGGCAACGTCTTTGGGAACAAATGATGTCGTTGTAACGAGGGTTTACTGTAGAAGTATTCAGATCTGGTTCTACATACTGTTTACTGAAACATGTCTAATGAAGAGGTAGTAATGCACCCGATGTTTGCAAATCAAGTAAGGTAAAGTTTGGCTTGCTACATACCTACACGATAAGAAACATTTTATCAGTTTACTATACAACTGACTCTCGTTATCTCGAACTCGCTTATCTCGAATAACCGCTTATCTCGAAGTGAAAATATTGTCCCTGCCTAAACATGAAAATCTAACAACAAGTAAAAAGTATTGTGGAAAAATATTGTTTTCCACAATATTGTCGATATATCTCTAACGTCAAGAGTCCAATTACATAAAGATTTGTTAAATGTGGTTGTTCGAATTATTTTATCCTCAATTCTGAAAATCTGATATGTCGAGGTACGGATATCTCGAAGTGTTTCAGAGGGTCCCTTGGAATTCGAGATAACGAGAGTCGACTGTAGTTAAATACCGATGTTTCATATTTACAAAGTGCCTAGGAGCAGTCTTTACACGGTTTGCAATTCACAAAGTAAATAAGTGAACTCAGGAACTGATACACCCAGATCCACATCAAGTTCTCAACATTACAGGGAAAGACAGACAAATATTAAACAGCTATAAAACGAGCAGGTCAACGCAGAGTGGCGAACTGGTGACACTTTCTCCCGAAAAGGTGGCAACTGTGCTCCCCCAAACTTAACTGAATATTACCTTAAACTTACACAACTGTTAAAAGAAAACAACTGTAAGTGATGAAACAATACAGAGCACTTAACAAAAAAGTACCACATTAAAAGTACCGCCTTAGAACGGTCAGTAATACATTATTGAAGGGATAGGCGGGGTTAGGGGGTGAGGGGACTCGCGCTAGCCTCAACCTTAGCTTGAATTTTGGTATATATATATATTCCATCCGCGTGAAGGTCTTCTAACTCATCCATGAATCAGTGCGGGTCGTCAAATGCATTTCATCAAACGTTTTTAGATAAAAAAGAAATGTGGCCAAAATTTAGAAGAATGACAGCATTCCTGTTTTAGAGCAAATTTATTCGCTCAAAAAAATCAACTGGAAATGAATGACAGCGAAAATAACATCTTACAGCATACAACAGGACGAAGATACGTATGCCCATGAAAAAGATTTTATATAACCGGGAGCATATCTATATTAGTTACAAAGAATAGTTTACCAAGTTTTGCCCTGTAGCTGCCACCAAAAGCAGCTGAATTAGGCACATCTATAGTGTAGACTGGTTTGTTGAATATATCGGCTAAAACCTACAAGAATAAAACTCAAGTCTAAATAAGAATGAAGAATAACTACACGTTCAGGGGATGCAACCCTGTAAATTGTTTTTTTTTTTTTTCCTTCTGAAAAGAAATTTATCATGTTAACCGTAGAGATAGACCTAGGTAAAAAATGTAGATCCAGATTCAGTCTATACCATTTGTAACTCAACACGCAATTTTCACACAAACTTTAGTAAAGATTGACCTGTTGAAAGTTGTGAACAAGTACGCTAAAGGAATAAGATTTTCGATTTCTTAGTGTAAATACGGTACTCTACAAGGAAGTAAATAAAAAAAAAGAAAATTATTTACAATGGTTTGAAGAGGTTAAATGATCAGGCCCCGGGGATATAAAATTTTTATCGTGTTCAACTCAGCTGAGCATATAATTTTCTCTGCAAGAAAATACGAAAATGCCAGCAATAGTTGGCATTTTCATGATAATTAGCAGAAAAATTCTCATGCTAAACTCTGTAGAGCAAGAAAGAATTTTATTTATTGTTAGTAATATGAGATTTATAAGCAGGACAAAATTTCATGCTCAGCTGAGTTGAGCACGATAAAAGTTTTATAACCTCGGGGCCTGATATGTTAATACTAACAATATGTTAATACATATACTGTATATGTACTTATAAGATTCAATGATGAGAAAAGAACATATTAATTGGGTCTCCCCATGCGAAAACGTATCTTCGGGCATATGCGGACAGCAAAGACCCTGATAAGCCTACGAATCCGAGCAGTCTCAGAGCCTTCAATATCCGCTGATAGAATCATTGGTTACTACAGAATGTATTTAAAAGCAAAGGCCCGGTTAAAGCTTTGTACAGGATGATCTGAAACTGTGCATTTTGCGCATTTTCGAAGGCACTTTTTCGCTTGACGCAGCCCACATAACAAACCAATCACAGTAATATATCAAGGTATGTTTACCTGTTATATGGCTTTGCTTATTGAAGCACCACCAGTAAGAAGAATTCGTGTCTCTTTCCCTACAAAGAAGAAGTATTAAAACATGTGTCACGTAAAAGCATCAGAACGAATGTTTGACATGTTAGCAGGGAAATCATAAATAAGTCTGCTTCCATCAAGTTTGAACAATGCTTCGGAATTACATGGGCCGCAAAATGCACAGATACAGATTATCCTGCGCATTTACAAAAGGTCACCAGGGTCTTTGCACTCAAAACATACACATCTGCAAACATACACATCTGCATCTAAAACTTCCCTGTACGCCAACATAATTATTGGATACTGCGGACAGGGAACAGACTGCGCGGACGAGCAGGCTGATCTGGGCCTTCGCTGTCCGCAGATATACAAAGACACGTTTTTGCATGGCGCGGCCCACAGTAAATCATGTTAGCCTAGAATAAATGTATACGCCTGAAAAGTTTAAGGCATTTTTTCTATGAAAGTCAAATGTTTGCAGACTGGACTTTGCTTCTCTAGTATTCAAACTCTTTTAAAAAAGGAGGGCTATGTTTACAGGAAATGACTTGCTACCTTTAATTGTTGTCACCAGTGGAATGAAAGGTAAAATACGGCTCGAAAATCTTTGAAATCATGGACTTTTATTCTAGACAGGCGTGGTTGGATTCACTGAGGGTTAATCATAGTGGGAGGTCAGGCAGCAAATGAGTATAATTGAGGAATGTCTGTTCGATCTTCTATTGAATAATGGTATGTTGTTTACTCGTCAGAATCGCCTCGATGAAAAGATTCTAATGAATACACACTGAATACATTTCATGATAAAATAAGAAAAAAAAAAAAATGCTTAAACTATCCTTTCTCAGCTAGCGTTCTATATAAATCTATAAAGGGCCGTTATCGGTCCGTCAGGGTAGCTGACGGGCCGATAACGGCCCGCTATAGCAAACAATTAAAGAAGTAGATACTCATAAACATCTTGGCATTCTTTTATCAAACGATGGGACATGGCATAAACATATTGATTACATCAAAACCAAAGCGTGGGACAGAATAAACATTATGCGTAAACTTGTTTAAGTTTCAACTTGACCGTAGATCTCTCGAAATCATATAGACCATATTTATAAGACCAATCCTAGAATACTGAAACGAAATTTGGGATAACTGTACCCAGTACGAAAAAAGATGAATTAGAAAAAAAAAATCAAAATGAGGCTGCAAGAATTGCCACGGGAACAACAAAATTAATATCTATTGAAACACTATATACAGAAATAGAATGGGAAACCCTAAATTCCAGAAGATGAAAGAAAAAATTATCCCTCTTGTATAAAATGTATTCAAACGTACGTCCTAGTTATCTTTCCTCTTTTGTACCACCTTCTCTCAGTGAAATTTCTTCATATGATTTAAGAAATACAAATAACTTTTAAGCAGTTGAAACACGAACACGTCAATATTATAATCCTTTTCTCCCTTCTGTAATTAGAGAATGGAATAGTCTGTCGGAAGAAACAAGAAACGCTAGTTCAGTCAATGCCATCAAATTACGCCTTGACCAAAATGTTATTTTTCCAGAAATACCTAAATACGTTTATATTAGCGACAGACGTCTGCAGATGTTGTATACACGTTTTCGAACAAACTGTAGTTCCTAAAATTAGGATTTTTGTTTCGTAAAAATTTTCTGATACTTCCCAGTGCACTTGTGGCAGTACGGAAACCGCTAATAACTTTCTGCTAACATATCCCCTATGGGCAAAGACAAGAACTTTTCCGGATAATTTCACTTATTTTCACGATTTCTGTTAATGTTCTCTTTGCAGATACATTTAATGACTATTTTGTTAATATTGCATCTAACTTAAAGAGCCTATTGAAGATTGCGATTTTACACAGCTGAAGGAACACATTGATACAAAAATATCAAGTAACGTTTCATTTGAATTACCATATATCACTGAAAGCTTTGTTTATAATTTTTTATCAAAACAAGTAAGTCCAGGGAGTGCCACAATCACAAACCGCAGCCCTTCCCAGACCCCAAGACGAAGAGGAAACCGAAAAATCTAAACAAGCACAAACCGAACAAACGTACGAAAAGCACGAAGATTAGCTCTCTCTTCCCCAAGCGAGGTAATCGCAATACTAAAAGGACTGAAAAACACAAGAACAAAATGACACACGGAAAGACATACAACGAATCGCCTCGTAAAATAAACCACAAAGCAACAAAGAGTAATACTAACACCGGGACCACCGCCCTAGAACGGTCGGTAGAGCAAACCACCGGGGGGTTTAAAGCACCCTTACAGCTAGCTAACTTCACCCTGGGTCCCGATGCCACTATTAATACAGAAATACACAAAGATCTGGTTCGCATAAAGGCTCCCAACTCAGACAACGCATCAAAGCGAAAACATAAAAACCAAACCAATCACCACAACAAACAAAGACGAGCACCCACGGCCAACTCTACCGTATGCCAGAGTAAATGAAAACCAATAGTTGAACCACGGCGGGCCAAGCCAAAGACAACCCTTTATGTTTCTAAGTCTAATGGATTAAATGGTATTGACCCAAGATTGCTTCTTCATCAGTTATTACAAGAAGTATTACTTATATTGCACAAGCTTGTGTTACAAAGGCCAAGGTAAATATCCTGTACAAAGGTGATGCAAAGGAAGAAATCTATATTACCCATATTGTCAAAATTGCTTGAGAAATTTATTCAAAATAATTTAATAGAGTTTTTAAATAAATACGATGTACTACATCAATCACAAAGTGGATTCTGCTCTGGTCACTCAACGGAAACAGCATTAACGTTGATAGCCGAACGCTGGCTGAAGGCAGTTAATGACGGTAATATAGTTGGCACCATAATGGTTGATTTTAGAAAAGCTTTTGACCTTGTCGATCACTCTTTGCTGATTAAGAAATTAGGTGTCTATAAATGTAGGAGCATTTTATTAAGATCATGGATTCTTACCTTTGTCAACGAACTCAGGTTGTATCAGTTGTTGGAAAACTTTCCAGGATATGTGATATTAAGTGTGGTGTTCCTCAGGGATCTGTGTTAGGACCTTTGCTATTTTTAATTTTCATAAATGATTTACCATTGGTTTTATCTGAAAAAGTTTATTTGATCGATTTATATGCTGATGATACAACGATTTATGACACGCAGTCTGATTTACAAACACTACAATCTAATTTACAATATTCTCCTATTAAACTGCTGAAATGGTGTAAACAAAATGGCATGCTTCTTAACGCCGAAACAAAATTATTAATTACTACTAGACAAAAGCGAATAAGGTTGCATGAAGATCTTTTCAATTTAACATAAAATGATATCAATTTACAATTGATAACGGACGATAAAATACTAGGTGGAAATCTTAATCAGAATTTGCTGTGGACTGATCATTTTCAATAAGTTTGTAAGAAGATTTCATCATATATCTGGCTTCTGTCAAAGATACATTCGTATTTAACTCTGGAACATAGATCGTTGTTTTACAAAGCGTACATCCAACCACATATTAATTATTGCAATATTGTATGGGGAAATTCATCTAATTATAATGTTTCACAAATTACCAAACTTCAAAGGCGAGTTTGCAAAATTATTTTAGGGACTGAATATTCAGACCTTGATAGTGCACGGAAAAGACTTAATATTTTGTCTTTTGATCAAAATATACTTGGCAACAAAGCAAAAATAATATATAAAGTGGTACATGATATGGTTCCGCAATATATAAAAGATCTTTTTCAGCTAAGAGCGGACACGGTACCTGATACCTCACTACGATCTGTCTCGAATCAGATTGTTTATATTCAAGAACCTAATACGAGCTTGTTTAAAAACAGTTTATCATACTCTGGGCCAGTTATATGGAACATAATTCTATCGGATATTAAGAATTCGTCATCGATTAATATTTTTAGTAGGAACGTTGTCGAATGGATTGCAAACGAATATCTCACTTGATGAATTGGACATACCTCCATCACAAATTTGCATTGTAAATACCATTTTCATATAATGTCTCCACCACATTTTATCACTGTAATATCATTTTCATGTATCATATGTAACTTTTGTGTTATTCTATTTGTCGCGATGTTTCTTTCCTCTGACTACCATTTTAATGTGTTTACATATATTTTTCATGTAGATGCTCTTTTAAGAAAAGAGGGCCCCATGGAAGACTGGTTGTACCAAATGGGTCACCCTCTCTAAATAAAGAACTTACTTACTTACTTACTTGTTTGGCAACAGCACTGTAAGTTATGTAAATAATGTAAAAATTTTCGAGGCAGTTCATAATTACATCAACAAAGTAAGCGATTTAAACTTACCGTTTCATGGCATAGTTTTCCTCATTGTTGAGTGATGCGAATACATGTCTTAATTTTCTTCTTCTTCCTTCTTATTCACCTTCATCTTTTTCTTCTCATATTCTCCCGAATTCATAATTCTACCGATATTATTTACCTGTTCCTATTACTGCTCCATAAGTTTAGCAGTTACGTAGATGTACCATGTTTTCATAACAGTTTATACTGTTTTACATTTTCCTACATTCTATGCGTATATTATGGTACACGACATGGCACCAATTGTATATTAACCAAAAGAAAAAATCTGGTGTTATATATTTGTAACGTATCTGCCACCTGTATTGTTAATATGTTATTACTCATATGTCATGTTTTTGGCTTGAGAGAAATAAAAGCGTTTGTCTGTTTGTCTGTCTGTCTGTCTGTCTGTCTGATACCGGTGCGATAAATCAAAGGAATCACAAATATATTTAGTATCCAGTAGGACAACAGGTTAATGTATTTGGCCATATTTGGTTCTCGCAGTGCAGATGGCGGTCCCCACTCTTTGAGTATCTGCCACCTGTATTGTTAATATGTTACTAATCACATGTCATGTTTTTTGGCTTAAGAGAAATAAAAGTGTTTGTATGTCTGTCTGTCTGTCTGATACCGGGGAGATAAATCGAAAGAATCACAAATATATTTAGTATCCAGTAAGACAACAGGTTAGTGCAGATGGCGGTCCCCACTCTTCGAATACATTTTGGCTGTTTTCTTTTGCCATTTTTATCTGCCCTTTCGCTCCAACTCATGACGCTTCTTTCGTTTTTTTCCTTCTTATCAGTGATAAAGTAGATTATTATTATGTTTTTTTTTTCTTCTTTTCCCTCTTCTTCCTTAAGCTTGTTATGTTTGAACATATAATGTCTTATTTTCGCTATATAGTAGTCTAATGTTAAAATTAGCATATATTGGTAGATATGTCACATGAATAGGAATGCGTTAACGTATTTACAACCTTATGCCGTTATCAGACACATTTAATTGTACGTATGAGGAGAGGAACTTCATAAGCAATTTGCTTTCGGTCCAATCCTAGCATTTTGTATGTTGTTACATGTATTGATGTGTTATTAATTCTGAATAAAATATGTTTAAACTAAACTAATCATCTCAATATGATTGAAATCCGTTCAAAATGACATAAAACCGGTTGAAATCGCATACCACCTATCCCCATAACAAACGGCAAATATGGGGAAAGTCAAGTAGACCGATATAGAAAAAACAAAACAAAAACAAAACAAACAAACTAGGCCAGTTAAAAAGTCGGCCAATACGACTATCGTATTGGACGAGTTTGTCGATATGAAACGGACTGAAATAATGATCTACGTATCATATTAAAGTAATTAATAAATCTTTTGTAACTGAGTAGGTTTGTAGTAAAACACCCTTATTCATATGTGGCAAAGGCATCGTATTATTGTTCATGAACTGAAACGTTTCACATGTAAGTCGTGCAGTCTCTCGAACATTTATTTCAACTGACTGGTCTTGCGTTTTATTTACGTCATATCAAATAACCTATCTTTAAATGAATGGAGTTTTATCACAAGTATTAGCTTTTTTCAAAAAGCTAGTAGGTCGTTTAGCTTCAACAATTGCACATACGCCTATGACGATTATACCGCACATGATGACATAAGTATCAGTATTCACTGAACTAACCTGAATGATTCGTTATTTTTCGAATTTAGTTTCACTCCGAACTGTCGAAGTTACCTCTGTCGTATACACAAGTAATATGTGCCACGGTCTCTATTACTTTTATCCTGTATTTTTCAACATTTTGACTATAGTAGATCACTAGATGGGGGAGTCCTGGGCTAGTATCTGCTAATTCGACAATGGAATGCTTTCATTTTAATGCCAGTAAAGGTACTCTTAGGACAGGTTCATTTCATAGTTAAAGGGTGTCCGATTTGTCCGATTTCTTTCTTTCTTTTTTTTTTAAGGGGAATGGGTGAGAGTGTGAGTAGACAAGTTTGCAAGTAATGTTCACTTCATCATTAACCAGAGATCAGATTTCCATTGACATTTTTACTAAGCTACCTCAAAGACAGCACTAATGAAAAGTGACATTGACCATTTGTTCAAGGTGAAGTTCAAGGTCCGAATAAGCTTTGAACTGCAAGTTTTAATGAAAATAAGGTATTTTCTATACTATGTACAAAATTCTTGCTTGTTGCCAGAATTCTTATTCATAGAAATACTCCACAATGAAAAAATAAATAATGATATTAGTGAAACTTCTATTTCATAGCGATAATCTTAAGGAACATTGGTTTACATAATCCACCTAGTATTTCATTTTCTTGCCTGTTACAAATGAACAAATGTCAGTATCTCGGAGGCCAGTAGGCAAATCCTGAACAAATATCATACATAGCACTTCTTTGGATTTGTAAACTTATTATGTTATTATGTTTTTCGGATTGTTTTGAAAGCCGATACTTGTACAAATAAATTTAAAAAAAAAAATGAATAGAGTATTCTCCTTTAATTCACATACATTATAAATAATAATACTTTATCTCCGTTTTCAACACTGTGAAGACAGAGGTGAAGACACTGAAGTTAAATTTTATGCTACCAAATGCAGGCCAATATGTTGAACTGTGATACACCTTTCATTTAGCATCACACAATGACAATAATCAATACTAAAGTCGTTGTATCGATACAACCATTTAGCTCTAATAATTAAGTGAATTATAAAATGTACTTCGCAGTGGCCTAGAAGTCATGGAATTGATATACATTTGACCTTCGACCTCTGAAGTGTCAGTTTCTGGCGAAAGAATGTGCACAATACTGGTTAACCGCTTAGAGGACTAAGCCTACCCAGTAAATGTGTGGTTAGGTAAACTCACCGCGCTCGACATGACCCTATTGGGTTGACTGGGCCGTAAAACCTCAACACACACACACACAAAAAAAGAAGTGTCAACATCGCTAAATAACGAATAACCATGTCTTATTATATACAAAGTAATGAAATATAGAGAATTATTAATGAAATAAAATGAATATTTCGAAAAAGTTATATTTTCACTAGTGAAAATATAAAACTTATATTTTCACTCCTCTGAGCAGTGAAAAATATAAGATCCGGAACTACTTTTTTCTTATTTACATTAATGGTCAAAGGGAAGCAACTCAAATTTTGCAAGATTTGCAAGATTCACATCTCTTCTATCGAAAGTGATGTATATAATAAAAAGAAAATTCAAATGTTTGTCGTGAAAAGGTCATATTCACTCCAAACATTAGAATATCCTCTATTGATTCAGTTATACCTGGTGTACTCCTCAGGGCTCTGAGCGAGTACAAGTTTGTCGGCACTCCACTATGGAGGATGTTCGACGGAAAGGATTTAGTTCGGGCTGAACTAACCTCTCATAAGAAGCTACCAACGCCTAGATCCTACAAGAAGGGGGCTGAAGTCAGGAGGCAGCCTGTACCCCCTGCTGGCGAGTGGCCTCGCCAGCCCGCTCCAGCTACAAGACCGCCGCCACGCCGAGAACCGACGCAGATGGAGAGGGAGACGCTACCACCACCGACACACACTATACTACAGACACCGCATCAGATCATCAGACCACGCTACAAGAATACAGCTACCATCACCTCATCGCCGACTATCACCAGACCAGCACCAGCACCAGCGTCTCCCGTGACACCACCTCCGAAGAAAGCCAGAAAAAGGTCTCCAGCGCCAGATCGCTCGATCCCGTACTGTTCATACCACAACGAGAAAGAGTACCCGATCCACGAGAAGTACGACCTCCAGGACGCTCTCAGCAACAAGTTTCATGGACACGACGTTGCAATAATCAAGGCACAAAGAATCCCAGAAGAAAATGAGATGAATATCGACCTGCCAGCTTACCTTTTTACACAGAACTTGGAAGAAAGACTGGCTACTCATCAAGGGACCGACGTCAAAGTACCACCATGAAGAATTTTACACCAAGATAGAAGAGCTAGCCAAATCAGGAAAGCCACAGAAGAATATCATATCCTGGTTTGGCTTCCTGGAGCGTTCCTGCGGCGACCCAACGGGAAAGTACCAGTTCGTCAGAGTGGAACCACGCTGGAGACTCGGGTGAGGACAACCTTCTGGATCATGGGTGAGGACACCCTACTTTTTTCATTAACATGGGTGATGACACCCTATCAGCGCTCTGGGTGAGGACACCCTCTCGGCAGCCTGGATGAGGCTCGCGGGGGTGTGGGGGGGGGGGGGTAACTTAGGGGTAATTTTGGTACGGGTGTGCGAGCCAGTATTTCAAAACCTACCCCATTCATACACCTGGCCTTTGAAAAAAACGGACCCATTCATATACTTGATCACCCAAAATGTTGACCTATTCATATACTGCCCTTTGATTTTTTGTACCCATTTTTTGCTGGTTGTTAGACAAATATCACAGTCAATTCATGTAATACCAAGAGGATAAGCAGCCTCGAAAAATCTCTGAGGAAAAAATATGTGCATATTCCAGGATGTCAGAAAAATGGGGCCTTTCACATAGGAATCCAGAAAAATTGGGCCATTCATATACTTTTTGGGAAAAAGGGGGCCAGTCATTTACCTGGCAGTGCTGAAAAAAGGGGTATTCGGCACGCACATCCGTACTATGCCATATATAGAATGATACCCCCCTCCCCGCCCCCCCCCCCTCCCCCGTCGACTCCCTTCCTCGGCTAGTGACTGAAACTTTAGCACGACTCGAGCTGAGTACTAATGCACCATGCAGTCGGAATTGACACGCATTAGGTACGAGATTGAAAGCTCAAACTTTTCGGCCGATCTTCAAAATTCTGCAACTTACAGGCTGGACTACTACTCTCGCACGAGATCTCGAACACGCCCGCACCGTATCTGGACGTGCACGCACTCCGTGTCAGGGTGAGGTGACCTAGTTATGAATTATAGCCAGGCACCGTTTCAAGCCAACCCAGTAGTCTTGTAAAACTAATCCAGATTTATCTGGCGCTGCCTCTATGTGACTCAGTTGCTATCAGCGTTAAAAATCTGAAAACTGAACTGAACTAGCCTAGAAGAGGCGCTGCCTCTATGTGCTAGAAGAGGCGCTGCCTCTATGTAACTCAGTTGCCTAGTAGCGTTAAATATCTGAAAACTGAACTGGCCTAGAAGAGGCGCTACCTCTATGTAACTCAGTTACCTGGTAGCGTTAAAAATCTGATCTGAACTGAACTGGCCTAGAAGAGTAAATTATAATCTCCCTTGCTACTCGTCTGCGGTAGAGACTTTCGGTAATAAAAAAAACTAATAACAGGAAGCTGTAGCCATTCCCCGTAATTATCATGTATTATAAAGATTTCTATCCCTAATACAGAGCAGACCTAGATCAGCCGTCGCGTTTTGTGCCGTCTAAAACGCGGCGTCTAATCTTGGTTTATACTGTTTGCCACTGTCCTTTTATGTTTTTATGGGACGTTAGGCTTAAGAGATGCTATAATATTCTATTCTATCTGTTATCCGATGCACGACTAATATATCGGTTCGGTATAATTCCCGAATTTGATGTGTGATTAGCTCAACTCCCATATTTGAGGGCCGACAAGACGACCTGCAACAATTATCTATTAGTAATGTTTTGCCCTAGATCCCTGTACCTTATGAATAGCGCCAACAGGAACAGGGGTCCAGGGCAAAACACATTCGCGAGTAGCTTGCACCGCTGAACGCAGCCCTGGGTACAGGAATGCAAAAGTGATAGCGCATGTTTAAACTCCCTTGTCCCTGTACCTGATGACGAGAGCCAACAGGAGCAGCTAGGGGTCATTACGAAAAAATGCCTATTCAAACGTATTGAAAATTTCACCACCAAAGACTTTTGAAAGTTTTCAGATAAAGTTCTGATATTTTTCATATTTCTGCTCAAAACATAGATTGCGGGTACTCGTTAGACCGCCTGATGCGAGGGCAAAACACATGCGAGTAATTTGCACATTTGAACACAGCCTGGACAGCGAACAAATTGAATACCTGTTGCCCATATTATCATATGTTTGCGTTGAGGTTTAACAGGTCAGTCAGCCCATTTGGATCATGTCAAGCGCGATAATTCACCTTACCACACTTTTGTTCGAATTGTATATACGTCATATACAGTATACTCTCTCTCTCTCTCTCTCTCTCTCTCTCTCTCTCTCTCTCTATATATATATATATATCAACTAAACTTTAGCTTATTGCATGTCACCATATGGTGTTATTCAAAATGTAAAATGTATTTCGTTCCTCACATGCCACTGGTTAGTGGCCTAAGAGTTATACGAAATAAAATTTTGTTCTGTTCTGTTCAAAGATTTTTTTCAGAGGCGGATCTTGGATGATTTCTAAGGTGGGTCAATCAAATTACTGCATTTACTCTTCGTATTGGGACCGACATGCCGTTGACCGCAGAACGCTGCGTCGGAACGGGGTCTTTACTGTTTGCCATTCTTCCAGCAATTTTACACACATTCACAGGTAGTAAAATGGAGTGTTGAAGAGAAATATTAGGTAAATATTGTTGAGCCAGTAGTATGTATACCTAGAACCAACAATCGACACCTTCGACCCCTGGATGACCTGGATGACCCGTAATATTCTACGTGGCCATGTGCTGCACGAGATGTTGACGTGTCCTTTGAGACGTCAGGGGCTTTTGGGGCTGACAACTTCGAAGCGTTACGCTCGGTTCTTGTTTGAGCTTAGGTAAGTAGGGTCGATTTCATAACATTAGTAAGGGGTGTGCATATTTACGGTATCCCAAATTTCTCCACAGTTTCCCATGAAAATGAAAGTTTGAATCAAAGCCGGTTTCGACTGAATCCCAGAACTATCTCTGAGTCAACCCCTGTTTATCTGTTTATTTGGAGCTACGATAATGCCCTAAGGACACGTTGCATGAAACTATTGTTGAAGTCAGATGAATGTACATGCAATGCATTGTTGTCTTGTGTGAGTAAAATTTAAAATCAACCAATCGGAATGCGGATTTGTGAACTCTGACTTGATCTCAGTTTGTCTGGCTTGCTGTTTTGGAGGAGGAAATCGGAATATTTGGTGAGTTTATTAATTTCAAAAAATATTTTGCGATTTTATTAGAATACGGCCGACTGCACTGGAGGAAGAAAGACAGAAAAATAAGACAGAATCCTCTTTCTTTGTTTCTGTGTTACACAAGGTCTTATTCGACAATTATCAGGTATCTATATACTTTTATAGTCTGTGCAAATTTAAAATTGAAATCGCATTCTCTGACATTCTAAAACTGGACTGCGTATTGGAAAGAAAATAATTCTCCTTAACCGATCATTTATTTTAACCCATTTTAAACTGAACAGACTCCCCCACATTATATATTGAAAAAGCCCATTTCAAGTTTAGATATGACAGCATATATGAACTAGATATTCCCAGAAATAGCTATCGATTTGCAAACAGGAGAGATTCTGATCAGATACCGCGTTCTGCAGCGTCTGATCTGGGTCTGCACTGATTGTCAAATTCCCTTTCGTGGGTATCCAGACTAAAGCGGGTTAATCCTTAACGCAGTTACAATGTATATATATAACCAGTGTTTTAACCTTACAAGGGACTGCTTTAGAGGCGATTAGGGGGTTCAGTCGAGCCCCCACCTATTTGAGTCGAAATTTCATTTTCATGGCTAAATGTACATCTATGTTCAAATCTGAATATGGTATTTACCAAAAATCTTCGCACATCTTACTCTGCACCTTTTACTTCTAAAAGCTCAACAAGTCCATTTTACTGGTTGTAAACGTTCTGAAATTGCAAGATATGTGACAGTATAGACATTGATCAGCGGCAGCTGATCTGGGTCGACACAATTTGATCAGGGTTTTCTGCTGAATAGTCAGAGTATATATGGTGGTTTGATCAAATCGAACCCCTCTGAAATATTGAACTCTATATCAAGTATCCCCATGTTCATCCCTATTCATTTAGCTTCGACTTTGGCACGAATTTATGTTCAATGGGGATAAAATTGTTGTTCAGTGTATACTATTGCTTTTTAATAAATTTAAAGACTGTCAATTGTCTAAATTTACCCATTGTCAATTCTCCAAATTTACAGACTGTCAGCTCTAAATACAGACTGCCAACCCACTAACTTAACAGACTGTCAACTCTCTAGATACAGACTGTCATCTCTCTAAATACAGACTTATAACCGTCGAAATTTATAGATTGCCAAAATAATCTTAATTTACAACATATCAAACTCTCCAAATGTACATAATAGCAACACCCTAATTCCTCTGAAATGACAGATATGCTGTATATTCATAGATTGTCTATACACATTTAGATTTACGAGTTAGGGCAGAGTGTCGGTATTTATCTTCGGACTGGGCCTCTAAGAACTTTTTGTCACCAGGAATTGGATTAGACTTCAGGGGAGGCAACTCTGTCAAAATTATTTCGCCTCCCTTCTGAAATGAGGTCTCATTACGAAAACAAGCCTATTCAAATATACTGAAAATTTTACGACCAAAAAATGAAAATTTTCAGATAAAAAAAATCTGATATTTTTCATATTTCTTCTCAAAACATAGATTGTGGGTACTCGTTAGAATCGCCTCGGCGAGGCGGTTCTAACGAGTACCCACAATCTATTATTTTGAGCAGAAATAAAAAAAAAAATAATGTATAATCAATGTAAACCCCAGTTTACTATAATAAGTTGGGTTTAAGTGGGTCAAAATTATAAAGGCATGTTTTCGTGATGGCTGCAAAAAGAAAGTAAATTATTTCTTTTAGGGTAGACCTCAATTTCAGAAGGTGCTTCATGTGCGGGAAAGCAAACACGAAAACACATAAAGATTGTCTCCTCCTTAAAATAAACTTTTGTATCTGCCTGAAAAATCCCGCCCCTTCACATCAGATCACGCCCAGATCCAAAAGACTGGTCGACTCGACATGATCTGAACAGTGTTGACAGTCGTAAAATTCCTAATCAATCGCAGCACTTCCACGTTCGCTGATGCCGGGCTACATAACGCACCCTGTAGTGCGTCTGTCTATAGATCCAGGGGTCGCAAGTTCGAATACCAGCTCGGTCTTATAGCTTTCAATTGATCATGAAATCATTTCAAAGGTCATTCGCCCCCCCACCACCCACCCACACACACACACTCCCGCCGCGCCGCTGATTCAAGAAGGGCAGCTGTGAGTTGCTGGTGAAAGAATGTGCACGCACCCCCCCCACCCCACCCACACATACACACACACAACCGCCGCTGATTCAAGAAGGGCAGCTGTGAGTTGCTGGTGAAAGAATGTGCACGAATACTGGTTAACCGCTTAGAGGACTACTGGCTCGACATGACCGTAACAGTGTTGACTGTCAAACTCAAACCACGCACCGAATTAAAAGAAAAATCCTATTGTTGTATTTTTGTGTGTGCTGTATATGTAAACATTTTGGAAATAAAAATTAAGTAAATAAATAAATAAATCGGATAGAGCCGGCCTCGGTGGCTCAGTTGGATGCGCCGTACGACTGGAGACCAGGAGGTCGCGGGTTCAACCCCCGCCGAGGTCGGCAACATTCTTTCGTGGAGATTGATCATGAAATATTTTCTACGGTCATTCTCTCCCTTCCGCTGATTCAAGAAGGGCAGTTGTCAGTTTCTGGCGAAAGAATGTGCACAATACTGGTTAACCGCTTAGAGGACTAAGCCTGCCCAGTAAACGTGTGGTTAGGTAAACTGACCGCGCTCGACATGACCCCATTGGGTTGACTGGGCCGTAAAACCACAACACAAACAAACAATAAATCGGATAGTTTCAAGAAATCCCAGAATGTATCCATTTAGAAATAATACCCATCTGCCTTCCAGCTAACATTCTTTATAAATCTATAGCGGGCCCGTCAGGTACCCTACTGGGTTCCACCTTGTCAGTAGCGGAAATGTGTATGACTTAAAACGTGAGAAAACGTACTTTCTGGCATGTGCGTGCAACAGAGACTCAGACTAGCCTGCGCCTCCGCACAGTTAGATCACAGTCTTAGTTGACCGCATGAAGAACTCTGCTTGCGTTGCTATATAAAGAGAGCCCAGTGAAGAAATATAATCAGACTGCGACCATGCACAAGCTGATCTGAATATTCACCGGGCGCACGTGTCCGATGAAATGTTTTCTGATATTTCGACTCAAATGTTCCTTCGGATGTGTGCGTCCAGCGAAGACTCGCATCTTCCTGCGCATCCGCGCAATCTGATCAATCTTTGCTGTTCGCCTGAATATACCTTTGGCCCATGGCTATCCAATGAGCAGCTAGCAGAAACCCCAATCAGACTTTGCGTGTATGAAATCAATCAATCAATCAATCAATCAGTTAATCGATTAATAAAAAAAAATCAGTTAATAATCAGTCAATCAATCAATCGATTAATCAATCAATTATTCTTTAATTTTATATAACATGAAATTTCAGTAGTCTTATTTAACAAATCAAACAATATGACATAGGAAAGAGATAAAGAAGGAAGATAAATAGAGAAAAAGATAGAAAACAAAAAAACAAAAAACAAAAACAAAAAACAAAAAAAAAAAAAAAATTTACTGAGGGCCTCTAAGAGCAGGAAGAAAAATATCTAGCCCTGAAATCGCCGAGGTATCTCGAATTCGAAGGGGAATAATACATTTTTCTTAATGGGATAAATTACAAGTTTGTTTCCGCTTAGTCATTCATTGATGAGGCCAAGCGCGCTTCCCATGGATACTTACAAAGTGTCCTCGATCAGGATTTTACTGACTTTACTGTGAGAATCAGAAATATTGAATGACTGGTATTTTTATTTTGTTTTGTTTGCTTTTTCAGTTGCTGGTTTCTAAAGAAGAGTATGTAGTGGTCACAGCTTTTGTAAGTAATTTTTAAAACACGCACGCACGCACACACAAACTCATAGCCAGTCCACCTCCCCACTTCCCCATCTCCCCTCCCACTCTTCCACACACGCACAACGTGATAGGATAAGCCTTCAGCAGACATGTGCTTCCGGTGAAGACTCGTATCAGCCTGCATATTCACCGTCTGATCAGAGTCTGCGCTGGGAACATATGTTCAAAGGAAAGGTTCATTTTCCCATGCTGTTGCAAGTGGATCACAACAGAGATCCAGGTCCAGGACAGCTGACCAGAAAGGAAAAAATGGAAAAGAAAAAGATAAAGCTAAAAAACCAAATCCATATAGTAAAGGGGCGTCGGCCGATCCGATCAAGTTGGTCAATCGGTTCGATTCCCTTGAGAACATGGAGTTAGAGACTGACTCCTCCATGTTCTCGCAGTCTCAGAGAAAACAAAAGGATTAAGTTCCTTATTTTCAAATCATCTCTCCATTTATCATGGATAAAAAATCAATTATTCAGTGGAACTGTCGAGGACTAAAAGCAAATTATAACGAAATTTTAATTTTAACAACACTACTTTCTCCGACTGTCTTTTGTCTCCAGGAAACCTTTTTAAAAAATACAGATAATATTAATTTTAAAAATTATAGTTTATATAATCATATCGCAACTGAAAATCAGAAAGCCTCAGGAGGTTCATCTATCCTTGTAAAATCAAATGTTCCTCATAGACAGATAGATATAAATAGTAATTTACAAGCTGTTGCTGTAAATGTCACTCTGTCTAAATCCATAACAATTTGTTCTCTATATCTTCCTCCACACTGTAAATTTTCTAAACACGATTTAGAAAATCTTATAAACCAGTTACCTCGTCCTTATTTATTATTAGGTGACTTTAATAGTCACAGCAAACTATGGGGTTGTCTGGATACAAATGACAAAGGAGAAATAATAGAAAATTTTATTGCAGAAAATGATTTATGTTTATTTAACGATAAACAACCAACTTATCTTCATTCTCCTACAAGAAATTATTTTGCTTTAGATTTGTCTATATGCTCTCCAAATATTTACTTAGATTTTGATTGGTCAGTTTTAGATGACCTTCATGGGAGCGATCATTTTCCAATTAAAATTGAAGAAATTACATCGACAAATGAAGACCATCATTCCCGATGGAATTTGAATAAAGCAAACTGGGAGAATTTTATGGAGCTATGTAATGAAAAATTAAATCCTGAAATGTTTAAAACAGCAGATGATATACAAGCTTTTACTGATACATTAATTCATGTAGCCGAAAAATGTATTCCAAAGTCCTCGACACGTTCAAAAAGAAATAGACCTTGGTTTAATAAAGATGTTAAAAATTCAATAAATAAAAGAAAATCTGCCTTACGAAAGTTCAATAGGCAGCCAACAAAAGAAAATCTAATCCATGCAAAACAAATGCGAGCAAAAGCTCGCAAGACAATAAAAACGGCTAAAAGAACATCTTGGCAGCAATACGTCTCCAAACTTAATTCTAGAACTCAAGCAAAGAAGATATGGGACATGATTCGAAAAATTACTGGCAAAAATAAAAATAACAAGCATGTCCATATTAAATCAAATGGAAATATATGTTCAACGACTAAAGATATTTCCAATGCACTAGGGGAGAATTTTCAGAAAAACTCTTCTAGTGCAAATTATTCCGAAACCTTTCAAAACATAAAACAGGAACGAGAGAAAGAGCATCTAAATTTTATGTCACTAAATCATGAAAAATATAATGTACCATTCACAGCTTCAGAATTATTAGATGCTCTTCATAAATCTCACGATACAGCTGCTGGTCCTGATGACATTCATTATCAAATTCTTAAACATTTACCCGATAACGCTTTAAAAACTTTATTAAATATTTTAAATGATATTTGGATCACTGGAAAATTTCCAAAAGACTGGAGTAAAGCAACGATTATACCTATATCAAAACCAAATAAAGATCATACTGAAGCTACTAACTACAGACCTATTGCTTTGACAAGTTGTTTATGTAAAACAATGGAGAGAATGATTAATGATAGACTGGTTTGGTGCTTGGAATCAAACCAGCTTATAACAAAATATCAAGCTGGATTCAGAAAAAATAACTGTACAAACGATCATTTGATTCGTTTGGAATCTTTTATTCGTGATGCCTTTGTTAAAAAAGAACATGTAGTAGCTGTATTTTTTGACCTTGAAAAGGCTTACGATACTACTTGGAAACATGGCATCATGAAAGATTTACATAAATTAGGCCTTAAAGGCCGATTACCACTTTTTATTCAAAACTTTTTATCAGATCGAACATTTAATGTTCGAATAGGTAATACGTTATCGGACATATTTAAACAAGAACAAGGTGTACCACAGGGAAGCATTTTATCACCTACCTTGTTTGGCATTAAAATTAACGATATTGTTAAATGTGTGAAAGACCTTGATTGTTCACTTTTTGTTGACGATTTTGGAATATTTATTAGATCGAAAAATATGGAAACCATTGAATTCAAACTACAACGATGTTTAAACAATATAGAAGATTGGGCAAAAGAAAATGGTTTCAAATTTTCAAAAACAAAAACTCAGTGCGTTCATTTTTGTCAGATACGTCAGCTACATTTAGATCCTCATCTCACCATATACGGTGGTCCCATTCCAGTCGTCAGTGAAGCAAAATTCCTGGGTCTTTTGTTCGATAACAAATTATCTTTTATACCACACATCAAAGCTTTAAAAGCTAAATGTTTAAAAGCTCTTGATATTCTTAAAGTTCTCTCCAGTTCCGACTGGGGAGGAGATCGTACTGTTCTTTTAAATCTTTATAGATCTTTAATTAGATCTAAATTGGATTATGGATCCATAGTTTATGGATCCGCAAGAAAATCTTATTTGAAATCTTTGGATACTATTCATCACCAAGGTTTACGTCTGGCTCTAGGGGCTTTTCGTACTTCCCCCGTCGAAAGTTTATACGCTGAATCAAATGAACCATCATTGTATATAAGGAGAGAGAAATTGTCTCTTCAATATGTTACTAAATTAGCCGCCAATCCACGTAATTCAGCTCATGATTGTGTTTTTAACCCTAAATATGAAAGATTTTACAATAATAAACCAACAGCTATTAAACCCCTTGGCCTGAGAATACAACCATTACTTGAAGAGGCCAATATTAATATTAAAAATGTTCAGCATTTTTCTTTTCCATCAAAAGAGCCATGGACGTTAAACCCTCCAAAGATTATTTTAGACCTTCATAAAAATAAAAAAAACAGAAGTCGAGTCGCATATTTTTAAGAATGAATTTTTTAGAAATCAAATCAAATTATAAACATTACCTGTCAATTTATATAGATGGTTCGAAACAAGATGAGAAAGTTGCTTGTTCTGTTATTAGTCCAAATTTTACTGACAGTATCAGATTACCTGATAATAGCTCCATTTTTACCGCCGAAGCCAAGGCAATTGATATTGCACTTTATCATATCCGAGATCAGTCTGAAAAACAGTTCATCATTTATTCAGATTCTCTTTCTGTATTAAAATCTCTTAAAGATTTACACCATAGAAACCCATTAATTCAGCAAATTCTTAAAAAATATTATTACCTTTCAGTTTCAAAAGAAATTGTATTTTGTTGGCTTCCCAGCCACGTTAATATTCGTGGAAATGAATTAGCCGATTTAGAAGCTAAATCTGCACTATCCTTAGTGACAACCAATTTTAAAATTCCTCACTCCGACTTTAAATCGAACATCCGTCTATACATTAACGATAAATGTCAGTCTGTTTGGGAAACACAAACTCAAAATAAATTAAATGAAATAAAACCAAATTTTAACAGCAAATGCACATTCTCTAATTACAGCAGAAAAGAACAAACAAAAATCACCAGATGTAGAATTGGACACACTAGAATTACTCATTCTTACATATTAAAAAATGAACAAGCTCCATTCTGCATTCCTTGTAATGAACCTTTCACAGTCAAACATTTTCTTATCACTTGTGCTGAATTTAATCACATTCGCACAAAGTATTTTAATATAAAAACTATAAAGGAACTTTTTGATATGCCAACTCAGAAAATACTCGACTTTCTTAAAGAGATCGGACTTTTTAATAAAATATGATCATTATTTTTAATAACTTAAAATCATTAATACTTTATCTCTTTAAAATAAACACATCAATCCTAGGTATTTTTAAATTTCTCATTAAATAAAATCATCATATAACATAAAACTTATTAGACGCTATATGCCCTTTTAGGGTTGAGCGTCTATAAACAAAATATCCATCCATCCATCCCATGCTGTTGCTTAGTGTTTTTGTGATAAACCAAATTACTGGAACATACAGGCCAGAGCAAACAGTGTAGACCCAGATGAGATGCCACAAAGTGCGCCGTCTGATCAGGGCCTACAATTTGCCACTCGTCCAACAGTTTTTCATCCACTTCTTACTTTAGGTGTTATTTATGGTCTTCGGTGCTGTCACATACATCAACAGTGGGTAACACGAATCACAACGTGAGAAAACATACCTATTCACATGTGCTTTCGACGCTCTCAATTTAGCTTGAGCATACGTACAGTCTGTCTGATCAGAGTTCTCGTTGTCTCCGTGAAGAATTTTTGCAGTCACAGCTTTCCAAAGCGCGCCCAGTGAAGAATCTGTTCATTGCAAGCCATTATGAAAACATACCAATATAATTTTAACCCCCATAAACCCCACTTTTGTATAGTAAAACTGGAGTTGACAGGGGTATACATTATTTTTAGCTCGGCTGTTTTCGAAGAAAACGACGAGGTATTGTCATAGCTCTGGCGTCGTCTGCGTCTGCGTCGTCGTCAAGCAAAAACTTGGACATTTTGTAATATCTCTGTTATTACTGAAGATATTTACTTGAAACTCGGACCAGTTGTTCATTATGAAAAGGGGAACTCATACAATAAGGGAGGTAACCCTCAAAATATTTTTGGCACAGTTATGAACCTTTTTCGACTTAGAATTTCGTCGTCGTCGTGCAAAAACTTGGACATTTTGTAATATCTCTGTCATTACTGAAGATATTTACTTGAAACTCGGACTAGTTGTTCATTACGAAAAGGGGAACTCATACCAATAGGGGAGGTAACCTTCAAAATGTTTTTGCCACAGCTAGGCCCCTTTTTCGACTTAGAAGTTTTGCTGAAAAATGTCAAACATGCCCTATATATTTCTAAAAGAAACGACAGCCGAGCGTTGGCACCCGCATGCGGTGCTCTTGTTCTTATTTCTGCTCAAAAATAAAAAAGATTGTGGGTAGGCATTAGAACCGCCTCGGGGCGGTGACAATATCCTGGTTTAAGTTTATTTGGACCAAAAGTTTCAGCACATAGATCAGGATTATTTAACGCTGGCCAACATGTACAAATTAGACGGGTACTCTGTTAAGACTCGAATATAGGCGATTCTAATGAGAAGCCACAACATATGTTTCAATGGAGATATAAGAAAACTATGATGAGGATACCCCGTCGTATCTGCAGTTGTTACGTCAAGCAATATCATTTATTAATATTTCAAAGAAATAAAAACAGAAATCAGACAAATTTCAGATTTCAGATTTGAACAACTGCACATGTCTTTCACATGTCTGCAGGCTGATCTCAATCATTTCTCATCTATAGCTTGCCTTTGGTAGGGCATCGATGAATCAAGCTTTTCATGGAAATCCAATGAAAACTTTGTTTGCTATGGCAACCGAAATGTCCCATATATTTGCAACGGGAAAATGCTTGTCATTTTTTTTTTTTCCAAATGCTTGTCATCATAACTCCTTCAGCTTTTATCGGATGTTCCTGAAACTTGCAGATAAGGTAGACATGGATGAAATCTCGAAGAGTTCGAAAACTGGACATATCGGATCATTAATTTTAGAGTTACATCCCCTTAATTGCTGAAAAAGCCTCTGTTTGACTTTGTCATTAGCGCAACTCGTTTCAGGTTTGATCTTTCTGAAACCTGCAAAAAGGTGGACATGGATGAAATCTCAGATGAGTATGAAAACTGGCCAGACCGGAACATTATTAGTTACGTCCTCTTGATTGCTGAAAAAAGCCTTCGAGAAACATCTTATTTCCTGCGCAAGATCAATTTTAATATTAATACCAACTGGAAGCACACAACGTCGACAGAAAAAATATATTTTGCTCAAGCCGGGGTTTTATAATAGCGACTCAATCTTTTGAATGGTAATATCTCCGATGCTTAGACAAGCACATTACTAATTCCATTCAGAAACCAGGCGGTTGTCAGTTGAAGTGCAATAAATATGAGGAACAATTATGTGCAAATGAAGGGGTAATAATAAGTTATGGCCAATATACATCTTTTATTATGCTTTTGATTGATTTCTGCATTTGTTTTTCAAGTTAAACGAAACTAGTTCTATTGTGAACCTAATACATTGTACAGCGCTATGAACAATTTCAGCAGACGAGAGATTGATCATAGTTTTCTTAATTATTCCCAGAAAATAGGATTTGACATTTCCTAGAAATCGTCTCCAAAATAGACAATTTGCATGATATGTCTAATCATGTTTTCGGGAAAAGAAAAACAAGAAAAATATTTCAAAATTCCGTCTGCTGAAAATTTTACCGAGCATGCTAAGCGTTAACGCCCTTAGAATCGAAAGGAATATTTACTTTATTCTTTCACATTGTTTATACGCTTTGAATAAATGTATGTTCTTATTTATTGCGAGTGAAGCGGGGTTCCATTGAACCCTACGGTCTGATCTTAGGTCGGCGCAGATCGAATTGTATTTTGGTGATTCATTACGAAAACATGCCTATTCAAATATTTTGAAAATTTCACCACCAAAAACTTAAAGTTTCAGATAAAAATTCTGATTTTTTTTTCATATTTCTGCTCAAAACATAGATTGTGGATACTCGTTAGAACCGCCTCCGCGAGGCGGTTCTAACGAGTAACCACAATCTATGTTTTTGAGCAGAAATAAGAAAAATAATGTTTACCCCTGTAAACCCCAGTTTTCTGAATAAAAGTGGGGTTTAAGGGGATCAAAATTATAATGGCATGTTTTCGTGATGGCTGCATCGGCCGGGACATGGCGTTGGGTCGACGATAATGATTTGGCGTATTGTTCCTTCAGGTATATACACAACCGGGCACATACGTTTTCATGTTTTGAGTGTGTTACATTTATTAGGGCCGCGCCATGCGAAAACATGTTTTCGGGCGTATGCGGACAACGAAAGCCAAGATCAGCCTGCGTATCCGCACAGTCTGATCTGGACCTTCACTGTCCACTAACAGAATCATTGGAATTCACAGGAGAATAAACAATTTGATAGGTTCGATCTGAATTAAAATGACGAAACTTGGGATATATACATACTTTGCTTTATGAGCATTTTTCATTTTTTACTAGTAATAAAACAAAATATGAATAAATGGCGTCGCTGCTTTCATAAAACAACAAAAACGAAGACTTCTTACTTGTACATTTGTAGATGTAACACAGGAAAAAAGAGTCCAAATCATATCAGGTCGATTGCTACTTTTGCACTGTTTATACTCGCGAGCTCCTTTAAATATGTATGCTACATTTGTACTAGATCTTAACTGGGAATTAAAAAAGAAAACAAAAAAAAAAAAAAAACAAAAAAAAAAACAAAAAAAAAAAAAAAACGGGGAATACATGTTACAAGTAAGAAACCTTGATTTGCCGTCCTCCCACCATTATCAAGACAGATCCGATACGATCGACTTGCTGGAGGGGTGGTCGGGTGGTGCGAAGGTGTCGTTTATCTTACGTCGCTGGGGCGTCCAATTGATATTGGCTCACAAGTTGGGCAAGCCCTGCTATCCTTGTAGCAGGTAAGGGTATAGGGGGAATGTTTATTATTATTATTATTATTATTTCTTCTGTTTCTTCACTTTCATTCCTGTTCCTCTTTCTTCCCTGTCCCTCTCTTTAATCTCTTCTACTATCTCTTCTATCTTTTTTCTCCCTTTCTCTAGGAGACGACACAAAATGACCCACAAGGGTTGACGTGTCGTTAAACCCCAACACAATCAATCGACGCTGGAGAGGCAAGATGAAGTTATATTATTTCTAGTCCTCCTTCTTCGAGAACACATCTTTAATAAGTATGACTGTAAATAGCCATTTTTAACGTTTTTTTTTTTTTTTTTTTTTTGTTTTCTTTTGAGGCTGTATGTAGCAATCCCTCAATTGGCAGGTATCAAAAAATTGAAACTTTGTTCACCACTTCTCCTTTTGGCTGCAGCAAGCACAAGCAGAAACATTAATTTTTTGAAATAATCAGAAAATTACACACAAACATTTTCCCTACACGTTTTTGCACTAACCAGCACTCCTGTCACAATTGGTTCACTGTGCCCTTTACTGACACTGTTAACAACAGCTACGCCGACGACTCTGTTTTTTTAGATAGGACTATTTTTCACATTACCAAGCCAATATGATGTCAATAGTAGTCTGGTTCTACCTATCATATTGGAATACACAGGTGTTAATGCTCGAGCCACTACAAGTAAGATAATTCTGTCGCTGATAGTAAGTCTTAAGTTCTTTAGATTTTTCAATAGATTGTTGGATATGTATTAGCCACATTTTTATTTTTTCAATTCTTATGTTATCTTTCCATGTACTTGTACAGGGCATGTATATCGCATATCATGTGAAAATGCATCTGCAGAACATACGCAGACAGAATTATTGCGATGAGTGACAAAATTATGAAAAAAAAAGAGATAAAACAGCAGGAAGAGATAAGTAAATACATAAAGAATCTACAACACCCGGTAGTATTAGGCGTTCACCTATCCAAGTACTAACCGGATTGCTGTTGCTTAACTTCACTGAAATAACGAGAACTCTGTGTCCACCCTATACGGAAAGACACGAAGAAGTGTAGAAAGTAAGCGTTTTATAAACTAGATTAAGTGTATTGAGGAGCTAGCCTGTGAATTTGCGCATTAGGAGCTAGCCTGTGAATTTGCGCATTATGACCCGCTTGAATTATTGTTTTGAACAAAACAAAATCACACCCCTACATTAATTGAACATTTGATTTATTTAACGTACTAACGAGTGAAACAGAATGCAGGTTTGAGCTAGATCTGCAGGTTAGACTCGTATGTTTCGTCATGTACGAAACGTAAATTCGTATATACCATTTTTTCGCCACCGAACGCGGCATCTGATCAAGGTGTACACTGTTTGCATTTAGGAAAGGCATTTCTATAAAACATGGTACTCATAAAAACTAATCAGACAGATCTTCTATTGGAAATTGACCAATCCAAAGGGTAGATGTGGGACTAGGAGTGCCGACTAGGCATAAATGGGTTAAGTGCTCATATTATATTTCTCAGTTATGTTTAATGAGAATTCATACAGAATTAACGAAATTCCTCAGAAAAAAAGGCCCGTACGATTTGGGAGATCAGCAGCCTTTTGTCACGTGATATCCTGTGTGAATCACATTTTGTGTCTGCTTTTCTATCTTGGCGCTTAGCATTGGATGGAAAAGATAGAAATACTCTCAGTATGATGCGTCTCGTGTTAGTGTCACGTCAGACTGGCTCCAGTCTACAGTGAATATCTTTTTCATTATAATCCTGTCTAATAATTCACTGAAATACATGACTGTAGAGGTTGGTCACTAGAGACTGGTGAGTTCCAGTCTTACCGACCTGCTAGCTGGTCAGTGTTAATTTAAACGTTTATTTCATGTTTAATATCTTATTTGAACACATACAAGACACGTGTTTACCGCATTACAATATTATACAAAGGGATTCTGAAGAAAGTCAACTGACTTATGAAGTTTGTCTCCCAACAGGTCAGTGTTTGACAAGGGATAATAAATTCTTATCAGCGTTCAATGAAACGGGCGCGAAAAGTTATGATAACCTTCAAACTTTGAGAACTCTTGGGAAAAAAAGTATGAATTTGAATTAAAACGGGCGCGAAAAGTTCATTTGACACTTTTGAATATACCAAAATGCTTCACTGAATGGTCTTATGGTTGTACCTGAATTCGAATAATTTTAACTGTCATTTGCTGAATATCATAGCAGAGTTCAATTTTCTCTAAATTACTGGCACATGTTATTAATTTATCGGACTGATTTATTTAAAATTTGATGATTGTTACTTTTCACAAAGATATTCATCAGTCTTCTGACTATAAACCTTGAATTGACTAAGGGAGATAGCAGCAGTATTTCTATTAGCTCCCTTGACAGGTAAAGTCCAAGGTAGATCAAATACTAACCAGATGGAACCAGTCCACAATTAGTTTCCATGATTCGCTGTCCAAAATAAGGAAATATAGTCGCACAAATAGTTCCTCACTTTTGATAGATCAACATGTAGGTGTTTTAAAAAATAAGAGTTTCTTTTGTTTCCTTTTGATTTCAGGAAAACGGGTGAACCTAAGCACACCCCTAAGAAGTGAGCCTACATGGGCTGTAACTGGTATGAACTGACAGGTGTTTACTTTGACTGACGACAGCAGGGAAAGGAGCTAGTCATGGTCATGTGTGAAGTGGATAAATTTGAAGGTAAGAAATGATGACATAAGCAGAAGAAAGTATGCATCGATTGCAAAGTTATTTCCCAAGAGGTCTTTGTATGGAAGGTAATGGAAAAATAATTGTGGTCCGAGGCCAGGTCATTCTAATAGGAGAAAGCAGTCAGTTAACTTCCTTGATTACTTTCTGTAAATAACCAGGTCCAATTAATTGGATTCCTCTTCTTTTATCATTAATGTTTCCATTAAGTATCACTTCCTTTTCCTTCATAAATCTACTTTTAACAAGGTCATATGCCAATACACCTTCCAAAATATTTAAAAGAAACATTTTCAGTGCAATGAAATATATAATATTAATTAATCTTCCATGTGGATATGGAGAAATGTAAAGTTAAGAATTTGTCAAATTCCACTGATGACCTATGATAAAAGCAGAGGATTCCAGTTAGAAGGACCTGGTTAGTATTTGATCTACCTTGGACTTTACCTGTCAAGGGAGATAATAGAAATACTGCTGCTACCTCTCATTGGAATCCTCTGGTTTTATCTTAGGTCATCATTGGAATTTAACAAAACTTTACATTTCTCCATAATATTATACATTTCATTGCACAGAAAATGTTTCTTTTAAATATTTTGGAAGGTGAATTGGCATATGACCTTGTTAAAATTAGATTTATGAAGGAAAAGGAAGTGATACTTAATGGAAACATTAATGATAAAAGCAGAGGAATCCAATTAATTGGACCTGGTTATTTACAGAAAGTAATCAAGGGAGTTAACTGACTGCTTTCTCCTGTTGAAAGAGCTTCACTTACACTTTATCAGATATTGCTTAACTTCAGCACATTTATGCCGAGTGTATTCTTCTACCATACCTCTTTGTACCGATCCATTTCCAGTAAAAGGGGTGTCTGATTAGATTTAATTATTTCTTTGTTGCACAGAAATTCATGTACTTAATGAAAACTGTGTTGATCCTGATCAGACGCCGCGTTTTCCGGCGTCTGATCTGGGTCTACACTGTTTGCCAATGTCCCATTTATAGGACGATAGGCACAAATGGGTTCAAGTACCAAATACATTTTGTAGCAGATTATTTTTCATAGCAACTACATCATGACATTTCATACAAATCATCTGCTTCACATGAAATGTAGAATTATTTTCTCTTAATAATAATAATAATAATAATAATTATTATTATTATTATTATTATTATTATAAAATACTTCACAATGTCCTCTGCTGCAATTAAGGGTTATGTCTTAAGTATACTGGTCATAATTTATAGACAGGTATCAATAAAGTGATTTTATACCTGTTTTTTTCTCTTATGAGGATTTTTAAGAAATTTTATAATGGAATACGTATCATCATTTGGACTCAACAATTATTAAACATGAAGAAATGAGAAAGAATCCACATATTTAACAGTACAGGATGTGATCTTCTGCCCTACTACAGGAAGTGGAATGTCATGCAGTCTGTTCAGGGCTATCATGCCACCTTAAATCTAATAAATGGATACTGTAGAATACCGTATATACCCTAAGTATTGGACAGAAAGGCCTGGGTTATCAGTATAGACCCAGATCAGACGACACCATACATCTAATAAATGGATACTATAGAATACCTGTTATACTCAAAACATTGGACAGACAGTCCTGAGGTAACAGTGTAGACTCAAATCAGATGCCATATTGCATCTAATAAATGAATACTGTAGAATACCGTATATACCCTTAGTATTGGATAGACAGTCCTGAGCTAACGCTTTAGACCCAGATCAGACACCACCTTACATCTAATAAATGGATACTTTAGAATGCCATATATATCCTAAGTATTGAACAGACAGTCCTGAGCTAACACTGTAGACCCAGATCAGACTCCACCTTACGTTTAATAAATGGATACTTTGGAATACCGAATATACCCTAAGTATTAGACAGAAAGGCATGGGCTATCAGCTAACAGTGTAGACCCAGATCAGACGACCATAATCTAATGAGTGGATACTGTAGAATATATGTTATATGCAAAGCATTCGACATATAGTCCTGAGCTTACAGTGTAGTGCCAAATCAGATGCCGTGTTACATCTAATAAATGAATACTGCAGAATAACTTAAATACCCTGAGTATTTGACAGACAGTCCTGAGCTAGCACTGTAGACCCAGATCAGACGCCAACTTACATCTAATAAATGGCTACTTCAAAACAGACAGTCCTGAGATAACAGTGTAGACCCAGATCTGATGCCATGTTTCATCTAATAAATGGATACTACATAATACCTTAAATATCCAAGGTATTTGCAACAGTCCTGAGCTAGCGCTGTAGATCCAGATCAGACGCCACCTCACATCTAATAAATGTCTAAGAAGGACAGTCCTGAGCTAACAGTGTAGACCCAGATCATATGCCATGTCATATCTAATAAAAGGACACTACAAAATACATTAAATGTATTAAGTATTTGACAGACAGCCCTGAGCTAGCACTGTAGACCCAGATCAGATGTCACCTAAAATTTAATGAATGTCTAAGACAGAATGTCCTGAACTAACAGTGTAGACCCAGATCAGATGCCATGTTATATCTAATAAATGGACACTACAGAATACCTTAAATACCCTAAGAATTTGACAGACAGTCCTCAGCTAGCACTGTAGACACAGGTCGGACACCTTCATCTAATAAATGGCTTTTCAGACAGACAGTCCTGCGCTAACAGTGTAGACCCAGATCAGACGCCACCTTACATCTAATAAATGTCTACTTTAAGACAGACAGTCCTGCTAACAGTGTAGACCCAGATCAGATGCCATGTTACATCTAATAAATGGATACTACAAAATACCTTAAATATCCTAAGTGTTTGACAGACAGTCCTGAGTTAGCACTGAGGACCCAGACCAGACACCTTGCATCTAATAAATGGCTTCTTTAAGACAGTCCTGCGCTAACAGTGTAGACCCAGATCAGATGCCACGTTATCGCTAATACATGGATACTACAAAATACTTTAAATATCCTAAGTATTTGACAGACAGTCCTGAGCTAGCACTTTAGACCCAGATCAGACACCACCTTACATGTAATAAATGGAAACTGTAGAATACCATATATATCCTGAGCTTAGGTCTGTTAGGTACAACAAGAAAATGTGACAACTCCAAGACCCTACTTTCGCATTATGTACATAATGTAAACATTTTTATTTATATTCAGCTATGAATTTTCATTTAATTCTAAACAAACTTTTTTTTTCATTTTAGGTATAAGATGGAAGTTCTATGAACATTAGGAAGAGTCATCAGATTCTGGATTCTAGTGAAGTTAAGTATTGTATTTTTGTATTTTGTATTGTTATGTTGGTTTGATTTGGATTGGTTTCTTCAGGTTTCTCTTTGGTTCAGTTTCTTCCGGGTTTGTTTGTTTTTTTCTCTATTTGGATTGTAGTGTTTATGGTATTGTACGCTGTAGTGTAATGTGTTTATATTGTATCATATAGGTGGTTACGTTTCATTTGGTTTGGGGTTAGTGGTGTCTTTCGGGTTCATTTGTTTTTTCTCTATTTGGATTATAGTGTTTGTTATATTGTAGTGTAATGTATTGTATTGTATTGTATTATGCTTGTTTCCATTGATTTTGTTTTAGTTTCTATTTGATTTGGTTGCATTCGGTTTCATTTGGGTTTTCTCTGTTTGGATAATGGTGTTTATTGTATTGTTTTGTAAATTGTATTGTAATGTTTTGTATGGATTTATATATTTGGTTTTGTTTTGTTTGGATTGGTTATGTTTCTGATTGATTTAGTTTCGTTGGTTTGGTTTGGATTCCTCTATTTGAATTGTAGTGTTTATTGTAATGTATTTCTATTTGGATTGTAATGTAATGTAATGTATAATATTGTATTTCGGTATGCTGTGGCGTGGTATGTTGTGCTGTGGTGTGATACGTTGCGGTGCGGTGCGGTGCGGTGCGGTGAGGTGAGGTGAGGTGAGTGCGATTCGGTGCGATTCAGTGCGATTCAGTGAGGTGCGATGCGGTGCGATTCAGTGCGATTCAGTGAGGTGTGATGCGGTGCAATGCGGAGTGGGGTGGTGTGGTATGATATAATATGGAATGGTATGGTATGATAGGTTACTTATGTTTTGTTCTTTTTATATTTACAGGTGGTTCTATGGTAGACTGAAACTCATTGAAGGACTGAAACCGATTACTGGTTGTAAGTATCTTTATTTCATAACTGTGTCGAGGAAATAATTTATATGTTTGTTACACGGACATTTTTTAATGTAATACTCCATGATTCAAGAAGGGCAATTGTCAGTTTCTGGCGAAAGAATGTGCACAATACTGGTTAACTGCTCAGAGGGCTAAGCCTGCCCAGTAAACGTGTGGTTAGGTAAACTGACAGCACTCGACATGACCTCACTGGGTTGACTGGGCCGTAAAAACTCAACACAAACAAACAAACAAAAAATGTGATACCCTGTTTACGACCCCTGGCCCAAGATTGGCCGATATTCTGTTTCAAATTAAAAAGCATCCGGGAGACCGATCACGACTTCGGATCGCGAGGTTCCTAGCTCTAATACTGCTGGGGGCGGAATTTTGCTTATGATTGTACAGAGCCTTTCATTATCACCCTTCAATCGTCTCAATATGAATTTATGTTGAAAAAAAAATGCCATAATCATCATCATTATTTCAACACAAAAACACGCTTATACAATTTTGATCCCCTTAAACCCCACTTTTATATAGTAAAACTGGGGTTTTGCAGGGGTATACATCATTTTCACCTCTTTTGCTAAAACATACATTATGGTACTCATTAGAACCGCCTCAACGAGACGGTTCTAATGAGTACCCACACTCCATGTTTTGAGGAGACATTAACAAAACATGCCTATTCAAATGAGTGACTAAGCAGACTACTTCACTGTGATTCTTTTGATAGATCAACATGTAGGTGTTTTAAAAAATAAGAGTTTCTTTTGTTTCCTTTTGATTTCAGGAAAACGGGTGAACCTAAGCACACCCCTAAGAAGTGAGCCTACATGGGCTGTAACTGGTATGAACTGACAGGTGTTTACTTTGACAGATGACAGCAGGGAAAGGAGCTAGTCATGGTCATGTGTAAAGTGGATAAATTTGAAGGTAAGAAATGATGACATAAGCAGAAGAAAGTATGCATCGATTGCAAAGTTATTTCCCAAGAGGGTTTTGTATGGAAGGTAATGGAAAAATAATTGTGGTCCGAGGCCAGGTCATTCTAATAGGAGAAAGCAGTCAGTTAACTTCCTTGATTACTTTCTGTAAATAACCAGGTCCAATTAATTGGATTCCTCTGCTTTTATCATTAATGTTTCCATTAAGTATCACTTCCTTTTCCTTCATAAATCTACTTTTAACAAGGTCATATGCCAATACACCTTCCAAAATATTTAAAAGAAACATTTTCAGTGCAATGAAATATATAATATTAATTAATTTTCCATGTGGATATGGAGAAATGTAAAGTTAAGAATTTGTTAAATTCCACTGATGACCTATGATAAAAGCAGAGGATTCCAGTTAGAAGGACCTGGTTAGTATTTGATCTACCTTGGACTTTACCTGTCAAGGGAGATAATAGAAATACTGCTGCTATCTCTCATTGGAATCCTCTGGTTTTATCTTAGGTCATCATTGGAATTTAACAAAACTTTACATTTCTCCATAATATTATACATTTCATTGCACAGAAAATGTTTCTTTTAAATATTTTGGAAGGTGAATTGGCATATGACCTTGTTAAAATTAGATTTATGATACTTAATGGAAACATTAATGATAAAAGCAGAGGAATCCAATTAATTGGACCTGGTTATTTACAGAAAGTAATCAAGGGAGTTAACTGACTGCTTTCTCCTGTTGAAAGAGCTTCACTTACACTTTATCAGATATTGCTTAACTTCAGCACATTTATGCCGAGTGTATTCTTCTACCATACCTCTTTGTACCGATCCATTTCCAGTAAAAGGGGTGTCTGATTAGATTTAATTATTTCTTTGTTGCACAGAAATTCATGTACTTAATGAAAACTGTGTTGATCCTGATCAGACGCCGCGTTTTCCGGCGTCTGATCTGGGTCTACACTGTTTGCCAATGTCCCATTTATAGGACGATAGGCACAAATGGGTTCAAGTACCAAATACATTTTGTAGCAGATTATTTTTCATAGCAACTACATCATGACATTTCATACAAATCATCTGCTTCACATGAAATGTAGAATTATTTTCTCTTAATAATAATAATAATAATAATTATTATTATTATTATTATTATTATTATTATAAAATACTTCACAATGTCTTCTGCTGCAATTAAGGGTTATGTCTTAAGTATACTGGTCATAATTTATAGACAGGTATCAATAAAGTGATTTTATACCTGTTTTTTTCTCTTATGAGGATTTTTAAGAAATTTTATAATGGAATACGTATCATCATTTGGACTCAACAATTATTAAACATGAAGAAATGAGAAAGAATCCACATATTTAACAGTACAGGATGTGATCTTCTGCCCTACTACAGGAAGTGGAATGTCATGCAGTCTGTTCAGGGCTATCATGCCACCTTAAATCTAATAAATGGATACTGTAGAATACCGTATATACCCTAAGTATTGGACAGAAAGGCCTGGGTTATCAGTATAGACCCAGATCAGACGACACCATACATCTAATAAATGGATACTATAGAATACCTGTTATACTCAAAACATTGGACAGACAGTCCTGAGGTAACAGTGTAGACTCAAATCAGATGCCATATTGCATCTAATAAATGAATACTGTAGAATACCGTATATACCCTTAGTATTGGATAGACAGTCCTGAGCTAACGCTTTAGACCCAGATCAGACACCACCTTACATCTAATAAATGGATACTTTAGAATGCCATATATATCCTAAGTATTGAACAGACAGTCCTGAGCTAACACTGTAGACCCAGATCAGACTCCACCTTACGTTTAATAAATGGATACTTTGGAATACCGAATATACCCTAAGTATTAGACAGAAAGGCATGGGCTATCAGCTAACAGTGTAGACCCAGATCAGACGACCATAATCTAATGAGTGGATACTGTAGAATATATGTTATATGCAAAGCATTGGACATATAGTCCTGAGCTTACAGTGTAGTGCCAAATCAGATGCCGTGTTACATCTAATAAATGAATACTGCAGAATACTTAAATACCCTGAGTATTTGACAGACAGTCCTGAGCTAGCACTGTAGACCCAGATCAGACGCCAACTTACATCTAATAAATGGCTACTTCAAAACAGACAGTCCTGAGATAACAGTGTAGACCCAGATCTGATGCCATGTTTCATCTAATAAATGGATACTACATAATACCTTAAATATCCAAGGTATTTGCAACAGTCCTGAGCTAGCGCTGTAGATCCAGATCAGACGCCACCTCACATCTAATAAATGTCTAAGAAGGACAGTCCTGAGCTAACAGTGTAGACCCAGATCATATGCCATGTCATATCTAATAAAAGGACACTACAAAATACATTAAATGTATTAAGTATTTGACAGACAGCCCTGAGCTAGCACTGTAGACCCAGATCAGATGTCACCTAAAATTTAATGAATGTCTAAGACAGAATGTCCTGAACTAACAGTGTAGACCCAGATCAGATGCCATGTTATATCTAATAAATGGACACTACAGAATACCTTAAATACCCTAAGAATTTGACAGACAGTCCTCAGCTAGCACTGTAGACACAGATCGGACACCTTCATCTAATAAATGGCTTTTCAGACAGACAGTCCTGCGCTAACAGTGTAGACCCAGATCAGACGCCACCTTACATCTAATAAATGTCTACTTTAAGACAGACAGTCCTGCTAACAGTGTAGACCCAGATCAGATGCCATGTTACATCTAATAAATGGATACTACAAAATACCTTAAATAAGTGTTTGACAGACAGTCCTGAGTTAGCACTGAGGACCCAGACCAGACACCTTGCATCTAATAAATGGCTTCTTTAAGAAGCTAACAGTGTAGACCCAGATCAGATGCCACGTTATCGCTAATACATGGATACTACAAAATACTTTAAATATCCTAAGTATTTGACAGACAGTCCTGAGCTAGCACTTTAGACCCAGATCAGACACCACCTTACATGTAATAAATGGAAACTGTAGAATACCATATATATCCTGAGCTTAGGTCTGTTAGGTACAACAAGAAAATGTGACAACTCCAAGACCCTACTTTCGCATTATGTACATAATGTAAACATTTTTATTTATATTCAGCTATGAATTTTCATTTAATTCTAAACAAACTTTTTTTTTCATTTTAGGTATAAGATGAAGTTCTATGAACATTAGGAAGAGTCATCAGATTCTGGATTCTAGTGAAGTTAAGTATTGTATTTTTGTATTTTGTATTGTTATGTTGGTTTGATTTGGATTGGTTTCTTCAGGTTTCTCTTTGGTTCAGTTTCTTCCGGGTTTGTTTGTTTTTTTCTCTATTTGGATTGTAGTGTTTATGGTATTGTATGCTGTAGTGTAATGTGTTTATATTGTATCATATAGGTGGTTACGTTTCATTTGGTTTGGGGTTAGTGGTGTCTTTCGGGTTCATTTGTTTTTTCTCTATTTGGATTATAGTGTTTGTTATATTGTAGTGTAATGTATTGTATTGTATTGTATTATGCTTGTTTCCATTGATTTTGTTTTAGTTTCTATTTGATTTGGTTGCATTCGGTTTCATTTGGGTTTTCTCTGTTTGGATAATGGTGTTTATTGTATTGTTTTGTAAATTGTATTGTAATGTTTTGTATGGATTTATATATTTGGTTTTGTTTTGTTTGGATTGGTTATGTTTCTGATTGATTTAGTTTCGTTGGTTTGGTTTGGATTCCTCTATTTGAATTGTAGTGTTTATTGTAATGTATTTCTATTTGGATTGTAATGTAATGTAATGTATAATATTGTATTTCGGTATGCTGTGGCGTGGTATGTTGTGCTGTGGTGTGATACGTTGCGGTGCGGTGCGGTGAGGTGAGGTGAGGTGAGGTGCGATTCGGTGCGATTCAGTGCGATTCAGTGAGGTGCGATGCGGTGCGATTCAGTGCGATTCAGTGAGGTGTGATGCGGTGCAATGCGGAGTGGGGTGGTGTGGTATGATATAATATGGAATGGTATGGTATGATAGGTTACTTATGTTTTGTTCTTTTTATATTTACAGGTGGTTCTATGGTAGACTGAAACTCATTGAAGGACTGAAACCGATTACTGGTTGTAAGTATCTTTATTTCATAACTGTGTCGAGGAAATAATTTATATGTTTGTTACACGGACATTTTTTAATGTAATACTCCATGATTCAAGAAGGGCAATTGTCAGTTTCTGGCGAAAGAATGTGCACAATACTGGTTAACCGCTCAGAGGGCTAAGCCTGCCCAGTAAACGTGTGGTTAGGTAAACTGACAGCACTCGACATGACCTCACTGGGTTGACTGGGCCGTAAAAACTCAACACAAACAAACAAACAAAAAATGTGATACCCTGTTTACGACCCCTGGCCCAAGATTGGCCGATATTCTGTTTCAAATTAAAAAGCATCCGGGAGACCGATCACGACTTCGGATCGCGAGGTTCCTAGCTCTAATACTGCTGGGGGCGGAATTTTGCTTATGATTGTACAGAGCCTTTCATTATCACCCTTCAATCGTCTCAATATGAATTTATGTTGAAAACAAAAATGCCATAATCATCATCATTATTTCAACACAAAAACACGCTTATACAATTTTGATCCCCTTAAACCCCACTTTTATATAGTAAAACTGGGGTTTTGCAGGGGTATACATCATTTTCACCTCTTTTGCTAAAACATACATTATGGTACTCATTAGAACCGCCTCAACGAGACGGTTCTAATGAGTACCCACACTCCATGTTTTGAGGAGACATTAACAAAACATGCCTATTCAAATGAGTGACTGAGCAGACTACTTCACTGTGATTCTTTTGATAGATCAACATGTAGGTGTTTTAAAAAATAAGAGTTTCTTTTGTTTCCTTTTGATTTCAGGAAAACGGGTGAACCTAAGCACACCCCTAAGAAGTGAGCCTACATGGGCTGTAACTGGTATGAACTGACAGGTGTTTACTTTGACAGATGACAGCAGGGAAAGGAGCTAGTCATGGTCATGTGTAAAGTGGATAAATTTGAAGGTAAGAAATGATGACATAGCAGAAGAAAGTATGCATCGATTGCAAAGTTATTTCCCAAGAGGGTTTTGTATGGAAGGTAATGGAAAAATAATTGTGGTCCGAGGCCAGGTCATTCTAATAGGAGAAAGCAGTCAGTTAACTTCCTTGATTACTTTCTGTAAATAACCAGGTCCAATTAATTGGATTCCTCTGCTTTTATCATTAATGTTTCCATTAAGTATCACTTCCTTTTCCTTCATAAATCTACTTTTAACAAGGTCATATGCCAATACACCTTCCAAAATATTTAAAAGAAACATTTTCAGTGCAATGAAATATATAATATTAATTAATTTTCCATATGGATATGGAGAAATGTAAAGTTAAGAATTTGTTAAATTCCACTGATGACCTATGATAAAAGCAGAGGATTCCAGTTAGAAGGACCTGGTTAGTATTTGATCTACCTTGGACTTTACCTGTCAAGGGAGATAATAGAAATACTGCTGCTATCTCTCATTGGAATCCTCTGGTTTTATCTTAGGTCATCATTGGAATTTAACAAAACTTTACATTTCTCCATAATATTATACATTTCATTGCACAGAAAATGTTTCTTTTAAATATTTTGGAAGGTGAATTGGCATATGACCTTGTTAAAATTAGATTTATGAAGGAAAAGGAAGTGATACTTAATGGAAACATTAATGATAAAAGCAGAGGAATCCAATTAATTGGACCTGGTTATTTACAGAAAGTAATCAAGGGAGTTAACTGACTGCTTTCTCCTGTTGAAAGAGCTTCACTTACACTTTATCAGATATTGCTTAACTTCAGCACATTTATGCCGAGTGTATTCTTCTACCATACCTCTTTGTACCGATCCATTTCCAGTAAAAGGGGTGTCTGATTAGATTTAATTATTTCTTTGTTGCACAGAAATTCATGTACTTAATGAAAACTGTGTTGATCCTGATCAGACGCCGCGTTTTCCGGCGTCTGATCTGGGTCTACACTGTTTGCCAATGTCCCATTTATAGGACGATAGGCACAAATGGGTTCAAGTACCAAATACATTTTGTAGCAGATTATTTTTCATAGCAACTACATCATGACATTTCATACAAATCATCTGCTTCACATGAAATGTAGAATTATTTTCTCTTAATAATAATAATAATAATAATAATAATAATAATTATTATTATTATTATTATTATTATAAAATACTTCACAATGTCTTCTGCTGCAATTAAGGGTTATGTCTTAAGTATACTGGTCATAATTTATAGACAGGTATCAATAAAATTATTTTATACCTGTTTTTTTCTCTTATGAGGATTTTTAAGAAATTTTATAATGGAATACGTATCATCATTTGGACTCAACAATTATTAAACATGAAGAAATGAGAAAGAATCCACATATTTAACAGTACAGGATGTGATCTTCTGCCCTACTACAGGAAGTGGAATGTCATGCAGTCTGTTCAGGGCTATCATGCCACCTTAAATCTAATAAATGGATACTGTAGAATACCGTATATACCCTAAGTATTGGACAGAAAGGCCTGGGTTATCAGTATAGACCCAGATCAGACGACACCATACATCTAATAAATGGATACTATAGAATACCTGTTATACTCAAAACATTGGACAGACAGTCCTGAGGTAACAGTGTAGACTCAAATCAGATGCCATATTGCATCTAATAAATGAATACTGTAGAATACCGTATATACCTTAGTATTGGATAGACAGTCCTGAGCTAACGCTTTAGACCCAGATCAGACACCACCTTACATCTAATAAATGGATACTTTAGAATGCCATATATATCCTAAGTATTGAACAGACAGTCCTGAGCTAACACTGTAGACCCAGATCAGACGCCACCTTACGTTTGATAAATGGATACTTTGGAATACCGAATATACCCTAAGTATTAGACAGAAAGGCATGGGCTATCAGCTAACAGTGTAGACCCAGATCAGACGACCATAATCTAATGAGTGGATACTGTAGAATATATGTTATATGCAAAGCATAGGACAGATAGTATTGAGCTTACAGTGTAGACCCAAATCAGATGCCGTGTTACATCTAATAAATGAATACTGCAGAATAACTTAAATACCCTGAGTATTTGACAGACAGTCCTGAGCTAGCACTGTAGACCCAGATCAGACGCCAACTTACATCTAATAAATGGCTACTTCAAAACAGACAGTCCTGAGATAACAGTGTAGACCCAGATCTGATGCCATGTTTCATCTAATAAATGGATACTACATAATACCTTAAATATCCAAGGTATTTGCAACAGTCCTGAGCTAGCGCTGTAGATCCAGATCAGACGCCACCTCACATCTAATAAATGTCTAAGAAGGACAGTCCTGAGCTAACAGTGTAGACCCAGATCATATGCCATGTCATATCTAATAAAAGGACACTACAAAATACATTAAATGTATTAAGTATTTGACAGACAGCCCTGAGCTAGCACTGTAGACCCAGATCAGATGTCACCTAAAATTTAATGAATGTCTAAGACAGAATGTCCTGAACTAACAGTGTAGACCCAGATCAGATGCCATGTTATATCTAATAAATGGACACTACAGAATACCTTAAATACCCTAAGAATTTGACAGACAGTCCTCAGCTAGCACTGTAGACACAGATCGGACACCTTCATCTATAAATGGCTTTTCAGACAGACAGTCCTGCGCTAACAGTGTAGACCCAGATCAGACGCCACCTTACATCTGATAAATGGCTACTTTAAGACAGACAGTCCTGCTAACAGTGTAGACCCAGATCAGATGCCATGTTACATCTAATAAATGGATACTACAAAATACCTTAAATATCCTAAGTGTTCGACAATACAAATCATCTGCTTCACATGAAATGTAGACTTATTTTCTCTTAATAATAATAATAATTATTTAATTATAATCATAATAATTATTATTATTAATATTTTTAATAATAATAATAATAATTATAATAATAATAATAATTATTATTATTATTATTATTATTATTATTATAAAAAAACCTCACAGTGTTTTCTGCTGCAGTTAAGGGTTTTGTCTTAAGTATACTGGTCATAATTTATAGACAGGTATCAATAAAGTGATTTTATACCTGTTTTTTTCTCTTATGAGGATTTTTAAGAAATTTTATAATGGAATACGTATCATCATTTGGACTCAACAATTATTAAACATGAAGAAATGAGAAAGAATCCACATATTTAACATTAAAGGATGTGATCTTCTGCCCTACTGCAAGTAGTGGAATGTCATGCAGTCTGTTCAGGGCTATCATGCCACCTTAAATCTAATAAATGGATACTGTAGAATACCGTATATACCCTATTAGACAGAAAGGCCTGGGCTATCAGTATAGACCCAGATCAGACGACACCATACATCTAATAAATGGATACTATAGAATACCTGTTATACTCAAAACATTGGACAGACAGTCCTGAGGTAACAGTGTAGACTCAAATCAGATGCCATATTGCAGCTAATAAATGAATACTGTAGAATACCGTATATACCCTTAGTATTGGATAGACAGTCCTGAGCTAACGCTTTAGACCCAGATCAGACGCCACCTTACATCTTATAAATGGATACTTTAGAATGCCATATATATCCTAAGTATTGAACAGACAGTCCTGAGCTAACACTGTAGACCCAGATCAGACGCCAGCTTACGTTTAATAAATGGATACTTTGGAATACCGAATATACCCTAAGTATTAGACAGAAAGAATCGGCTATGAGGTAACAGTGTAGACCCAGATCAGACGACACCATAATCTAATGAGTGGATACTGTAGAATACATGTTATATGCAAAGCATTGGAAGATAGTCCTGAGCTAACAGTGTAGACCCAAATCAGATGCCATGTTACACCTAATAAATGAATACTGCATAATAACTTAAATACCCAGAGTATTTGACAGATAGTCCTGAGCTAGCACTGTGGACCCAGATCAGACGCAAACTTACATCTAATAAATGGCTACTTCAAAACAGACAGTCCTGAGATAACAGTGTCGACCTAGATCTGATGCCATATTACCTCTTATAAATGGATACTACAAAATACATTAAATGTCCTAAGTGGGGGTGGTCGGGTGGTGCGAAGGTGTCGTGTATCTTATGTCACCGGGGCGTCCAACTGATATTGGCTTTCAGTTGGGCAAGGCCTGCTATCCTTGTAGCAGGTTAGGGTAGAGGGGGAATGTTTTTATTTCTTCTGTTTCTTCACTTTCATTCCTGTTCCTCTTTCTTCCCTGTTCCTCTCTTTCATCTCTTCGACTATCTCTTCTATCACTCTTCTCCCGTTCTCTGGGAGACGACACAAAGTGACCCACAAGGGTTGACGTGTCGTTAAATCCCAACACAATCAATAAATGTCCTAAGTATTTGACAGACAGCCCTGAGATACTTAAATATCCTAGGTATTTGCAACAGTCCTGAGCTAGCACTGTAGACCCAGATCAGACCCCACCTTACATCTAATAAATGTCTTAGACAGTCCTGACCGGCACAGTGGCTCAGTGGTAGAGCGTCCGCTTTGTGACCGGGAGGTTGCGGGTTCGATCCCCGGCCGGGTCATACCAAAGACTTTAAAAATGGTACTAGCTGCTCTTTCGCTTGGCCCTCAGCATTAAGAAAGTAGAGCTAGAACTGGTCAGCTCAGTGTCAGTATAATGTGACTGGGTGGAATATCATGTCAAAGTGTCTGGGGCGTGATATTTCAGTGAGGCAGCACTCTAAAAGTGAGCATTGAGCTCCCTGCCACATCCAGACACCGTCGCGATATGACTGAAAAAGGTTGAAAGCGACGTTAAGCCCAAATCAAACAAACAAATAGACAGTCCTGAGCTAACAGTGTAGACCCAGATCATATGCCATGTTATATCTAATAAATGGACACTACAAAATACATTAAATGTCCGAAGTATTTGACAGACGGCTCGAAAAGTTCATTTGACACTTTTGAATATACCAAAATGCTTCACTGTATGGTTTTATGGTTGTACCTGAATTCGAATAATTTTAACTGTCATTTGCTGAATATCATAGCAGAGTTCAATTTTCTCCAAACTACTGGCACATGCTATTAATTTATCGGACTGATTTATTTAAAATTTGATGCTTGTTACTTTTTACAAAGATATTCGTCAATCTTCTGACTATAAACCTTGAATTGACTATGAGAGATAGCAGCAGTATTTCTATTAGCTCCCTTGACAGGTAAAGTCCAAGGTAGATTAAATACTAACCAGGTGGAACCAGTCCACAATTAGCGTCCCTGATTCGTTGTCCAAAATAAGGAAATATAGTCGCACAAATAGTCCCTCACTTGGATGCTGTGTCTTATGCCAGAGTGACTGAGCAGACTACTTCACTGTGATTCTTTTGATAGAGCAACATGTAGGTGTTTTAAAAAATAAGAGTTTCCTTTGTTTCCTTTTGATTTCAGGAAAACGGATGAACCTAAGCACACCACTAAGAAGTGAGCCTACATGGGCTGTAACTGGTATAAACTGACAGGTGTTTACTTTGACAGATGACAGCAGGAACAGGAGCTAGTCATGGTCATGTGTAAAGTGGATAAATTTCAAGGTAAGAAATGATGACATAAGCAGAAGAAAGTATGCTTCGATTGCAAAGTTGTTTCCCAAGAGGTCTTTGTATGGAAGGTAATGGAAAAATAATTGTGGTCCGAGGCCAGGTCCTTCTAATTGGAATCCTCTGCTTTTATCATAGGTCATCAGTGGAATTTAACCAATTCTTAACTTTACATTACTCCATAATATTATATATTTCATTGCACAGAAAATGTTTCTTTTAAATATTTTGGAAGCTGTATTGGCATATGACCTTGTTAAAATTAGATTTATTAAGGAAAAGGAAGTGATACTTAATGGAAACACTAATGATAAAAACAGAGGAATCCGATTAATTGGACTTGGTTATTTACAGAAAGTAATCAAGGGAGTTAACTGACTGCTTTCTCCTGTTGAAGGAGCTTCACTTACACTTGATCAGATATTGTTTAACTTCAACACATTTATGCAGAGTATTCTTCTACCATACCTCTTTGGACCGGTCCATTTCCAGTAAAAGGGGTGTCTGATTAGATTTAATTATTTCCTTGTTGAAGAGAAATTCATGTACTTAATGAAAACTGTGCCGATCCTGATCAGACGCCGCGTTTTCCGGCGTCTGGTCTGGGTCTGCACTGTTTGCCAATGTCCCATTTATAGGACGCTAGGCACAAATGGGTTAAAGTACCAAATACATTTTGCAGCAGATTATTTTTCATAGCAACTACGTCATGACATTTCATACAGATCATCTGCTTCACATGAAATGTCAAGACTTATTTTCTCTTAATAATAATAATAATAAAAATAATAATAATAATAATAATAATAATAATAATAATTATTATTATTATAAAATACTTAACAGTTTCTTCTGCTGCAGTTAAGGGTTATATCTTATGTATACTGGTCATAATTTATACAGGTATCCTGGCGAAAGAATGTGCACAATACTGGTTAACCACTTAGAGGACTAAGCCTGCCCAGTAAACGTGTGGTTTGGTAAACTGACCGCGCTCGACATGACCCCATTGGGTTGACTGGGCCGTAAAACCTCAACACAAACAAACAAACAAAGAAACATTAATTATTCTATGTATAAAAATATGATAAAAAGTCCTGAAATTATGATTTTGTACATTGCAGTTATTAAATGTGTCACATCAGCTCTTTCAGAAAAGCGTTACACTCCTGACATAAATTTGTCCCATTGAACCTTCTTTGCAGATTCTTGCATGCATCTATTCATACTTCTAAGTACTTAAGTAGCTCTGTTGCTTTCAATTCTTCACAAAATGTCCTGCCTCAACTAAATACCATTTTTTTTGCTGAATGAACGATTTAAACAAATATGTTTTAGAGGATGACAAATATCTTAGCAGCGTTCAATTTTCTCCAAACTACTGTCACTAATTTATCGGACTCATGTATTTAAAATTTGATGCTTCTCACTTTCACAAAGGTATTCATCAATCTTCTGACTATAAACCTTGATTTGACTATGAAAGATAGGAGTAGTACTTCTATTATCTCCCTTGACCGGAAAATTCAAAGATAGATCAAATACTAACCAGTTCCTTCTAATTGGAATCCCCTGCTTTTATCGTAGGTCATCAGTGGAATTTAACAAATTCTTAACTTTACATTTCTCCATATCCTCATGGAAGATATATATTCCACTGCACAGAAATTGTTTCTTTTAAATATTTTGGAAGCTGTGTTGGCATATGACCTTGTTAAAATTAGATTTATAAAGGAAAAGGAAGTGATACATAATGGAAACACGAATGATCAAAGCAGAGGAATCCAATAAATTGGACCTGGTTATTTACAGAAAGTAATCAAGGGATTAACTGACTGCTTTCTCCTTTCAATGTCAGCATACATCACCTCAAGATATTATAAGCCTTATTTGATCGGTTCACCGCGAGATCGGCCTTCAAAAGAAAGACAACTAGGAAAAAAAATGTTTGAAACAGACTATAGCTCGTCCTAGTTGTCCCCCCTACCAAGCGTCCTGTTGGTAGGTGACCAAGATCGGGTACCAGTCACACACTGGTTCCCTTCCGCCACGCCACCGTAAGCAACCAATCAGGACGCGCCAGGTATATTCCCGCCAATGCATGCGGAACGCATGCAGCTTGCCGAACGGATGCAGCCGTCCATTGTTACTATAAATATTAAACATAAGGTAGAAAACATCACTATTTTTCGGTCGCTTGCAAGGTTAACACCTTCTGTGTAGATCGTTCTTTGGATTTCAGGAAAGAAGTATTTTTTTCAGCTACAGATAAGTCTGTATTTTATTTCTATTTTCTTCGCTGATTTTACGCCTAGGTATTATTATGTTGTGCATTAATTGCAAACAGATAAAATCATCGGCAGACAGCCGTATTCTGCGTTTTAGGTGTTGTGGTTATTCAGTCAACTTCATGTTCTAGGTCTGCCGAGTGGGCGTCGGGGAATTGGAAAGAGATTTCTCACTTCCCATCTCATATTTCAGCTAATCTTGAGCAGGTTCAGGGTTCTTGACCTACCAAACAACTAGATAAGAGAATTATGTTTAACAATTGAACTCTGAGCCTGCTCCTCTCAGACTTAGAGGACCCCGGGTTGCCGTTACAGTTCCATGTAATGTGAGCTTGACTAGGGGACCTCGCCCCGCCCCCAGCGATGCTTCCCGACGGGAGGCGAGGCGGGGGGCGCCGGCGAACCCCTGTTCCGTCGAAATTTCAGAACCTAGGTGCCCGCCGGGTTACCGTACCCCTTATGGGTGCGTTAATTCGGCGGCATTTAATATGGCGGCTGGATTTCCTAGTGATATATCTGTGTCTTCCTTTCAGGCTTCGTGGCAGGATGGCTCAGATCAGGGTGCTTTTTATTGGCCATATTTTTATCCTTGGGGTTCTTGGGATGGCTATAGCGGGTATGGATATCACAACATTAACTTTTTCAAATATTACCTGTTATGAAGCCATTCCTGGCTCGTCTATGGAGGTCGTTTGGCGATCCAAAATCAGTTCGTAGTTGCAATGCTGACGTTTCTCTAGTACCACTTCAGCCATTCCGACTTGTTCTAGTATTATTTTTCAGAAAGGTACATTCTTAGGTTCTACAGCAGATTCTGTTTCCGAATCTACCGGGTTCGGTAGGAGTACGACTTACAGGAACTCAAATGTAGAGGGTACTACCTCTGCATCCTCAGCTTTACCTTCTGACGTCAGGATAAGTTCAAGAATTGATAACACTTATGGGCATGTGGATAGTGATGTGCAGAATAGCAGCAGAATTCCAGTTGCTGACTATTCTTCTGTAGGTCCACTAGGATTTGTAGCGAACGATGTTCCTACAGATTCTAGTTTTTTCTACAGATAGACCTTCGGTATCTACTTCTGCTTTGAGTAGGGGTAGTTCTCTAGGTCTTAATGCTACGGCCTTGAGGGTAACCAGTCCCTCCCGTAGCACCCTTGACATTGCCTCAATATTGAGGACTGTCAGGGTTGGGATTCTTGGCTTTGAGAGTAGATCTTCCTTCTGTTGCTGAAGAAGGGGAGGGGCAAGCTTCATCTACGGGTCAGTCTGGATCCACCCTCAATGGTCACGGCCATGTTCGTACCATTAGCCAAATCCCCCGGGCTACATCTCACAGTAGTGAGTATGACCCGGACCAGGCTCTGTCTGAGAGGTCACTTAGCCCGTCTCTTGAAGAGAGCCAGTCTCATGAGCCTGCCATTAATTACCATGAGACATTGGAGGAAGTTTACTCCCTTTTGGGAGACCTTTGCCCCAGGCTGATCAGCTAAAGGCAGCACACAGGTTCGATCTCTGCTTGAGTCAGTACTAGATCAGCCAACTTCCTCCAAGTCGACACTTCCCCAATTTTCAACTGTTAATCAGTTGATGGGGAAGTTGTTCGACAACACCGCAGAGGCACGAAGTTCTCACAATTGGTATGCTCCTGGAAAGATAATTGACTCTCTCACTCGGCCACATTCATACGTTTGCCACACAGAATTTTGGCCGAGTAATATACCCACCCTTGATGCTGATGCTGGCAGCTAGGCATCTCAGTGGGTAGATATGCCTCAATACCAGTTACCCTTTTGGAGTATCTGGAGCGGTTAGCTAGGAGAGCGGTCGCCACTAGCTCATATTGTGACTTTTTTCGGTTCAGCTGCATATCAGGCCCTCTGCGCAGATCAGGTGGACCCGGATGTTTTGCGTAGTTTATTATTAGCAGTGAACCGCTCTGCCAAGCACAGCATGGCCTTAGGTTTGTCGATTTTAGCCATGCTGCTACATCAACGCCGTATGCTGCTCTAGACACTTCTCAGAGTGAATTTGGATGATAGAACACCTTCCATCCTGAGAAGAAATTACTCGGGTTTGGATACTAGAAGGAGACCTTCTTCGGCGAAGACGTCTAAGGGGGAATCAAAAACTGACAGAGGGTTCCCACGTCTTCTTCGTCTTCTGTTTCTTTCAACTGGTTTCGATCCACAGAGGGGGCCATGGTGGATCATCATCTTCTTTCAGGAGGCGCCACACTAAGCAGAATAAATGACGTCATAAGGGCCCTTCCATCTGCACCTCATCCTTCTCTTCCAGTGGACGCTCGCCTGTCAGATTTTGTGGAGGCTTGGTCAGCAATAACTCGGGATTCCTGGGTCCGTTCTATTCTAGGGAAAGGCTACAGGATTCCCTTTGTAAGGGAACCTTCTTTGTCTTCGTCTTCAATTCTGTTCCCAGTAGCACAACAACATCTAAGTCATTTGAGGGAGGAGGTGCAGATATTACTGGAAAAGAGGGCTGGGAGATCGTGGGAGGTATTACCTTCCCCGGTTTCTGCAGCCGGACTTTTCTAGCCAAGAAGAAAGCCGGCCGATTTCGTCTAATTATATGATGAGGATAGAGCACTTTCAAATGGAAACAACGGCCTTGCTTCGGAAATCATTCCTCCAGGGACTTGAGCTCTTTCCATAGATTTTATGGACACATACCTCCATATTCCCATCCATCCAGCTTCTCGCAAGTTCCTGAGACTTTTCCTAGAAGGAACTGTTTACCAATTCCGGGCTCTTTCATTTGCGATTTCAAGAGCGTCCTTTGTTTTTACAAACCTGATGGAGATTGTGGCAGGACATATTTGATCTCTGGGGCCCAACATTCTCTAGTACTTCGACGACTGGCTTATCCATCGTCTGTCCCGGGAGTCTCTCCTGTACGACCTGTCACTGTCAAGGGAAATCATTACAAACCTAGGTTTAATACCAAATCCTCTGAAATCAGGCCTAGTTCCTTCTCAGGACTTCAATTTTTAGGTATGAAATGTCCGACTCATTTGGGCATTGTCAGAGTTCTAGAAGAGAGTCAACAAAATTCTTCGTCTGTTTTTTTCCGGGTTCTGCAGGTTCAGTTCATTACCGCCCGAGAATTTCTGTCCATGTTGGGATCACTCAATGCAGCAGCAGATTTTCATTTGGGTCGCTTTCATATGAGACCTCTTCAGTTACATCTTCTGGCAAATCGGAAACCTCACCGCGACAGTTGGATTTATCTATTCCAATGTCCCATTCGTGTCGTGCATCAATCAATATGGTGGATGAATCCTACCATTTACTTGACCAGGATTCCCCTAGTTATTCCATCTCCAGATTTCTATCTGTTCTCCGACGCCAGTCGCTCGGGCTGGGGTGCTCATTTGGAACCCCTAGACCTCGAAGTCCAAGACCTTTGGGAGTGTGCTTCACAAGACCTTCATATCAACAATTTGGAGATACGAGCAGTTTTCCTAGCACTCCAACGTTTTCAGAATCACATTTACGACTCTTGCGTGATGGTAGCGTCAGACAATTCGTCAGAAGTGGCTTACCTCAAGAAACAAGGGGGGACCCACTCTTCATCTCTGTGCACGCTAGTATGGGAGCTCCTTTATTGGTGTCATCATCGGTATTCACATTCAAGTCGGAAATTTCCAGGAAAATTGAATGTTAGCGGACAGTCTGTCTCATCCAGACCGAATTCTCCCTACCGAATGGTCTCTGGATCGGGGGATTGCTTACAGATTTTCAAACTTTGGGGTACTCCTCAAGTGGATCTCTTTGCCACCAGATTAAACCATCATCTGGCTCTGTTTCTCCAGTACCGGATCACAGGGCCTGTGCAGTGGATGCTATGTCCCTAGATGGGGAAAACCTATTTGCATATGCATTTCCTCCATTCAAACTTGTTCCACTGGTTCTCAACAAGATAAAGGATTGCAACGTCCGGCACATTCTCATAGCTCCGCTTTAGCCCCAGAGGAGCTTGTTTTCAGTCATTCTTAGTCTCAACACAGACTTTCCCAGGGAGCTTCATGTTCATCTGGGTCTGGTTTCACAACTTCACGGCGAAGTTCTCCATCACAATCCATCTATGTTACATCTTCACGCCTGGATGTTATCAGGAGTCAGTCAGAGGTAGACACATTTCCGAGTTCGCTACCCAATGCATTTCTCAGTCCCGCAGGGAGTCTACACTCAAGGTCTATTCTAAAAGATGGAGGATATTCTCGGATTGGTGTCAGCAAGGGAAGTTAATACTGTCGATCCCTCTTTAACAAAATTGATAGATTTTTTCTGCTATCTTTTTGACACTTTTGAATTATCAGTAGCTTCTATTAAGGGCTACCGTTCCGCCATTTCAAATACGCTAAAATTTTCCAAAGCAGCGGACTGTACGGCTGATCCAATCATTTCAGATATTATTAAAGGATTTGCCTTGAGGAGACCTGTTTCCAGATCTCTTACGCCCAAATGGAATTTGACTTGTGTTCTTTGGCCTCTTATTAAAGCTCCACATCAAATACATCACGCTTAAAGCAGTTTTTCTTCTCACTTTTGCTGCTGCTAGAAGTTTTCGTGCTCTCTCGATTGAGGAGGGTTGCTTTCGTTATGACCGTAACTCGGATTCCATCACCTTCCTCACTCAACCTGGGTTTTTAGCTAAAAACCAACTTCCAGATTCATTTCCAGAAACTACAGTAGAACCTCGATAATTCAAACTCCGATAATTCAAAATTCTCAAAAATTCAAAATCATTTTGAAGTCCCGACTTAAATATATGTATGCATTTTAACCCTCAATTATTCAAAGTCTCAATAATTCAAACAAAATTGTTTGGTCCCTTGGACTTTGAATTATCGAGGTTCCACGGTATTGTTATTCCAGGTCTTTCTCAGTTTTGTGGTTCTGATACTGATGACAGACTATTGTGTACTGTCAGAGCTGTTCGAGCTTATTTGGCCAGAGTTAAATCTAAGAGGTCTGGTAGGAAGAGACTTTTTCTGCCTCTGAAGGGTTCTAAAGATATTTCACCTTTCATTATTTCTCGCTGGATCTGCGATGTTATAAAATTAGCTTATGCAGATTTGCCTTCTTCTGATCTGTCATTCATGAAAATTTCGGCTCATGAAGTTAGAGCTTTATCTTTATCGTGGGCTTATTGGAATTTGGTTGCCCTTGACGATGTTGTATGAGATGCATATTGACGTACCAGTAGCACTTTTGCCTCATTTTATCTCAAGAGATTTGGCCCTAAGTAGACAAGGTACATCATCCTTAGGACCTCTTGTGACCGCTCAGTCTATTACTGGCGGTCATCGATCTGTAACTTAAGTCTCTTTTCAGTATTTTAATGCCTGCTTGAATTCGGCGTGAAACTTCTCTTCAAAGGGTCGGATCTTATTCTTCTTCATCAACGGTATTTGGATTTCGATCCTCAAGCATACCATCAATAACGGTATTCCCCTAAATTACTTCAAAATATCAGGGGACTGTTGAATTGCATCGGATTCCAGCATGGGTGAGTAAAGGTTTATTATTATTACCTTCCCGCCTATGCTTTACATTGAGGCTTATAATATCTTGAGGTGATGTATGCTGACATTGAAATGAAATTTTTAAAGTAAAATTAATTTCAATTAAGGCATACTCACCTCAAGATATTATCAAATGTCCCTCCTCCCACCCCGCTTTCACTATTGCTTCCTTAAAAATAGTGATGTTTTCTACCTTATGTTTAATATTTATAGTAACAATGGACGGCTGCATGCGTTTGGCAAGCTGCATGCGTTCCGCATGCATTGGCGGGAATATACCTGGCGCGGCGCGTCCTGATTGGTTGCTTACGGTGGCGTGGCGGAAGGGAACAAGTGCGTGACTGGTACCTGATCTTGGTCACCTAGCAACAGGACGCTTCGTAGGGGAGACAACTAGGACGAGCTATAGTCTGTTTCAAACAATTTTTTTTCCTAGTTGTCCTTCTTTTGAAGGTCGATCTCGCGGTGAATCGCTCAAATAAGGCTTATAATATCTTGAGGTTAGTATGCCTGAATTCAAATTAATTTTACTTTAAACATTTTATATTGAAAGAGCTTTATTAGAACTTTATTGGAAATTGTTTAACTTCCAACACATTTATGCCGAGTGTATTCTTCTACCATACCCTTTGGACGGGTCCATTTCCAGTAAAAGGGGTGTCTGATTAGATTTAATAATTTCCTTGTTGTGCAGAAATTCATGTACTTAATGAAAACTGTGTTGACCTTGATCAGACGCCTCGTTTTTCTGCGTCTGATCTGGGTCTACACTGTTTGCCAATGTCCCATTTATAGGTGCTAGGCACAAGTTGGTTAAAGTACCAAATACAATTTGTGGCAAATCATTTTTCATAGCAACTACGTCATAACATTTTATACAAATCATCTGCTCCACAAGAAATGTCAAGACTTATTATCAGTCGATTAAAATAAAAATTATCGGGATCTTTGAATAAGAATATCTAACACTTTACATTGTTATTCCAGACTACTAACACTACAACAACAACAACGATCACACCAACGACGCCGACAATAGCAATTTCGACTACTTCAACCACCGCATCACATTCCTCTAGCGGAGTTAATGTGAAGACAACAAAATCAGGTGGTACTCGTACAGCCGCCTCCTCAACTGGTTCAACGACAACTAGTGCATGGCAAGTCGGATAAGAAAAACGGTGATTATTTAACCACATGGATTGTAGCCAGCGCCATGTAGCCGGCGTTATGACCGGTGCCGCTGTAATAGCTCTTGGTTTACTTGTGATCATGGCAATAGTGGTCTGGAAAGCACTGTCAAAGGCTAAACCAAGTGGAACCGAAACCAAACAACATAAGAAGGGAAAAATCTTGGACATAAGCTGTTAAAATCATGAGAAAAGAAACTCCATCAACTTTATCCCATTTCTATCTAATGGTTCCTCTATCTTGAAAGTTAGACTAAGCAATTGTTTTATTTAAGAGGATTATTTGAGCTGTAACATGACAAAAAGTTGTCTTAAGTGTAAATACATCAGTAAAGGTCCAGATCAGCCAGCGGAGATATATAGTCTGATCAGGAATTTACTATACTTCGTTATCTTGTATAGTTCCCGATGATTCTAAAAGCGGACATGACGGTCCTGATCAGATTATGCGGATGCGCAAGATGATTTGGGCGTGACTGTCCGCATGTACTCGCAGCTACAGTTTCGCATGGCGTGGCTCATATTATAATCCAGGAGGTTTTCGTTAGGTTCAATGGCAAACAAGACTGGGTAGTATTATTTTGTTCTTGTGTTTTTCAGTCCTTTTAGCATTGTGATTACCTCGCTTGGGGAAGAGAGAGCTTATCTTAGTGCTTTTCGTACGTTTGTTCGATTTGTGCTTGTTTGGTTTTGTCGGTCTCCTCTTCCTCTTGGTGTCTGGGAAGGGCTGCGGTTTGTGATTGTGGCATTCCCTGGACATTTCTCTTATCCTTTTTCATACAACCTGATCAGTCGCGTGTTCGACGGCTTCTGATCAGGTTTATATGATTTGACAAATTATATTTTCTTGGGAACAAGACATAAATGGGTTAATTTGAAATAATGAACATTTAAAGTGTTAGAAATATGTTTAACTGTGATAGTGTCTTATTTCAAGAGAACTATAAAGGACAGTAAAGTATACGTTAATTTTGTAACTTTATTACCTGAAGACGTCCTTATGATCTGTTTGTTTGAACACCATAATTAAATTTCCTAAAGTGTAGATGACCTGGTATAGTGTGGCAGCCAGCTAGCATTCTACTTAAATCTAGATACGAACGTTATCGGCCAGACAGGTGCATTCTAGTTAAATCTATAAGATTCCTATCGATAACGGTTGAATATAGATGTAAGTAGAACGCTAGCCGGGTAACTATGCAAGGTACGTTTTGTGATCGAGGTTTGTATGCTCGGTTTCACACTGAACAAACAAACATCTCTAGTTTAATCTGAAATGGAGGCCTTTGGAAATACAGAAAACAACAGACAATAGAAAATAACAGGAATACGTCAGGGCAAAAGCTAATTTTTCGGTCATATGCAACCGCAAAATTCCATGACAGTTACTGAGACCATACACATTACATTAGCTTAAACATAATTTCTGATTTCCCCTTTTTACTAAGTTAAGTGGTGTATTGAGGATGGGGGAGTGTGTACCTGAATTTGGAAGCATTTTTTATGATTGTGTGTGAAACCACTGGAAGCGGTGTCAAATCAGCGTCTATGCTATTTGTCACTCATCTAGTAGATTTCAATCCCCACAGTAGTTGTTCTACTGACCGTTTCAAGGCAATTTCTCGGTTGCAGTTCTTTTTTCTTTATACGTAGGTGGTTGCATATGTCATGTTTGTTTTGTCATTCTTGGTCCTCTTCTCTCCTTCTTTTGGTACCCTAGTAAGGTTTGTGCTTCTTAATTGTGGTATTTACTGCGTATCTTCACTATTTATTTTCATAAACATCCGTAGGTAGCGGGATGGATTTCTTTATAAATTTCAGGGCAAAATGGTGCGAGTACTTAAGGTATCTAGCTCCCTCGGATAAATAAGGTTGACTTCCTTCACATGAGTAAAATCACTTCGACCAGAATAGCAGATGATGCACAAATTGAAAAGTTGTTCATTTTTACGATATGAGGAATTGATACACTTTCAGGTGAGGTAACTAATATTTTTTCGCCCACTTCTTAAAAGGAGTCGGCTCTAACAGGAAAAAAATTGTTCCCCGTGGGAGCGAATTGTTTCCCATTAGAGAAGACCCCTTTTCAGAAGAGGCTTGACGTGTGCAAATCAAACGGGAAGTCGCAAAAGTTATCTTACTTGTGAAAAAAGGTGGAAAGTCTACCAAGTGTTTTTAGTCCCTTTGTCTCTGCTGCTCAAGACAGCCTGTGTTTTCTGTATTCACATCACGAAAACATGCCTATATAATTTTTAATCTCCTTAACCCCCACTTTAATATAGTAAACTGGGGTGTATAGGATATAAATCATTTTTCTTATTTCTGCTCAAAAATATAGATTCTGGGGCCGGCCTCGGTGGCTTAGTTGGATGCGCCGTCCGACTGGAGACCAGGAGGGTGCGGGTTCAATCCCCGCCGAGTTCGGCAACATTCTTTCGTGGAGATTGATCATGAAATAGTTTCTACGGTCATTCTTACCCTTCCGCTGATTCAAGAAGGGCAGTTGTCAGTTTCTAGTGAAAGAATGTGCACAATACTGGTTAACCGCTTAAAGGTCTAAGCTTGCCCAGTAAACGTGTGGTTAGGTAAACTGACCGCGCTCGACATGACCCCATTGGGTTAGCTGGGCCGTAAAACCTCAACACAAACAAATAGATTGTTGGTACTCGTAAGAGCCGCATCGCCGAGGCGGTTCTAACGAGTACCCACAATCTATGTTTTGAGCAGAAATATATAAAAATTATATATATCAGAGTTTCTTATCTGAAAATTTTTAGTTTTTGGAGGTGAATTTTTCTAGATATTTGAATAGGCGTGTTTTCGAAATGAACATCTGCAACAAAAGTTTTTAATTATACCCAAAAACTCAGCTCTGTTACTTGTAACCGGGCCATGCAGGAAATATGTTTCGGGGCAAACAGCGGAGATCCTGATCAGCCTGCGCATCAGCACCTCCTTCGACACAACAGCTATTATCATTTTTACATGATTTTGTTCATTGCTCAAGGGTAAGAAACTATTTATTTCATATATTCACAACAAGTACCGTGTGGTGTTCTTTTACCGCCTCCCCGTACTTCACTGTAGCATAATTTATATTTTTCGGACCCTTTGAACCACAGTTTAACTATTTGTATTTGCATGTGTGTGTGTTCATCTATATGGTCATTCCTTTTCAACCTACTTAGCTGTTCGATGATACAATTAACAGAAGCTAATGGAAATATAAGCGTGGTCAAGCCTTGACTCTCCGTTCATGTCCCGAAGCATATCCTTATGGCTCGGGTGTTCTTTCAATTTAATGTCGTTTTTTGTATGAATATTTTATCAAGTATTGACTGTATGATGTTACTTATACTTTGTTATAGCACAACTTTGTATTTTATTGGTTGAAAGAAAGCTCTAAGAGAAATGCAATAGTGAAGTTTTTACTCATGTACTTTTTTAATTTATTTAAGCGCATTCAAACTTTTATACACACCTCGTGCGATCGTACTTTAAAACAAATAATCCCGTGTTTTGGAACCAAATGGCATTTAAACCCGCCAGCAGCAGATCAACACTGAGGACTAAAGCTGCTTGTACCTCTAATGTAAGGCATTAACCTAGAGCAGTTCTCTCCGAAAATTAGCGAAGATCAACAAACGTGTGAATATTCGCTCAGGATGTTAAGACTATCCGTTCGTGCCCTGTCTCACCATATATACTGATATTTATTCCGAGACTGAACGTTTCCAGAGATTAGATTTCTGGTATTACTAGTATTACAGTAGTTCAAATGTTGTAGAAATACGAAATGATTACTCGACTCTCCTAAAGGCTCCCTAATGCAATTAGTGAAACATCGCAGAAAAAAATGTAAATCAAATTAAATCACTGTGCTGAAACAAACTAAAGGCTCGTGGCAAACATCTCAGATACTTTGAGCCAATCCTAAAAAAATCACTTGTTGAACCACAGAGGGCCCGAACAAATGTTTCAACCTTCTGTTGCTGTGCACTTTGTTTTTTTTTTGTTTTTTTCGTTATGTCGTCATTATTTTTATGCCCCCAACTTCGAAGAAGTTGAGGGGGCATATTGGTGTGACCTTATCCGTCTGTCCGTCCGTCTGTCCATCACGCTTTTAGGTGCTTGTGAAACTAGTGAATAGCTTATGCTGGGAACTTGAGATTTAATACATGGCATAAGCGCAAACATAAGCGAACCCGTGTTTTTCCGTCGGACCTAGTATGGCAGAGTTATGCCCCTTTTCGACTGCCATTATAGCATAAAAAGCCTTCTACAGAACGGCTTGAGCTAGGATTTTTATATCTAACATACAGTTTAGCAGATTAGGATCAGTGTGTAGATGATCGGATTAACATTTTAGCAAATTCCGTAAAATATTGACGGGGTTATTCCCTTGTTTGGACTTTGTTAATATAACAATAAGAAAACCTTGTCAACATGATATCTAGAGAACCGCTTAAGCTAGGGTCCTGGTCGTCCTCGGGGCTCATTTGGATGCGTGTTCGACGAGACCAGGAGGTCGCGGGTTCGACCCCCGTCGAGGTCAGCAACATTCTTTCGTGCAGATTGATCATGAAATATTTTCTACGGTCATTTTCTCCCTTCCGCTGATTCAAAAAGAGCAGTTGTCATTTGCTGGCGAAAGAATGTGCACAATACAGGTTAACCGCTTATAGGACTATGCCTGCCCATGAACGTGTGGTTAGGTAAACTGACCGCGCTCGACATGACCCCATTGTGTTTACTGGGCCGTAAAACCTCAACACAAACAAACAACACAATGTCTAGAGAAACGTTTAAAGCAGGATCCTGATACATGTATTTGGCCAATTATTTGGGATCATTGTTTAGATAACCTAATTAAATTTTGAGCTAATTCTCGATACAAATGGCGGAGTTATGCCCCCTTTCGACGCCTTTATTACAGTGGGAAAACCTTGTCAACACAATGTCTAAAAACCGCTTGAGCTGGGATCCTGATACTTTGCACACAATTTAGAATCAATGCCTAGATGACCTGATTAACTTTTGACCGAATCCCCTAAAAAGTGGCAGAGTTATGCCCCTTTCGACTTTGCCTGTATTACATTTTAAAAAAGCTTGTGAACACGGTATATAGAAAACTGTTTCAGCTAGGATTCGGATATTTTGCACACAGTTTAGTATTAATGTTTAGATGACCTGGGAGAACCGCTTAACAGGTACTTGATATTTTGCAAACTATTTGGAATTACTATTTGGATGAAACGATAATCTTTTCAGCTTATTCCATAAAAAAGTGGCTGAATTGTGTCTTTCTTGACTTTGCCTTTATTACAATGGGAAAACCTGGTAAGCATGATATCTAAAAAAAAAAACTGCATGAACTAGGATTCTGATATTTATCATTCAGTTTAGGATCAATGTTTAGATGATCTGATTATGCCCCAACTTCGAAGGGCATATTGGTTCAGGCCTACCCGTCCGTCCGTCTATTACACTTGCATACGGTGAAGAATGGTTAGAGCTAGAATCCTACAATTTCATTTAAAGTATCAGTATAAAAAAATAAGTGGACCCGTGTTTTTGATTTTTTTGTTCTCTCTCGGAGTTCTGTATCCGTTCGTATAAGCGAATATGAATGATAAAACTATTGGTGATGCCTCACTGTTCAGTTGTTCGAATATGGCTCGATCATTGTGGGACCTTGTTAAGTATTCAACATAGTAAAAACAGAAGATAAGGACGTTTGCAGAAAAAAAAACAACAGAAATACTTGTTTTTGATTCTACCGCTTTCGTAAACAATACTATTATTTAGGAAAGCATTAAGCATCAGCGTTTATTCTTGAACTGTGTACATTAAATTCTTCTTACACTGAAAATCGATACAACGACAAAACTTGTTGTAATGATACTTCAACTGGCACGAAACCTTTGCTCAAGAGGTGACAGTAAATAAAAAAAATATACAAAGACGTTGCATTTAGTATATTAAGAAACATATGTTGTGGATAGATTGTAGAATCGTCTCAACGTAAGCCGGTGCTAAGGAAAATATGCAGCCCTGCAAACTGCATTGCTGCCAATGAAAACTAGATTTCAAATATCGTTCTTTCATGTGTTTGGTGTTTCCAAGCACAACCTTTATTGGTTGTTTATTTGGACCTCAATACAACGAAGCAAACAGAAACGTATTTGCCATTTCATTAGGGAAATACCCGATTTGGTAACAAATCCGCTTATACTAACTCTCTGTCAGTCTATCAAAATTGGATAAAATCCTCTTCACAAGCAATCATTGCTAAGTCGGTTCTTAGTAGATTTATTTCATTACAGAAGTAAGAAATCCTAGCGTGACATGTTAATGTTTTAATTGCAATAATTTGTCCAAAATAATGATACCAAATTTAGTTGCTTGATTTACACCCATATATTCATTTTTTATAACTTCGTAGGCAGCAACAAAATGACACTGAAGGGAGCTGGAGACATCTGGTACACTTCCGCTATCTGTTACAAGGGAGATAACAGTTACGACGTACACTTTGCGATTAAGCGTATCAAATTCTTTCTGAAAAGGAATCTGCCCATTAAAGAAAGAATATACTCCTTTCCCTGCTGAGAACAACCCTTTACAGATTTTTAACACAGTTACCCCAGACAAAATTCTAGAACCAAAATGCAAGCAGAGTAGATCCGGCTCTTTATAAACATTGTTTGAATAAGTATTCGATTTGGTTCACCAGACTGAAAGGGTCAATGCTCACAGATGCTCATTTAGACAAGATTCATTATCCCGAAACTTTGCTGGTCATATCTCCTTTAAGCCTGTGTCGATCCTGACGCCACATTCGGCAGCAATCTGACTCTCCAGTTTCTCGTATCTGTCTAACATGACATCATATATCTATAAATAATCATCATGTGTTAACATTTTCCCTCTCTGGGCTAATTCAATAGACGACAAATTGATGATATTTTACTTATTTTTCCCAGAAAACAGGATGTGACGTTTCATGCAAATTGTCTATAATGGGGACAATTTGCAGGAGACAATATGCATAGATTGTCAAAACCTGTTTTCAAAGGAAAATGAGAAAAAAACAAACAACAACAAACATTTCAATATGTCGTCTGCTGAAAAATTTACACATATTGCTAAGCGTTAACATAACAGTAACTATTTTCTTTTGACGGTTTCTTCAGTTATAATCATCAATGGAAAATGTTTTCATTCATAAGTGTAGAAACAACAAAGAATGTTACCTTTGTAAAGATTTTTTCCGTAGTTATCCAAAGTATTCGGATAGGTAGTACGTATCGCAATTAGACGGTTTAAGGACACCTCGTCACTTGGTAGACATATTCAAATTTAGGACAGGGATGGCAAAACATTGAGGTTTCCAAATATTTAGGGTAAATACGGTATTTTACTAGTACTTCCAGTGACTGTATATTCAAAATTTCTTCAGACGTCTATAAACTATAAACTAAAGAACGCGGAATATCAACAGAATTATATATTTGGCTGTGCTATTCCAGATATCTGCCAAAATGGCTCAATATTCATGTAAACGTAAACCGCAGTGCCATTTCCATAACTATTGGTTAGACTTGTTTTCGTCAGTTGCTTGTATCTGTTACAATGTCGTAGTCATATGAGCTGCAACATAAGTAAACGTACCTACCGACATGTGCGCCCAAATCAGCCTGCGTATCCGCTCAGTCAGTTAAGAGTCCTCTTTGTCAGCATGAAGATACTTTGCATTCTTGACTACCCAAAATGTGCCCAATGAAGTTTCTGATCAGACTATTTAAATGTGCAGGCTATGCTGAAGTTCGCTGGGTGCACATGTCAGAAGACACGTTTTCTAACGTTGTGGCTCTTATTATAATCTATTTCCTGGGGAAAAAAGTAGAAATGCGTACTTGATTAAATAATAGCTACTTGCTAAAATCAAGAATACAAAATAAATAAATAAATAAATAAAATACTCAATACGAGAAATTGCCAACATAAATATCGATATAAACCCAAATATCTTATAGGAAAACCGAAACCAATTATGAAAAAAAAAATGAAAAAATGACAAAAGAAAAAGAAATAAATATGTTAAAAAAGGTAAGAGAAAAGTCCAGGGAGTGCCACAATCACAAACAGCAACCCTTCCCAGACACCAAGAAGAAGAGGAAACCGACAAAACCAAACAAGCACAAATAGAATAAACGCACGAAAAGCACTAAGATTAGCTCTCTTTTCCCCAAGCGAGGTAATCGCAATGCTAAAAGGACTGAAAACACTAGAACAAAATAACACAACGTAAGGCATAAAACAAATCGCCTCGTAGAATAAACCATAAAGCAACAAAGAGTAAGACCAACACCGGGACCACCGCCTTAGAATTCTCTTTGCCACAGCAGTTTCATAATAAGATCGATGATGAAAAACTCTCAATAAAATTAATGTTTATGAACAAAAATTTAATGATATATTTAACAAAAAATATTGGAATTTTGATGAGGTCTAAAGCGGTGATAGTAGAAGGGAACGAAAAAAAGTCAAGGTATTTTGCATTGTTAGAAACAAAAACGTGCAATATACATTAGGTATAAATGGTATAAATGGCAGAATACTATCTGATGCGAAAAGAATTTTAAATGAGGAGAAATATTTTATAAAAATATGTATAAAAAGCATATCCCAGGAAATTATGAAAACAACCTTCACAGTCCGATTCGTGATACTGTGACGAAAACATTGAAAGAAGAAGAAAAATAATGTAAAGATATTTTGACAGAATATGAATGCGGCTTAGCTTTAAAAGATATGAAAAGATAATAAATGTCCCGGTTTCGATGGCATAACAGCAGAATTTTACAAACTATTTTGACATTATATCAAACAGCATTAAATAACGTTTTGAATTTTCTTATGATATGGACAATTTGACGCATCGAGAAAAGCAAGGTTTCATTTCCTTTGATAGAAAAGCCGGGAAAAAAATAAGCAGAATGTGTCGAAGTGGCGCCTTATAACATTACTCAATATTGATTACAAATTGTTAAAAAAGCCGTAGCAATCAGATTAAAAAAAATACATTAAAATATAATAGATGATACCCAAACTGTTCCAGTAAAGACAGCTACATAGGCGCAAACATATGAACGTGTGGAGTGCTTAGATGAATATAATTTGCCTGATACCATGATTTTGCAGATTGTGAAGCAGCATTTGACAGTGTAAGTCACGATTTTTTTTATTTTCGGTTTTAGAGTATTTAACTTCAACCACAGCTTATATTTGAATGTGTAGAATGTTTCTGTAATGATATTGCGGGACGTGTGATTAATATTTCCGGTCATTTTGTTTGGAAAGAATCTGTCTTTTTGGTTTTTGCTTGTAGTGTTTTGATTGTGGTGCCGTTGCTTAAAGAGCGTCCCTCTTTCCCTTCGGTGTATTGAACGGAAGGTGTTAAGTAATTGCATCGATTCCTGATCATTGCCTTCCATTCTATTGTTTAAAAGAGGGGTTGATCTCGGATGCCCATTATCACTACTGCTAATTATTCTTGCCATAGACATTTATCACAAGCCATTTAACGAAACACAAATATAAAGGGAATGACATGTTTTCATTTGGAAATAGAAATATAATGTTTGTAAGTGGTGCTACATTTATACTAGATGGTTCGGAATTATCCTTTACCTCCTTAACAGAGTTACCTAACGATTTAAGTAAGAACTGAAGCTGAATATAGATAACACAGACGTGTGAAGGCTGTTATTTTATAAATAAACTTTAAACATTCAGAAGAGAGGAAGTTTGATTGGTCAACAGAAAGTGAAACAAAAATATGGGAATTATTTTTCATACAGACAAAACAAAATTCAGGAGCAAATTCTATTTCCAAAACTTTAAGAATTTGAAAATACTTTGAAGAGGTGGAAGCATAGAAAACTTATTTTTATGGGCAAACTAGCCGTTATTAAAACGTTTGCAGTTCCTATAGTAACATTGCCATTCACGTTTTACCCAATCAGCCGAATTATTTAATAGATAATTTGCAAGAAAAATACAAACTAATATCCTATCATAGTGTCAGATAAATTATAGAAATGAAGTTGCAACTCTATCAAAAGGGATCTTGTGGCTTAATTAAAGAATATAAAGAAGGAGAAAAAACAAGTCACTAAGTGCTAACACGGTCATAATTGAATTAATTTAACCGAGCATTTATCAAAATCCGGTTATCAACGTGCAAGGGATTTTCGCGTCAAGTTGGTGTCTGTGCACCAATGATTCTTTGCATAATTGTTTTCATTGTAACGAGTGCAGATTTGTGTTTTAGCGCAATAGTAGAGTACATATTGGAATAAAGTCCGAAAATAATGCCTCTAAGACGCTATTTGTTACAAAATGAAAGGCAGAGTGCTCTTGGTTATCTTCTAGCTTGTCAGACCCAACGTCATGTTTAACGTTAGCCAGGTCGATATAGGCAGGTTGTGACAGTTGTATCTGGATACTAGGGATGTACAGCGAATACCTGATAAAGGTTGTTTGCGGGTCACAAATGAAGCGAAGGACCGTTTGTCGCGTATGACACGACGTCGACTGTTCGACTCCACCGTTACGCTAAATAGGGACTTTGAAAAGACGTATGGTTACAATATCTCTGTTCAGACTGTCAGAAACAGACTTCGTGCTGCGAACCTGCGGGCTAGAAGACCGATCGTGCGACCGCCATTGGCCCCAAATCTGCGAAGATGTCGTCTACTGATTACCCGCGATTAGCTGCAATTTGGATGTCAACTGTTGCGCTACGTTTTATGGACTGATGATTCCAAATTCAATTTGGATTTCAATGACGATGAGACAAAGACATGGATATTTCCGGAATTGCTGTGTGGTAAAGCATGACCGGTTTGACGGGGTGGGGGTGGGGGTGTGGATTGGGTCAGCACTCGTATGGGCCGGCATATTCTTTGACGGTCGCACAGATCCTTACGTCATTAGGAATGAGGTTGCGAATGCTGTTCGGTACAAGAACGAAATCCTAGACCCTATTGTGCGCCCTTAAACTTACTGTCTAGGGTTTATCCTTCCTGATGGACGACAATGCACGCCCGCACCGAGTACGGGTGGTGGACCAGTATCTGGAGCAAGAGAGCAAAGAGCGGCTGGACTGGCCAGTGAGGTCCCAGTCCTCAATCTAAATAGATAATGCGTGGGACATGCTGCAACGCAGGGTACCCTATCGAGATCGCCAACACAGGACTCTCCATGAGCTCACCGGCATACTGATTGTAGAATGGCACAAAGACCCGTCGCAGACATCCACAGGCTGATTCTCAGCTTTCCTCGCAGATGTCAGGAAGTGATTAATGCGCGTGGTGGACACACACGATATTAACAGTTATTTGAGAGAAGAATACAAAACGTGGGTCGTTTGGTTTATTTTTTTACCCTATTCAACCAGTCTGAAACACAGACTTTTTAGTGTGGCTGTGTTTGATGAAGACCTAAGATGTTGTTTTCTACTGTTTTGTTAAGACAGGAATATTCTATAATGAACACACACACACACACACACACACACACACACACACACACACACACACACACACACACACACACACACACACACAAAACAAACAAAAAAAAAGCAAAGAAAACAACAATAAAAACAAACAAAACAGGTAATTTCACACGATATTGTAAAGATTTCTATGAACAAACTTATGTTCATATATATCTATTTTGACTGATATACATGACCCTTTAATATTTAGTTGAGTTTATACCCTGAATTGATTAACGTTTAATTTATAGAGCACGATTATGATTTCAGAAAATTAATGCAAAGTTTGGCAGTCCTGCCTAATTCATAGCAATAGTGCGGCAGTTGCACGATGGTATGCTAGAAAGGGTTCAAAATGATGGCGAGTTTTCTGGTACATTCCCTGTGACAAATGGAAGGCTGTGTACTAGCTTCAACACTGTTCAGCATTGGTATACCTATTAGGTGGTATACCTATTAGTATTATACCTATTAGGTATCGCGTTGATGGGAAACTGTTCAACCTAAGAAGGTTGCAAGCTAAATCCAAGGTGCGGACAGAGGTGGTAGAGGAGTTCCTCTTTGCTGATAGCATGGCAGTGGATGCTCGAACAGACGAAAAAATGCAAAAAGGTGTGGATCAAGTATCCGATTCATGTGACAGCTAACATTCAGCATCAAAACGACTGAGGAAGTATATCAGCCAGCACATGGAAAGTCTTACAAGGAGCCTATCATCACAGTGAAAGGTCAACGATTGCAAATGGTAGATAAGCTCACCTATCTTGAAAGCACATTTTCTAGAGCTGTGCACATCGATGATGAAGTTAGTAACAGGATTGCCAATACTAGTGAAGCATCTGGCTGACTATGTGGAAGTATTAGGGATCGACGTGGAATCAGATTTCACAAAAAGCTGGAACTGTACAGATCCATGGTGCTGCCAACACTATTATACGCATGCGAAACTTGGACAGTTTACCAACGGCATGCAAAAAAGACTGAACCACTTCCATACAAGCTGCTTAGAAACTGCTAAAGATCAAATGGCAAGACAGGATTCCAGACACAGAATTCATGAAAAGGGCAGGAATGCAGAGTGTACATACTCTTCTGAAATTGGCACAGTTAAGATTGACAAGCCGTGATACCAGAATGCCTGATGAACGTTTGCCAAATAAAATCCTCTGTTGAGAACTAAACGCTCACATGGTGGTCAGAAGCAGCAATCCAAGGACACCCTCAAAGCCTACACTAAAGACTTCAACATTCAAACAGAGTCGTGGGCACAGATTGCACAGGATCGAACAAAGTGGCGAGTCCTCATAAGAAGGGGTGCTGAAATACTATTTTTACTTTTTTTTATATTAATGACAATTATTCACCAAAAAGACATGTTTAATAGAACCTGAACATGACACACACACACACGCACATACACGCACACACACATAGTTATTACGTGCTTATGGGTTTTCAAAAACTTTTGTTTAGTTATAAGAACGGTTCTGGACGAGAGAAAGCCAACGAAAGAAAGCCAAGACATAGTATTTTCATACATTAAAAAAAAAATAAAATAGAATAAAACAACATAAAGCCGGCCTCGGTGGCGCAGTTGGATGCGCGTCCGACTGGAGACCAGGAGGTCGCGGGTTCGACCCCCGCCGAGGTCGGCAACATTCTTTCGTGGAGATTGATCATGAAATATTTTCTACGGTCATTCTCTCCCTTCCGCTGATTCAAGAAGGGCAGTTGTCAGTTTCTGGCGAAAGAATGTGCACAATACTGGTTAACCGCTTGGAGGACTAAGCCTGCCCAGTAAACGTGTGGTTAGGTAAACTGACCGCGCTCGACATGACCCCATTGGGTTGACTGGGCCGTAAAACCTCAACACAACAACAAAACAACATAAATATATATTTTCAACAAGATGAAGTGGCGATGTTATGAGAAAACAGATAACACTAGATGCGACTGCGTTATATCTCAAACTTTGATAACTACAAATGTAAATGTGGTGGAACATCACGCTTTTTATCCTTATTGACCAATTATATGGTAGACAGAACGTTACTATTATGTAAACAGTGCGTATTTGGTGAACAAAACAAAATTTTAATAAAAAAGAAATGCGTATATCGCTGTATGTGTACAGAGGACGGTAAAGTTTGAAAGTCATTATACCTTTCCTAATCCTGAGGTAGGCGTTGCCACACATTCTGGCTTTGTCACTGCACCAAGAGCACCAATGTCATTTAGGCCTTCTAGAGCTGCGAACGAATATAAAATACCATATTTATTCTAAGTACACTAAATCTTCAATGACTCGGTCGCCGATGGCTCGGTTACCGTGGCTAATTAAACAGACCATTTGCGTCCTGACCTTGCATCATAATAAACCCATACTAGCTCCAACTATACATGTCCAGAACAAATATTCATGGTCTAAAAGATGTTCGAGCCATTGAAGTTCGACTGTAGTGAAGACTCCGGTGTTTTAAATGCCGGGTAGGTAATCTTTTGTCTGACATAAAGGTTATCTCCTTTTCTAAAATGGCGAACCATCTTGAAGGTTCATGCGTTTGCCTTACTGTTCCTACAGCAAATTGTAAAGAAGCCCAGAAAGAACCACATCACAGCCTACCAAAAAACTAAAAGGAAGAGTAAACAAAATACGACGGACGCACACACTTCTCAAACCAACGGAAAGCGAAGTAACCAGACCCTCCTTCCCTAATGAGGTGACAACAACAAAAACATCAATGCTAGCAGCAGAACGAGAAAACGTAACGCACGAATACAAAACGGAGTGCAAAATGGGTAGTCACAAAATGGCTGATCACAATGCTAGAAATAAAATAGGACATGCAGCGAGGAGCCACAAAACTAAATATACTAGCGGAAAAAAATAAACTGTGCAAGTGAAAAATGTTCAGGTATCGCTCCATTTTATAAATTAAAGCTTGAATCTTTACACAGGCAAGTTGTGTATCCATCCCAGTCATTTACACTGGTCAGTGCATGAATTGCATGGGTAGTTTATCTGTTTGGCCAACGTCTTCGTGTCTACGATTTTTTTTTTTTTTTTTTTTTTTTCGGGTAGCAGTCAAATCGTTTGTCGACTAAGCATATGTACAAGCAGAGTGTTGATGCCTGTAAAACAGAAAATCAGGGTAATTTTGAAAAACGTCTTTGATACGCTATGCCAAGTTTGAATGAAACTGACAGATGGCGCGCCGTAGGCATGATTGAAGCTGGCGTACGTCATACTGATGTTGCAAGACCATTTGGTGTGCACCGAAATACTGTAGACGCCTTGTGGAGACGGTACCAACAGTTTGGGACCACCAGAGACCGGTGTCGGTCAGGACATCCACGCGTAATGTCTAATCGTCAGGATACGTACATCCGGGTTGTTCATCCCTGTGATCGACTCAGAACTGCTACTTTGAAGCTAGATGTATTCCTGGTCTTAGGAGGATTAGTCCCCGAACGGTACGTAATCGATTGCGTGGACGAGGCATACGGCCACGACGTCCAGCCAGACGTCCTGTTATCCAGCAACGTCATCGTGTAGCACGTTTCACCTGGTGTAGACGACACATATACTTTAAGCAACAGGACTGGGCACGTGTTCTTTTCACGGATGAATCCAGGTTTTATCTCGACAGCAGCGTGGCGAAAGAATGTGCACAATACTGGCTCATGAACCGCTTAGAGGACTAAGCCTGCCCAGTAAACTTGTGGTTAGGTAAACTGACGGTCGTTCTAGAGTGTACCGTCGTGTTGGTGAACGTTTTCATGACAGTTGTGTGATTCAGAGGCGTCCTTTCGGCGGAGGTAGTGTGATGGTGTGGGTTGGAATCTCATCCCGTGGCAGAACAGCTCTTGTAGTTGTGGACGGCACACTTACATGCATCAGATACCGTGACGAAATCATACGGCCTCATGTTCTCCCATTTGTGCAACAACATAACGCCACGCTGCAACAGGATAACGCTCGCCAACGTGTCGCGCTGATCGTCACCGACAGAACAATGTTTATGTGCTGCCCTTGCCTGCAATGTCACCGGATTTGTCTCCTATAGAGCACGTTTGGGATGAGATGCAGCGTCGCTTATGTGGCCTCCAACATCAGCCGTTGAAGTTACCTGACCTGTCACGTGCGCTTGTGAAAATTTGGAATGGTATTCCCAAGGCATGTTTTAGAACACCTGTTGTATCAATGAGGCGTCGTTGCCAAGCATGCATCGATTCCATTGGTGGACATATACGGTATTGATGAGCTGAACTGTGTTTAGAAGACGTCTCTGAAAACTGATCTCTATCCAAGACGCTGCTGATGCAATAACCATGTCAACTGAGCTGGTGTTAAATAAAGGTCAGATAAAACCCTGATACATTTTGTGTAGCAATTTCTTGTATACTTCCTAAGTTACAGCATATTATACCCATGCACAGTTTATTTTTTCCGCTAGTAAGAAAGAACAACACAAGAATCACAGCCGTAGTATAAACTAAAACCTTATCAGATTTACTCCAAAATGTTCAACCACTGTCACGCCTAAAGTAATGCTTTCAGCATTTATGTTGGACCGTAGACTCAACGACGGCTAAATCCTGAACCTTTTATAGATTTTTTTTGTCAGATCTTACTCCTATGTGGTCGGGCTTACCGTTTTTCTACTAGTGGTGTTCATTTGCTCTGACTTTCAGTTTGTTCTGACTTTCAGTTTATTTTTAAGACAATGTGCGGAAGCTAATTGATATTTTATGCGTTTATCCACTGACGAATTAAGAAACCCTAGATGAATAGAACAATTGCGTAAAGCTGGAACTGTATCAGGAATAAGGGCGAGGGTTGATCGAACGTAAAACCAGGTTAAAAGCAACAGTTTTACGTTGGGAGGATGGCAGTTGCTCCAGGTATAAGTAGTTCGAGCCACTGGGAGTTTATCATAGCGCCGGATCAGGAGGCAAATGGAGATAATAATAGTATGTTTTTTCGACTTTCTATAAAACAAATGGTATGTTGAGGATAGTAGAGGCGAGTATAATGAATACGCACAATTTATGCTTTCATGATAAAATAAGAAAATTTCCCTAAAATATCCACAAATATTTGTCTTCTTCAGCTATATGAAGGATTTGCTACGGCCTCAAAACGTGTTTGGATCAGCCATTGGTTTTTGAACTATTAAAGTTTTACTGTACTTTTTATTGTTAGAAGTATTCAGATCTGGTTCTACATGCTCTTTACTGAAACATGTCTACTGTAGAGGAAGTAATGCACCCTATGTTCGCAAATGAAATATGGTACAGGTTTGCTTGCTACATAGCTACACGATAAGATACATCATGTCCGTTTAATTTCTGGCGAAAGAATGTGCACAATACTGGCTCATGAACCGCTTAGAGGACTAAGCCTGCCCAGTAAACTTGTGGTTAGGTAAACTGACCGCGCTCGACATGACCAATTGGGTTGATTGGGCCGTAAAACCTCAACACAAACAAACAGATGTCAGTTTACTATAATTACATGCTGATGTTTCATATTTACAAAGTGCCTAGGAGCAGTCTTTACGCGGTTTGCAATTCACAAAGTAAAAAAGTGAACCCAGGATCTGATACACCCAGATCCACATCAAGTTCTCAAAATTACAGGGAAAGACAGACATATATTAAACAGCCACAAAACGAGCAGTTGAGCGCAGAGTGGCAGCCTGGTGGCACTTTCTCCCAAAAACTGTGTTCTCCAAACGTAACTGAATATTACCTTAAACTCTCACAATTGTTAAAAACATTTATTAGTGGTGAAACAATACAGCACATTTGGCTCAGTTGGCTCGTAGCGTTAGAAATCTGAACAGTTAGTCAGTACAGAACATTTAACAAAAAAGTACATTGAAAGTATCGCCTTAGAAAGGTCAGTAATTTATTACTGAGTGGATAGGCGGGTTTGGTAGTGGGAAGGGTGCGGGGCTCACCCTTGCCTCGACCTTAGCTTGAATTAATGGTATATATATTCGGCGCAAAGTAAGTTCGGGACTATTCCGGAATTGTCCTGCGCAAAGTTAGAATTCTCACTTTGTCCGCCAATTAACAATTCTAGAATTGCGCAGGAGATATTGTAGGTGATAAATAAGGTGCATGTGCTTGTGCAATGTGGGAATAGTTTGGACAAAGTGAGAATAGGTTAAACTAGTAGTTTGGTTAGTGGAAAGATGGAATGAGAATTAGTTTCAACTTGTAAAAACGGCACACAGCTCCTACTACCAACTAACAACGCCCCTACAATTTTAGATTTCTTCCTTACAGGCACTTACCATAATTCTAGAAACAGAATGTACATGTACCATCGTAACGAAAGTAGTTTCATTTTTTTTCTTTTTTGTTTTTATTTATTTATTCTTTGTTTCTTGATTAGATAGATAATCTGATAGATAGATAGAGATAGATAGATAGATAGATAGATAGAGAGAGAGAGAGAGAGAGAGAGAGAGAGAGAGAGATCTGCAGATCGGCATACTTTAAAGTACTTGATTAATGCTTTGTTTTGCTTTAATTGTTAACCTATGATGTTGTAAAACGGAAACGACATTCGGTTTTATTCTTTTATACGGTATCAGGAAAACTGCCCCCCCCCCCACCTCCGGAAAACTGCCCCCCCCCCACCCCACGGAAAACTGCCCCCAAGAAAAAAACTGCCCCTAGGGAATCTTCCCCCAGAAAACTGCTCCGACCCCCCCCCCAAACCCCCAAGGAAATGTGCCGCCCATAAATGATTTATTGTACATGTACTTTTCTCATGTATATGCACTTTTCTCATGTATATAAATAATGTTGATAATAATAATAATAATAATAGTAATTTTTGAAACCAATATAGCAATTTAATATCTATTGATTGCATTTTAGTGTTGCAATCAAAGTGACAAAACCCATTGTTGATAATAATAATAATAATATTTTTTAAAAGCACTATAGCAATTTAATACCCATTGATTGCATTTTAGTGTTGTAGATAGAAATAAATTCCACATGAATGCTTTTTAATCACACACACAAAAAACAAAAAAACAAAACAAAACAAAAACAAAACAAAACAAAAAAAAAAAAAAAACAAAAAAAACATTTAAACACTTGTCAACGGATTAGGATTCTCTTTGCAGAAAAACCTTTAAATAGATAATTGTTTTTAAGTACTATCTAGACTAGAGATGATTATACTTATATATAAGAGTAAAGGCGGTGGTAATTGGTGCTACTATAATTCTTTAATTGGTGATCAAAACAGACAGGGTTGTTTTTTTTTTTGTTTTTTTTTTTTTCTCTTCAAAGACTGCTTAATCAAACATCTAATCAAGTTCGTCATTTTTTATGGCAATTTCTTTGTAATGTATTTACAGTCTTTTGTTTGAATTGAAGTTCAAAGAGTTTATGTGCATAAAAAGTGTTGCTTCTATAGCATTTTATCAGTTGTCTCATTGCTACAATGGATACTGTTACGTCTCAGCGAGGAAGTGCTAAGTTTATTTTAGACGGATATATGTACGTTAAGCAGAAGAACTTAGCAATAAGTGCGATTTTTCACCTATGGCAACTTGTACCTCAAAGAGCTCCTATCTTAGAGTTATAAATTGCCATCTCCACCTGATGAGGCTTGTGGAGGAGCCAAAATAGTTTTTTTTCTTTTTTTATCATACATCTATTATGGGGGGGGGGGGGTGCAGTTTTCCTAGGGGGCTGTTTTCTCGGGGGGGGGGGGGCAGTTTTCCTAGGGGGCTGTTTTCTCGTGGGGGGGGGGGGGGCAGTTTTCCTCGGGGGCAGTTTTCCGGGGGGGGGGGGGGCAGATTTCAGGGGGCAGTTTTCCGGGGCGGGGCAGTTTTCCGGGGCGGGGCAGTTTTCCCGCGGGGGGGGGGGGCAGTTTTCCTAGAACCCTTTTATACATTAATACATTTATAAGCATCCCTGTGATGTTTTTCCTCTGAGAAACAACCAATCATATTCACCAGTACTTGACTCGTATTTCCGCAACACTAAAAGAGATAAGGTCACTTTTGTTCGCTTAACCAAGGAGATTTCTGTTTGGTTGTTTTCCAGAGATGAACGTTTTATATGTATGCTTGTAACTGTAGAATCCCACCCCCGAATGGCTCGATGCTACAACAAAAACATTATAATTTTGCACAGTTTATTTACACAAACAAATCTCAACGTTTCGTCTGATTAAAGCCCTTTTCAAGAGAGTTAAGCTAGTGAAATAAACTGTGCAAAATATATGTGTAAAAATATTGTGCGCGTATGAAAAACATTATAGACTTCCAGTGGTACCAAGAGGAAGAGTAAACACAACATTATGTGACTTTTACGCAGAAAGCGGCGTCTGATCAGGGTTCACTCTGTTTGCTACTCATTCAGCTCTATTTTAAACATATCAACATGTAGTAAATTATATTTGTTTTTAACTTTTAGAATAAGTATGGTAATGAGTTATGGTGTCCTAATACTCATGGTAAATACCGTACTGTTTAATATACCCACGCACTCCCAAATAAATGTACAACGATAAATATTCTCACTTTGCCCCGATTCCTACTTTGCGCAGGAACTATTCTGGAATCGTCTTGCGCAAAGTAAGAATTCCTACTTCGCCCGGCTAACGTTGGAACCAATCAACTAGACTCGGCGGTCGCATAAAGAATTATGCCATTTCTGTTATGCAAGAGAACATACAGAAAATTGTCCAACACGTAAATATGCATAGTAATACAAGATAATAAATAATAATTATAAAAAAAAATAACAAAAGTTCTTAAGCTAGATCGTTTTTGAATAACTTTCGTCCTCATTTGATGGAGGTTAGAGAAACAAAGGAATCTAAACATCTGATAAAGACTGCCGAGGCTGCTATGTACACGATCTACTTCAAGTCCAAGGAATATTAATGTTAAAAACGTTTTATCCAGACTTCTCAAATATGTATTTAGATGAAACATTTCGTACCATAAATTCAATCTTTCTTGAGCACCGAAAGAACAGCCATGGATACAATGATCCACAATATTGTTATAGTTACAATTACAACGCAGACAGCTTAATGGAGAAAGTACATTATCAGCAGTACGTGCAATCATTTGGATGCATGAAATGCTCTGAGATAATACATGAGGGTTTTCTTTGGACGATATCCACATACTATGCGGACTGTAATCAGTATGTAACCTTCTGAAACGATCAAATTCGGGAGCTGAAGTCCTATTCAGCCATGCACAAACTTCTTTCTCTTGTATACGACATCTCACAAAGCGTTTCCAACTGCTCTTACTGGGAAAATTATTGTTCTTTTATATAGTCATCAAAATAATTCTTAAGTTCATACTTTTCAAGAATATTAATATTATCTGGAATGTACCCTTCCTATAAATCTCTTTAAACAACAAAAGTAGCTATACGTTTATAAAAACATGACTGAACCCAACAGTTCAAATCATTTCTAAAAAACTGTCCAAATAATATCAATTTCTTAAAGTCAGTCTCAGACTCAGTAGAATAAATACCTAACAGACTTAAGGCAGCTTAAGTTCTAATATTTAAACCTTGCATAAATTTAACACAAAACCTGTGAGCCCTTTCTAATATCAATATTTGGCTTGCAGTCAAACAAAACCAACTTTCACAGCCATAAAGGGTTTTCGGTAAAACTACAGAGCTATATACAGTCAAACCTGTGTTAGTGGTCACCTCTATTAAGCAGCCAACCTGTGTTAAGCAGCCAGAGGAAAGTTGCCCGAAAATTCATAGACTTATATATTTGAACTGTATTAAGCAGCCACCTGCCTTCAGCAGCCACATTTTAAGCATCCCATGGGTGGCTGCTTAAGACAGGTTTGACTGTATCTTCTTACAAGATAACGGGTGCAGGCCATTTGAGTTAAGTAAACCACAGTTCACCAGACTAAAAAATGTACCCTTTAAAGGGCAAATATAAAGAAATTTAAAATATTCCTGGTTTTCAGGGTGTTGATAGAATGCTTTAAGAGAATTATTTTGTTGAAAACCCCATCAAAAAATTCCAATCCAATCAAAAGTTATGGTGATTAATTTACGATACCTACCTTTTTTCCTGTTAGAGTAACCTCCCTTGGATTGTGTATTGATTAAGGCCCACAATGCAATATTCTGTGATGTCATAGTGGAACTTAAATTTTAAATTGAAATTTTAAACAGGAATATTCTGCATTTCCTTATATGCTACACAGTTTTTCTCCTTAACCATTATTGAAATTGGTCTCTGTCCACAAATAAGCCCATGAATAGAGAATTTAACTCAAAATTTAACCTGTTATTTAAATTTAAAGCTAAATTTTAAAATGTTTAAAACTTGACTAATATTAAATTTTTCGTAAGTTTTTTTTAATAATAGTGAATTTTGGGTGTATCTCATATAAATGAATACCAAAAAAGTCAATTTTGGCTAATTATTAAGCATTGTAACTGGATTTTAAATTAATTAAATGAAATTTTTAAATTTGAAATGTAACACTTTAAATGGAAAATAAGAGCTAAATTCCTATGTATATTAGTTTAAAGGAGCTGAATAAATTAAACAATATGAAAACTGAATTGATGCAGGTTAAAGAGCAAAAAATATTGGCAATTTAAAAAAGTTTAAAATTTTACTGTTCCCTTATGATGTCATAAAAAGGCTCATGAATATTAATGAGGCAGCCTGAATTCAATCCTCTTGGATGTTAAATATCAAATTTTAAATCGCAATATTTCAGAAACCGTTTAAGATAATTTGATGCGGTTTTCGGCAGTCACCTCCTTACTGAAGTGCCCTTAAATATTAAGTAGAATTAAAACCTTTATATTTGCCCTTTAATTTATCAGCAGCCTCCTTAACATTAATGTCAATATGTAGATATTTATTACAGTTAACCCCCAAATGCTTGTAGTTTTCAGCTTCGTCAACAGCATTTGGACCTAAGCTTCAATGTCTGTTGCTTCTGCCGTAATATGCCTTGCTTTCATTAAAAACTAAAACAGAAAACTTTATCGGTACGTACTCGTATCGCCATTTGCATGAATATCGATAACAAATAGCCAACAACATATCAAGTCCAGACTTCGATAAAGACAATAACACCATATCATCCGCCACCTTTAATGCACACAGAACCAGGCCAAGCATCATGAATCCAGCTATGCATGCATAAAGTTCACTAATTAAGTCGTCTATATAGCAGAGGTACATAAAAGGTGAAACCACACCTCCTTGGCGGGCTCCCTGCAATATCGAGAACCACTCGGAATGGTGGCCATTGTAGATCACACGACTGGTCATGTTTAAATGTAAATTAATAATTACACGTAATAATGTTGACCTGATACATTTCTGGTAAAGTTTCAAAACAAACCATTATGCCAAATCTGATCGAAAGCTTTCTGAACGTCTAAAAACAAACAAATAATTTACTATGACGCTCTTTAGCAAATAAGCAACATTCCTTTAACATCACGGGGGTCATGTTACAACCAATATTCGGTCTAAATTCACCTTGTAACGTATTCAATGGCTCACTTAAATTGCTTTCTAGTAGTCTTAAAAGAAACCTTTCGAACAGTTTTAGAATTGCAGATGAAAGTGTAATAGCACGATAATAAGTGAGAATTCTTACTTTGCGCAGGACAATTCCGGAATTGTCCCGATTCTTACTTTGCGCAGAACATATATATTGAAAGGAAAAATAACATCAAATGGCTTTATATATATATATCACAGACCACGTGAAGGTCTTCTAACTCATCCACGTATTATTACGGGCCGTCAAATGCATTTCATCAAACATTTTTAATTATTTAATTAAAATAAATGTGGCCGGCCAAAATTTAGAAGAATGACAGCATTCCTGTTTTAGAGGTAAATTATTCGCTCCAAAATCAACTGGAATTGAATGCCAGTAAAGATAAAATCTTGCAGCATACAACAGGACGAAGATACGCATGCCCATGAAAAAGATTTTTATATATCTGGGAGCACATTTATATTAGTACAAAGAATAGTTGTTGTTTTTTTTACCAAGTTTTGCCCTGTAGCAGCCGCCTAAAGGAGCTGAATTAGGCACATCTATAGTGTAGACTGGTTTGTTGAATATATCGGCTATAACCTACAAGAATAAAATTTAGGTCTAAATAAGAATGAATAATAAATACACATTCAAGGGATGCAACCCTGTAAATTGTTTTTCTCCCTTCTGAAAAGGGGCTTATCATGCTAACCGTTACATGTAGTATTCATACAGACAGACCTGGGCAAACAATGTAGACCCAGATTCAGTCTATACCATTTGTCATTCAACAAGCAATTTTCAAACAGGCTTTAGTAACGATGACCTGTTGTGAACAAGTACGCTAAGAGGTTTAGGTTTTCGGTTACTTAGTGTTAATACGGTACTCAACAAGGCAGTAAATAGAATAAGAGGACAATAAAATACAATGGTTTGAAGAGTTTAAATGATCAGGCCCCGGGGATATTGAACTTTGTTTCGTTCTCAACTCAGCTGAGCATAAAATTCCTCTGCTAGTAAATATAAAAATGCCACATTACGAAAACACGCCTATTCAAATATATTGAAAATTTTACAACCAAAAACGGGAAAATTTCCAGATAAAAAATTCTGATATTTTTCATAATTCTACTTAAAACATAGATTGTGGGTACTCGTTAGAACCGCCTCGTCGAGGCGGTTCTAACGAATACCCACAATCTATGTTTTGAGCGGAGATAAGAAAAATAATGTATACCCCTGTAAACCCCAGTTTTACTATATAAAAGTGGGGTTTCAGGGGGTCAAAATTATATAGGTGTGTTTTCGTGATGAGCAATAGTTGTCATTTTCACAACTATTAGCACAGAAATTTTTATGCTGACCTATGTAGAGCAAGGTAGAATTTGCATTAGTTTTAATAATATGAGATTTATAAGCTGGACAAATGTCATGCTCAGCTGAGTTGAGCACGAACAGAATTTTATTACCTCGGGACCTGATATTTTAATACTAACAATATGTTAATACATATACTGTACATGTACTTATAAGATTCAACGATGAGCAAACAATATATCAACTGGGTCGCACCATGCAAAAACGTATCTCCGGGCATATGCGGACAGCAAAGACCCTGATAAGCCTACGAATCCGAGCAGTCTCAGGGCCTTCACTGTCCGCTGATAGAATCATTGGCTACTACAGAATGCATTATTGAAAAGCAAAAGCCCGGTTAAAGCTTTGTACAGGAGGATCTGAAACTGCGCATTTTCGAAGGCACTTTTTCGTTTGACGCAGCCCATATAACAAACCAATCACTGTAATTTATCAAGGTATGTTTACCTGTTGTATGGCTTTGCTTATTGAAGCACCACCAGTAAGAAGAATCCGTGTCTCTTTCCCTACAAAGAAGAAGTATTAAAACATATCACGTATAACCATCAGAACGAATGTTTGACATGTAGCAGGGAAATTATAAATTAGTCTACTTCCATCAAGTTTGAACAATGCCTTTTTTTTTTTTTTTTTTTTGTTTTTTTGTTGTTTTTGTTGTTTTTTGTTTTTTTTTAAATAGAAGCATGTTAATGCTCCTTATCAGAGACAATATTGTAAATCTCAAATGTAATCAACCTTGATCAATGCGTCAGGTGGGAAAACGGTCCTAACGTCCTATGCGGACAAAGAATGCCCAGATCAGCCTGTGTATGCGCACGGTCGGATCAGTACCTTCGCTTACAAAATCAATATGTGTAGAATATATCGTGGAACAAAATATTACTTGATCAGGCGACGCGGATGCGCAGGCTGATCTGGGTCTTAGCTCTTCGCATGTGACATACGGTTCGGTTTTACGTGTTCTAATGCAAATTGGCGCCTGTCTGTGCACAATGATCTTTTGATCAGACTTTCGTTGTTGGCTTACACAATTCTTAAATAGTAAACGATCTTAAGGTTTTTTTTTCTAAAATTGAACAAATATCGCCCTGCTTAGCTTGTTTATGTCCCAGCTGAGTCTTTCCTGTTCACACATACGATAAGCGGCAGTTTTACCTCTCATTACGAAAACACACCTATTAAAATATACTGAAAAAAATCACCATCATAAACTGATAAAAAAATCAGATAAAAATGTCTGCTCAAAACATAGATTGTGGGTGCTCTTTAGAACCGCCTCTGTGAGGCGGTTCTAACAAGTACCCACAATTAAGGTTTTTGAGCAGAAATAAGAAAAACAATATATACCCGTGCAAACCCCAGTTTTACTATATAAAAGTGGGGTTATGGGGGGGGGGGGGGGGGGGGGTCAAAATTATATAGGTATGTTTTCGTGATCTTTAACAATGCTGTACCAGTTATGCACAATACATACTAAATCACCCAAAATCCAGCAAAAGATAAAGTCGAAAACTCCGAAGAAGTAAAAGAAATAATAATTATTTCTGATGAAAATACAAAATCACATGAACAGCATGAAAAAGTAAAAGTCTAGAAATTGCACACATAAGATATATGGACATTCCTTTAATTTGTGTGCATGTATGTTTTAAACACCAAACCCTTCGAAATATTCGAAACCCCAATAAAATGTGAAAAATATAGTCTGATCAAAATACCAAAATCACACGCACGTGCTCAGACAATATCCAGAACATATGCAGATTTTCAATTTTCAAACTGAAGCCAGAAGGAGTTCGCACAGAAGGTGTGTGTAACGTAAAGATTCTCGAAAAAGACTAAGGGAGGGGTGGGGTGAGGGGGTGGGGGCGAGGGAAATCGATGAAATATCGTCATCATATGCACATGTTCATTCAGGTCGTCCAATGCATCTGGAAGTTTCAAATCGATCAGTCAAACATTGTAAGACTGAAATTTGATTAAGTCCGTGTTACTACCTGTTGACATGGCTTATACGTACGTGCTGTTTTTCTTTTTTTTCTTTTTTTTTTTTTTTTTTTTTTTTTTTTTTGTTTTGTTTTGTTTTTTCTTCTTCTTCTTCTTCTTTGAGTGACAAACAATGTGCAGACCTTAATGCTCTGTAATGTTATGTCTGATCAGGGGACGCGACTGCTGTTTGTTAAGGCGTGTTTATCAGAATACTTAGGTTAAATACTGTAAACCACTTTCTTCTCTAACCACCATCTGTCAGATTCAATACATTGTTCACACATTTTCAAACATTGACCTAAAGCAAAGGTACTTGTTTCAAAAACAAACTATCCTTTACCGCACTTGCTTTTTATTTTTTACAAGGCCATTGTTGTCTAAACATTGCTGGCAAAGTGTAGAACCGTGTAGACCCTGATTAAACAATGTGTTATGTGACATCTGATCTGGGTCTACACTGTGTGCACAGGCCTCTCTGTCTAGAAAGACAGGGTAGTAACAGTAATAATCCAAGGAAACGACATTTTATCCATATTTACTAACTACCCAACACAGAAATAACAAGGGTCTCTCCAAATAATAAAAACAGGATTAAATAATATGTGCAACAATTGTAGTTCCAGATCAGCATGTGCATACATTTTTTTGCTGATAGAATGTGCAAGCTCTATTCGCGTGCAGTGTAGACTCTTATCATAAAGCGGACGCACAGACTAATCTGGGTCTACAGCTAGTGGTCGCATAATTCATAAAATCCATGTTTATTTGAAAAGACTCAACCATCATTGTTGCTTATTTTACTTGTAGACACCTCAAAGTTCTACAAAATATCAACAAGACATTATATTTTTATTTTTATGAGTACATTGTTTTATATTCAAAAGATTGTTCAAACATGTGTAAACACAACTTTAATAATATCAGTCGTGTAGTTCCAGTATCTGTATCTAGATTTTTAACGCTGCAAGGCAACTGAGTCACATAAACATGATAGGCAGTATTTCCAGGAAGTGTGAACCGGTTAAATATAACCATTCTCCGGGGACCTGTACCTCCTGGTTTCATTTATCTACTTGACATCACACAGCTGAGAACCAGAAGCCTCAGGCCACTGGACAAGATTATAGTTTGATCTATAAACATATCAAATGAACATCAGCATTTGAAAAGGACCATTACGGCAAAGATCTAAGAATCAGAGCAGACAAATCGGCATCTTTTATATTTTGGCTTATTGGGCTCTATGGCTAGTCTATAGATAATTTGGTCTGGATTTCAGAGACAACAACAGAAGAAAAGTTCACCCAGAGACTAGATAATCATTGAATAAAAAGTAGAATATAAATGAAAAAAAAAGTAAACAAAAAGTGACAAACATACTCATATATTGGCCTACCCAGCTAGCATTCTACATAAATCTACATCGGGCCGTTATCGGCCCATCAGCTACCCTGACGGGCCGATGACGGCCCGATATAGATTTACGTAGAATGCTGACTGGGTAGTGGCTAGGCTAATTGTGTACCTAAAGGAACACTGGTTACTGTAGATACAGTTAAAATCCAGATCAAAATCCGCAGATGTGCTGTCCCAGTAACGGCCCGCTGTAGATTTATGAAGAATGCTAGCTGGGGTCTGATCTGGGTATTTCGTGTTTGCATAATACACAATCTCCCTTTTTCATAATCTGACACAAGTGTCCTTTATCTGAGACAGGTCACAGCAATTCTTTAATCTGTTTCTTAAGTTCGATTGGTTAACTGAAAAATGATTGTAAGGCAACATTTATGCATCAAGGACAAACTGATAATATTCGTCATATTCCCAGAAAGTAGGCTTTGATAGGCTTTGATATATCATGTCAATTGTCTCCAACAGAGATAATTTGCATGAACTGTCAAACTAATATTTGGGGTAAAATAGTTTAACCCTTAACCTTTACAACTCTCTGGGCTAATTCAGCAAACGATAAATTGGTGATATTTGTCTTATTTTACCCAGAAAAAATAGGATCTGACACTTCATGCAAATTGTTTCCAACAGAGACACTTTACATGAAATGTCAAATCCTTTCTTGTGTGTGTGTGTGTATGTGTGTGTAGTTCCTGAATTATCGTTCACTAAATATATTACATTCTTATTAATCAATAAGTTTTATGTTCATTTCAAAATCGTATTGAATTATTTATAACGTCATACTATCTCCTACGAAGGGCATTATCTACGTAGGAGTTACTAACCTACGTAGGACTTATTATCTCCTACGTAGGAGTTACTACTACGTAGGACTTATTATCTTCTACGTAAGACTTATTATCTCCTACGTAGGACTATCTCCTATGTAGGAGTTACTAACTCCTACGTAGGACTTATTATCTCCTACGTAGGAGTTACTAACTAACTCCTACGTAGGACTTATTATCTCCTACGTAGGACTTATTATCTCCTACTTAAGAGTTACTATGTCCTACGTAGGACATTATCTCCTACAGAGGACTTATTATCTCCCACGTAGGAGTTACTATCTCCTGCGTAGGACATTATCTCCTACGTATGACTTATTATCTCCTACGTAGGACTTAAATATTTTTTTTCACCTGGCACTAGGACGCTTCCATATCAGGCAGACTGCTAATGGGTATTTCAGCTTTACGTTTTAAAGCAAGGAGTAAAATTCACCACGCCCTTACCTAGAGCACTGTTAGACTGCATAGATATGCAGGCTGATCAGTGTCTTCCCTGTATTCGCCACATTGTGTGTACCGAGATATGAGCCGCAGGCACGTACGAATGGTGGTTGCATGTAGAATATACATGCACATGTATCCACACAGTCTGATCGAGGTCTTCGTTGTTCACTCACAAACTTTTAATATATATAGAATCGTAACATGAGAAAATTGTTCTTATTCTTTACGCGGGTAATGAAGAACATCTGAGTGAAGAACCAGGGCGGCGTATGCATTTGTGCAGTCTGTTTAGGATTGTGTGCAGTCTATTCAGGAGTTTCGTGTTCCGGTTACTTAATTACACTGTTTTATATACTAGTGAATCGAAAATGTCCTTGTCAGACTACAAAGATGTGCAGGATTATCTAGGTCATTGCTCGATGCATTTGGCATACTGGAACTTTTTGCATGGTGCGGACTATATGGTGACGGATAACAAAACCAAATCAAATTGTATTAGAACGCAACAGAGCCCAGAATATTCAAAGAAACAGGAACGTAGTGAAATGTCATTTCATTTCGATTATCATATTAATATCTCTTTATTCTGTAATATTCAATGTAATACACAAGTAAGCTCATTAGTCGCAAGACTATCAAAAACACATACGGATGTGTGTGCTCTCTCTCTCTCTCTCTCTCACACACACACACACACACACACACACACACACAAGAGGAGCTAAGAAAATAAGACTTGCAATGTGAAGAGACAAAATTTTATGTGTTCTTTGTTTCCAAAGACAATAGTTTAGAATTTTTAAATTTACATTAGACTATCATATAGATCGCCTTTGACACTAATTTTAGTTTTACATTGGCAGAGATTTGCAGACGTAAAGACCAGACAGCGTACACATACTTTGTTGGCAGTTTCAGCCTATTATTTTCCGATTTAAACGGAAATAATCAAATAAATCAAAACATTTATTACTATTGTCGAGATCATAATTACTACGCTGAAATAATAAGTTAATTTAAAACATTCATTACTTGTGTTGATCAATGGAAGTCATCTAGACATCGTAACTATATGTTTAATAAAACCAGGTCAAAAATTAAGTAGACAATGTACGTGTTTACGTTATTCAAGGAATTGTATCTCGAGAGGAACGGCAATGGGCTGAGATGAAAGAGTATATGTCCGTTTGTGTTGAGGTTTTACGGCCCAGTCAAGCCAATGGGGTCATGTCGAGCGCGGTCAGTTTACCTAACCACACGTTTCTGGGCAGGCTTAGTCCTCTAAGCGGTTAACCAGTATTGTGCACATTCTTTCGCCAGAAAGTATATGTCTGTCATGGCCGAGCTGCTAATTACCTGCTCGCGGCAGTACTACAATATCCTGCTGATAGCTTACTGCATCTTATCTGTGTGAAATGCACAAAACTATTACTTTGGCAGATCAGCAGACAATGATTAATTGCTTATAAACGAAAGTCTAATTTTTGTCTTTAATTAAAAGTGTTGTTCAAAAAGAAGTAGCGTCCTTATTAAAATAATAATAATAATAATAATCCCTTACCCGCCCCCACCCCCTCACCCCCCCCAAAAAAAATAAATAAATAAATGAATAAATAAATAATAATAATACCTTATCCAAAAAGTAATAACAATAATAATAATAATAATAATAATAATAATAAATCAAACAAACTAAAAATTCAATATTATTTCTGCGAGACGATAGCTGAAGGTGGTTTTAAGTAATTTAAAAATATCTGTTTATAAAGGCAAAATATGAATTTGCGTTTTTTCTTTTATAATTCAAACACATTCAAATTTGCTTTTTGAGTCATAAACAATAGGCAAGCCTGGTTTAAACGACGTTGTTTCAACGTTTTGTGCGTGCAAAGTAATGATTTTATAGGCATGCAGTTTTTGAGATTGGTTACTAGGATAAGTCACCATCACGAAAACATACCTATATAATTTTGATCCCCTTAAACCTCACTTTTATACAGTAAAACTGGGGTTTACAGGGGTATACATTATTTTTCTTATTCTGCTCAAAGATAAAGATTGTGGGTACTCGTTAGAACCGCCTCGGCGAGGCGGTTCAAACGAATACCCACAATCTATGTTTCCAGCAGAAATTTGAAAAATATTAGAATTTTTATGTGAAAATTTTCAATTTTCGGTGGTAAAATTTTCAATATATCTGAATAGGCGTGTTTTCGTAATGCAGTAATGAATATGTGTCTAGTGTATCAATGTCGTGTGTTTTCAGACAACAGGTTTGTTTAAGTACAAAGGACGCTTTTAAAAACTTTTAACTTGCTAATTTTAAACAGCTATACACATTTTAATTAAAAATACTTTCACAGATAATGAGGTTCTTTGTCGGTCAGTATTTTGTATGAAAAATACGAAACATATGTATCAAGGATTTGTCGTCTACTTATAATACCAACAACATAGTAAAGAGAACTAAAATATTTTGATAGAGTGACCTGATCAAACAGTGTAGACCCAGATCAGAAATCACAGGACGTGCGTCTAATCAGGGTCTATATTGTATGCCACTCATGCAGCAGTTTAGACACATCAGCGGTAAGTACCATGTACTATTTCAAATATTAGGCCAAGTATGGTAAGCAGGTTAGGTGTTCGAATAATATGAAAATAGACTTAGCCTAAATGCGAGCACAGCACAGACCTATCTATAGTCTCTTCAGAATGAATATCAGTATATAAAATATATATGTAAATCAATAATATATAATAAAAATAATCAACAAAATATGTTCGTGACACTTATTGACACTCGTTTCTTGTCACTTCGTGTCGTTTATTAGTGTGAACCTAATTTTGTGAATTGCGGTATAAACACGTCCGCCCCAGTCAGTTCTGCCAACTTCCGGTGTCAACTTCCGGGGAGAAAAAGGAAGAAAAATTGGTCAGAGCGATTTCTGCTGAAAACATATATCGTTGTATGTTACTTTTCCTTACCGTAGAGCTCACTTCGTTCGCGATGCTATGCTCGCTATTAAGAATAAATTAGTGCAAATTAAGCCATTAAAAAAGGAGTTTTGTTTTATTGAAACAATCTGTATTAAAAAAAAGTCTTCATTGTCCTCATGTCCAAATTAACTAGACATGTGTCCAAAGTACACTCTTTGCCCATATGGCAGCAATATCTTGATGCATAAATTTCACAACAATTTTCCAAATGTCCAATTTGATCTGTTATACATTTTGACCCCTAGTCCCACCCCGGGCATTACCCAGAAAAACTTTATCACAAAGTTGAAGGTTTAGGTCTGGGTAAGTAGCAAACCAAGTTTTGATTTCCTAACAAGGCGCTGCATACTGATGCTCTGGTTGCCATTTGCTCATCGCTAAGGGATTCGGGGATCCAACGGGCTGTTAGCTTGCGCATACCTAAACGATCATGTAAGATTGTTGAAACGCTACCATGTGAAATGCCTAATGCCTGTGCTATTTCTTCCACCTGAATTGACTCCTCCGTCAGAAGGCTATAACCACGCCCATGCGTAAATCCTTAGACAAACAATATCGTGATACCTGTATTTGTCAATGAAAACTGCATGTGTACCTGTATTTATCAATGAAAAAGTACATAGGTATTATTGTTTGTCTAAGCAATAACATTAACCGTTAACCGGTAAGCTATTTTGGTTGGTCAGGTTTTGGTGTCATTTACTGGTCAGGTGATTTCACGGAGGACTCAATTCGCCTATCAGAGTATACCAGATCCCGAACTTTCTTACACATTTCTCCGTCGGTGGCATCCAGTGGGCGTCCAGACCTAGCTTCATCTTCTAAAGACGTTCTGCCGCGTTTGAATTCCCCTACCCAGAATTTAACCTGAGTATAATATGGTGCAGAAGACCCATAAACATCGGCTAACTCGCCGTGTATTTCCTTGCCTGTTTTACCTTTTATGTACAAGTACCGAATTGACTCTTCCGTCAGAAGGCTATAATCACGCCCATGCGTAAATCCTTAGACAAACAATATCGTGATACCTGAATTTGTCAATGAAAACTGATTCGTACCTGTATTTATCAATGAAAAAGTACATAGGTAATATTGTTTGTCTAAGCAATTACATTAACCGTTAACTGGTAAGCTATTTTGGTTGGTCAGATTTTGGTGTCATTTACTAGTCAGGTGATTTCACGGAGGACTCAATTATAGCACGGTACTCAACTTTAGATGTAAAAGCATGCCTTTGCATCACTAGCCATGTTTGACATTCATTATCTTATTAAAGAATGACTCGATACGCGTGCAAGTTTGTACCCATGTATACAACATATATTGAAACAAAGCATAAAAATCGTGACCGTCTCGGTCCATCGGAAATGAGATAGGCTGGTTATTTATAGACACGCCCTCGTATGCCCTCCAAGAGAAACATGGGCGTAAATGTCAATATAAATTTGAATGTAAAGTCTGGCCTGTTATACGTTTTGATCCTTAGCCCCATCTTCAGGACATGATCGAGGAGCAAATTCTATCTAATAATAATTGTCATAATAAGCATATATTTTCAATATATGTAGTAGCACAAGCGCCTACTAACACCTATCTAGCTGCAAATGGGTGCATTAATTCAGGGTAATTTAAAAACACAAAATAAAAATATTTGGATAATGCGTTCACCTGTTTTTTTTTTTTTTTTTTTTTTAAGAATTCCAATATGGTCCCAATTCCTAAAACGCGCACGGGCGATTCTGGAATCGCTCCGCGCGATTTAGGAATTCCAACTTGGCGCAACAGTATCGGAATTCCAAAAACGCCTGATTCCTAAATTGCGCGGACTATATATATATTATTTAGGCCTATCGGATGCAATGCCTGGGGATTTGAAAACGAGTTCGAATTAGTAAAAACGAGATAGTTAAAGCCAGTTGGTAAACGTGCCCTCCGTGTTTAAGTCATTGAAGTTTTATTGTATTTCTCTGTCTAAGGTCTTTCGCTTCAAGGAAAATATTCTCTTCAGGAATGTTATATGTTTGAAGTTAGCCTTATAGGTAATGGAACAAGAAACATTTATTATCATAAAATGCAGATAAAATGTTTTATGTTGTTTTTTTTTTTCAACTGAAACACAATTACATTGCACGGCCCGTCAATGATTGGCGATAAGGCCAGTTTTGGTTAGTGGTCTATAATCAAGCCGACTTTGTATCAGTTTTGAAGAAACGTCTAGATATTGGTCAGTTCTTTTGGTCTCGGTTTTGATTGGTCGAATTGGTGTTTCGTTAAAGTGGTTGACTTTTATCATAAAGTTAGCAACGGAGATCGCGGTTAATAGCTGGATGGGTGACCGCGGTGCTTGACTTCGTGGAAGACCCGACAAATGCATGTTCACTCGACTGATTTTTTTTTTGTTTGTTTGTTTTTACAGATTATGAGATCTGGAAATATCCTCTAGCGCACTATCAAGTTTCAATTTGATCAGTTGCAAAATAAGAAAAACGTAAAACATCATATTCCTATAGTGTTTTATTGTCTATGGGAGTGACATTTTGCAAATAACTTATTTCATAACCGATCAACTTGAAATTTGACAGAAAGAAAAAGTAGACTAACATTTTGTAATATGTAAAAAAAAAAAAAAAAAAAAAAACAACAAAAAAAAAAACAAAAAAAAAAAAAACACCACAAATATACAGTCGAATGCCCGTGGACATACGCTACGCTACAGAAAGATTATATGGGCTGCGCATAGCTGCAAGAGCTGTTTTTTCTTCTTTCTCAAAGACTACTGTACATGACTTGTGTGTACTGATTAAAAGCGCCTCGGCGGCACGCTTTTAATGAACACCATCAATATATGTTACTATGAAGAAATAATAATAATAATAATAATAATAATAATAAAATAGTTCGTGAATACCCCAACTTATCTTTAGCTACGATTACATTTTGAAAGCATTATATCAAGCCATCTAAATCTAAAACAGCCCGTTCGCCGTCATGTTACAGGTCCATTAGGTACTGTAGCGTTTAAAGATATATAGAAAAATCTTATTAGATTATATGGCTACCCGCATGACTGCTATGGACCTTGTCTGTTCTAATAACTCCGATGACATGTTTCTTTTCTAATGGTTCAGCTCAATCATAATACAGTATGACCTCGAACACAGATAATATGTTCACCGTGATTGAGTCGAACTCGTTTTTGAGTCTCTAGGAAATTGTTCCAATAGCTCAAGAAGACAAATTATTAGAGATATTACAGGGAAAATTTCTTACTTGTCATAAACATGTAGTTTGTGTGTACTCATTAGAATTGCATTATCGAGGCGATTCTAATGAGAACAATCAACATACCATTATTTTATATAAGATGGAAAAACATTCCTAAACTATCTCCATTTGCGTCCTGG